>JAVJIF010007125.1:0-139117 GCA_038442645.1 Agave tequilana | reverse complement strand
ATGGTTGTAAGTGTTGGAAAGAGAGAATATGCTGAGGAAGTTGACATGGATTGCCGAGGGGTCGTCGAGGTGATCGCCAGGAAGTCGACGACGAAAAGGTGAAGGAAAACAGCAGCAGAGAAATTAGCAGCAGCAGGTTGGCCGGTCGACCGGGCCGGACGACCGCCCGCAGTAGCAGGTGCTCGGTCGACCGGCCCGGTCAACCGACGTGCACAACATACACAAAGGCATGAGCGGTCGACCGCCCGGTCGACCGCAAGAGGAGCTCGATCGACCGCCCGGTCGACCGACTGAAAGTACCCAACTCTCTGTTGGGCACCCGGTTGATGATCGGTCGACCGGTGGAAGGGGTCGGTCGACCGACAAGCGGGTGCGGGCTGCGATTGCAGGTTTGGAAACCTGTTTGTATTTAAAGGCTGTGGCTATTTTCTAGGGTTTTGAGAAGAAGCTGAATGCTGGGATTGCTGGAGCTCTCTTGAGACTTGAGAGAGGCTGCTAGTAATCGTAATCAATCTTTCAAAGTAAAAACCTCTCTTTTGATTGCCCCGAGGACGTAGGCATTGAGGCCGAACCTCGTTAAATTGTTTGTTTGCGCATGTGCTTTCTCTTGGTGTTTTTGTGCTGTTTGGGATTGTTCTTCGTGCTTGAGATTCAGAGGATCCTCATCAGGTTGTTGTCGTAGGCACAACAAGTGGTATCAGAGCTTCCAGGTTTCGCTTGGGATTTCTAGAGATTCGAAGGGCTCGAGATCTGATTCGGTAGAGATCGTGTGTCGATCTCAGATCAGAGGTATTGGTGTTCGTGGGATCATGTGTCGATCACAGGAGGACGCAAGGAGGGCTCGTGGAATCTGTGGTGGAGTAGATCTGGTGAGAACTCAATTTAGGGTTTCAGGAAAAGGGTAAAAATCTAATTTTTATCTGAGTAGTGATCTATTCAGTTGGTTGTTCTTCCGTATAGATAGAGGATCAAGTAATCTCAATGGCAGAAGAAATTACTTCGGTTAAGACCATGAATCCTCAACCGAGGATTGATTTTGTCAAGTTCAACGGTACAAATAACTTCGGGATGTGGAGATGTGAGATTATGGATGCACTGAATGCATCGAACCTCGAGGACACTCTCCTATTGGAGAAGAATAAGAGCACGACCACTGATGAAGAGTGGGCAAAGATGAACAGGTCAGTGTATGGGTTGATACGTTCATGTTTGTCGCAAGACATAAAATATCTTGCACAACATGAGACGTCGGCGAAGCATCTGTGGGAAACCCTTGAGAAGAAATACCTGACGAAGAGTGTTGAGTCCAGGTTGCAGCTTAAGAGTAAGCTGTACAGATTTCAGATGAAGAAGAGAAGCACAGTGAATGAGCACATCAACCGATACACGAAGATTCTTACAGACTTGGTGAACGTGGATGTCATTATAGAAGAGGAGGACAAGGCGATCATCTTCCTGAACTCACTCCCGGAGGAGGAGTATGAGACATTCACACTGACCTTTATCAATGGAAGGCAGACCTTGGATTATAATGAGGTGTCATCTGCACTGACAAGTTATGAGACGAGGAAGAAGGAGAGACATCCTTCTAAGTCAAGCTCATCGGCGGAGGCACTGGAAGTAAGAGGCAGGGGTTCATCGAGGAAGGGCAAGGAGGTTAGAGGAAGATCTAAGTCCAGGCCAGGGTTCAGGGATCTCAAAAGGAATCAGTGTGCTTTCTGCAGAGAGATTGGGCACTGGAAGGTGGATTGTCCGAAGTTCAAGGGAAAGAAGAAAGAATCAAAATCCGAGGCAAATCTAGCAAAGGTGGTTAACACTGCAAGCAGCAAATCACAGGCAGATGGATCGGACTCAGATTCGTCGGTGTTCTCTTTTTCAGTTACTACGCCCATCATAGGCTACTCAGGTGAAAACGAGTGGATCTTGGATACATGTGCAACATATCATGTATGCCCTAATCGGGACTGGTTTACCAGTTTTGAGAAGCTAGAGGGGTGTTCGGTCGTCATGGGCGACGATCATCCGTGCATCATGGAGGGTGTTGGCACTATTCCAATCAGAATGTTTGATGGGATGGTGAGAAAGCTGAAGGAAGTGAGGTATGTACCTCAGTTGAAGAGAAACTTAATTTCTGTAGGAGCTTTGGAGTCATTGGGCATTGGGGTGTCGATTAAGGAAGGAGTCCTTAGAATGACAAAATGTTTGATGGTGGTGTTGAAAGCCGAGCGCCGGAACAACCTATACTACTTGAAAGGTAGTACGGTGACAGGGCAAGTGGCGGCTTCTACCAGTCCGAAGGAAGATTCAACCCGGCTGTGGCACATGAGGCTGGGACATGCAGGAGAGAAGTCAATGCAAGCTCTTGCGAGGCAAGGGTTGCTGAAGGGTGCCGAAACCTACAAGATGGATTTCTGTGAGCATTGCATCATCGGCAAGAAGACCAAGGTGAAGTTTGGCATAGCTTCACACTGCACAGAGGGTATTCTTGACTATGTTCACACGGATGTCTGGGGACCTACCAAGACTGCATCGATTGGAGGTAACCATTATTTTGTGTCGTTCATTGATGATTTTTCTAGGCGCTGTTGGGTGTACACCATGCGATACAAAGGAGAAGTCCTAGAACTGTTCGTGAAATGGAAGGCGAATCTGGAGAGAAGCACGGGAAGGAAGATCAAGGTCCTCCATTCTGACAATGGAGGAGAGTACAAATCGGATCCTTTCCTACAGCTATGCCTTGATGAGGGCATAGAAAGACACTTCACGGTACGAGAGACTCCGCAACAAAATGGGGTGGCTGAGAGGATAAACCGGACTTTGCTAGAGAAGGTCCGGTGTATGTTATCCAATGCAGGACTGTCAAAGAAGTTTTGGGCTGAAGTTTTGGCGTATGCATGCCACCTCGTGAATAGGTTACCGTCGTCTGCGATAGGGGGAAGACTCCTCTTGAAGCTTGGTCAGGAAAAGCTGCTGGTGACTATGATTTGCTACGGGTCTTCGGATGTCCAGCCTACTACCATGTCAGAGAAGACAAGTTGGACCCAAGGGCAAAGAAGGGGGTGTTCGTTGGTTTCAAGCGAGGAATCAAGGGGTTCAAGGTTTGGGATCAAACGGATAACAAGTTCATACTCAGCAGGGATGTCACGTTTGATGAGGCTTCTTTGATGAAGCCTACGGTCTCTCAGCAGGTGGAGACCAGCAAGACCAAGGAGCTATCGCAGCAGGTGGAGATTGATGCAGATCCACCATCTCTAGAGAAATCAGCATCGGTTCGGATCATTCCTGAGGTGACACAGGGCAATGATCGATTAGTTGAAGAAGGTGCTGAAGAGGTTGATCAGGGTCAAGAACAGGTCATGGTTACTGTTCCTGATCCTACTGCAGTTGACAGACCAAGGAGGAACACTAGGAGACCAGGTTGGCTCACCACTGATATGGTCGTAGCATTTGCACTTCCAGTCATTGAGGAGGCTATTCCATCTACCTTCAGAGAAGCTGAGATCAGTTCAGAAGCGAGGATGTGAAAAGAGGCCATGAATGAAGAGATGCAATCTCTCTACAAGAACGACACATGGGAACTCACCAAGTTGCCCAAAGGGAAGAAGGTCATAGGGTGCAAGTGGGTGTATGCTAAGAAGCAAGGATCTCTCCAAGAAAATGCAGTGCGCTACAAGGCTCGGTTGGTGGCTAAAGGCTACACTCAGAGGGAAGGAATTGACTATAATGAGGTATTCTCTCCAGTAGTTAAACATTCGTCAATTCGTATTCTTTTGGCCTTGGTTGCGCAGAATGAGTTAGATCTTGACCAACTCGATGTGAAGACCGCCTTTCTCTACGGCGATCTAGAGGAGGAGATCTACATGACTCAGCCTACAGGTTTCAAGACTGCAGGGAAGGAAGAATTAGTATGCAAGCTGAAGAAGTCGCTGTATGGATTGAAGCAGTCTCCTAGACAGTGGTACAAGCGATTTGATAGCTTTATCAGAAAGAAGAAGTACACACGTAGCCACTATGACCCATGTGTGTACTACAACAAGCTACCATCAGGTGAATATATCTATCTACTTCTTTATGTAGATGATATGTTGATTGCTTCGAGGTCGAGATCTGCTATTGATGCTCTGAAGAAGAATCTATCCTCAGAGTTTGAGATGAAGGACCTGGGTGAAGGTAGGAAGGTGTTGGGCATGGAGATCACTAGAGACTGGAGAGTTGGCAGGGTGAGTTTGACTCAGAAGGGCTATTTGGAGAAGGTACTACAGAGGTTCAATATCAGTAAGGATACAAAGTCTGTAAGTGCACCTATGGCTCCGCACTTCAAATTGTCTGCAAAGATGTCTCCTAAGAGTGTTCAAGAGCGTGAGTATATGTCTCACGTTCCATATGCCAGTGCAGTGGGTAGCTTAATGTACACTATGGTGTGTACGAGAGCAGATCTATCACAGGCTGTCTCCATGGTGAGCAGATATATGCATGATCCGGGACAGGGTCATTGGGAAGCTGTGAAATGGATCTTGAGGTACATCAAAGGAACAATTGATGTAGGTCTAGTATTTGAGAAGGACTCCACGGGAAAGCAAGAGTGCATAGGGTATGTTGATTCAGACTATGCGGGTGACCTTGACAAGCGCCGGTCGACAACGGGATATGTCTTAACATTCTCTCAGGCACGGTGAGTTGGCTCTCCACACTGCAGTCTACCATCGCTTTATCGACCACAGAGGCTGAGTATATGGCTATGACAGAGGCCATGAAGGAGGCGATCTGGCTTCAAGGGTTGCTAGATGACTTGGGCGTGGGACAGGATTTGTTGAAGATTAACTGTGACAGCATGAACGCCATTTACTTGGCCAGGAACCAGGTCTATCATGCACGGACGAAGCATATCGACGTCAGGTATCATTTCGTTCGGGAGATTCTAGAAGAGGGTGACATCGAACTGTTGAAGATTCACACTTCAGAGAATCCAGCCGACATGCTTACTAAGGTGGTGTCGAGAGTGAAGTTTGGACATTGCAAAGCTTTGCTCCATGTCCTTCAGGTAGCATGAGCTTGCTGAAGCTCATTTGGATGAACTACGGACGGCTTGATCCCTTGGGCAGGGTACGTAGGCAACCATATTGGTGCAGTCGCTCTCGAGTCGATGGACAGTTCGGCTCAGATTTGGGAATCTTCACCGAGGTGGAGAATTATTGGAAAGAGACAATATTGCTGAGGAAGTTGACATGGATTGCCGAGGGGTCGTCGAGGTGATCACCAAGGAAGTCGACGATGAAAAGGCGAAGGAAAACAGCAGCAGAAATTAGCAGCAGCAGGTTGGCCGGTCGACCGGGCCGGTCGACTGCCCGCAGTAGCAGGTGCTCGGTCAACCGGCCTGGTCGACCGACGTGCACAACATGCACAAAGGCATGAGCGGTCGACCGCCCGGTCGACCGACTGAAAGTACCCAACTCTCTGTTGGGCACCCGGTCGACCGATCGGTCGACCGGTGGAAGGGGTCGGTCGACCGCCCGGTCGACCGACAAGCGGGTGCGGGCTGCGATTGTAGGTTTGGAAACCTGTTTGTATTTAAAGGCTGTGGCTATTTTCTAGGGTTTTGAGAAGAAGCTGAATGCTGGGATTGCTGGAGCTCTCTTGAGACTTGAGAGAGGCTGCTAGTAATTGTAATCAATCTTCCAAAGTAAAAACCTCTCTTTTGATTGCCCCGAGGACGTAGGCATTGAGGCCGAACCTCGTTAAAATGTTTGTTTGCGCATGTGCTTTCTCTTGGTGTTTTTTGTGCTGTTTGGGATTGTTCTTCGTGCTTGAGATTCAGGGGATCCTCATCAAGTTGTTGTCATAGGCACAACAGTAAAGGTGTAAGTAGTGGTGGTTGAGGAAAATTAGTTGATAAACGATATGGTGGTGGTGATTGTATCGAGAGTGGAGGTGGAGGAAGATTAGTTGATGGGTGGTACGGTGGTAGCTGATGTGGTGGATGTGAAGGTGGAGGTGGAGGAGAAAAATTAGTTGATAAACGATCACGTCCGCTTCGGTACATACCATCGGCTAGATTTCGATTATCAATCTTGAAAGACAATCTCTTGAGCTCTTGGACCACATTGTCCAAGGTTAATGTGACAGTGTCGATCCTCCCTTCAATAGTGTACATCCTTATAAAAGGCTTTGCAATCCATCGTCGTCTCTTGCAATCGTCGGAAAGCAGCGGGGGCTCTGATACCAATTGACGTAGACAAGAAAGCAAATAACACCAGCTAAATTCGTTCTAGTGCCAATGAACCCTAAAAGATACCTTCACATAAGAAATCACTCGAATCCACGAGCAATTGAAAGAGGAAAAACTGAATTTTTATTGATTATAAAAAGTGTAATTCTAAAACAAAAATACAATGGCCTTATATAGGCAAATAAAAAAAAAATATTAGTCTAACAAGAAAATCTAATTAAATAAAAATAATAAAATCAATCAAAATTCAACTCAGACTAAAAAACTAAATCCTACACAGACTCAGATAACCTAATATGCAGCATGCCTATCGACAACAAAAGGGACATGTCGACAGACTGTATAGTCACAATTCTCGGATAGGCTCTGTTGAAGTCAGTATGTCGACAGAGGTTGCAACCTCTCGACAGCTAAAACTGTTTTCTGCTTTCCCTTCCTACACACCTCCACAACCCCATCCCAACGGCTTTCTTTTGCATAGATATTTGTTAACAGAATGTATGTTCCCACGTCATCAGGATCTAACTAAAGGATGTGACGAGCCACTTCCTTTCCAATCCCAAAATTTTTGTGCAACCGACAACCACTCAGTAGAGATCTCCATGCCACGATGTCCCATTCAATATGAGTACATCTCATGTATCTCTCAGCATCCTCTGGATAGTCCAGCTCGAGACAAAAATCCCAACAATGCAAGTATGGTGTTCCAAGCCAGGGGCTATCCAATATCTACTCATGAAATTCAAACATCCAACCCTTCTACCAGGCCAAGATGGCCACATGCTGATAGCACTCCGACAAAGGTCACCTAATTTGGAGTTACACCTTCCCTTTAACAGAGCGGAGAAAGCTTAACGACACATCCCAAGAAAGAACATTAACTTACATGAAACACACATATACAATTTGATCCTTCAAAAGAAGAAAAGAAAAATGAAACCACGAAAACGCCCTCAGCAAAGTCGTAGCTTCTCCCCTCCATCGCTGTTGCAGCGTCTGCAGCTCAAACCCGTCCCGTGCCCGGATCTCCCGCCAGCGCCTTTGCGACATCTGCATGTATCTGCAACTCTGATCCAGTGATCTTGTAACCGGATCCCCCAAGCCCGACTCATGGCATCTCCCCACCACCGCAATTGCGGCATATACAAATTTCTCTTGCCGGCCCTTACCCAGATTTGAGAGCTTTGCAAAAAAAACTCTGTCTCTCACCGGCCCTTGCCCGGATCTAAGAGGATCCCCGGACTTGGACGTTGCGACCGACCATCCATGTCCCTTTCCAGCATAATTACAAATACTTCCTGTGCTTCTTCGATGCTACCACATCTTGAATGCATGTAAATCAGAGCATTACCTACTTTCAAGTAATCCTTATGCCCTGATTTTCTACAAGAGCATGTAGTGCTTCACCATTTCCCAGCAGTATAACAGCAAAGGTGACCATGTTAGGTCTGATTCCATTTGATACCATCTGCAAGAATAAAGCTTCTTCAAAAAAAAACCATTCTGAGTACAAATTGCCACTACTGCTGTCCAGGAGACCGCATTCCTCTTGGGGAGCCCATCAAAAGCACGCCGACCACTTGAGATACCGTTGCAGTTATCGTACATAACAACCATTGCACTGCCAAAAAAGAGACCATTCTCAAGACCCCTCTTCACAGTCTGGCTGTGAAGTTAGCAACCCAAGTTCAAATCCCTTCAGATCAGCAGAAAGACCAAGAACAGCAGCATATGTGACCTGATCCCACTTGCCACCTTCGCCTACCATGCTTTCCATAATATCAGCAGCATCATTCAAATGCCCATGCTCAAAAAGGCTTTAACCATGATATTGCAGGAAATAATATCGAAATCTGGCAGTGTCTTGTAGACTCCTAGGGCTTCTTCTACACCTGAGCATATAGAGCACATGTGGAGAGCATTCCTCACATAAGAATGAGAGACTAGCCCAGACCTGAGCACATAAGCATGGCATTGCCGTCCCTCATAGAGAGCTTCTAAATCAGAACAAGAGATAAGAACTGTCAAGAATATGTACTCGTTAGGAAGCAGTGAAAACTGACCGAAATCCAATTAACTTGAACATAGAAAGGACATCTAATGGACACCCATTATGTAAATAGCCAACCATTAGTGCACTAAAAGAGACTACATTCTTCTTAGGCATCATATCAAAAACATGGCGCGCAACTTGAAGGTGGCTGCAGTTTACATAGAAATTGATCAGATTGTTGGCTTGGATGATATCATCTTGCTGGGCTCTGTGTAGAGAGGAGATCAAAATGGGAATTTTAATTGTCGTCTTGATAGAGTTTTGCCCTACGCGGAGTCATCATGCGGATCGACTTGCGTGGTCAAGTCACTAGGGGTTGGAAGGAGTAGAATATGGAACTCGGAGATTGAGAGTGGATTCGGAGTAATAGCAGCACAGTCTCGGAGAAGTCTGAAGACTTATTCCGGAGTATTGCTTCGGAGTTCTTATCCGGAGTGCATAGCAATGCAGGTCTTCGGAGCCATGGATGCCTTTGGAGTTTTGGGCAACTTGGAATTCAGGTCGGTTTTTGTTGTGAATCCGAATTCAGTTGATTTACATTGTTTGACTCCCACCCCCTGGCTATAAATAGAGTGCAACCCTAATTAGATGAGAGCGAGTGAGAAAATTGTATCTCTTTTTGTAACTTTGGTTAATTGAATAAGATCTTCTCTCTCTTCTCTCCGAGGACGTAGGCAAATTACCGAACCTCATTAGATCATATCTTCTGTGTGATCTGTTCATTGTTTGTGCATTTGTTTCTTTGGCCAAAGGTGTCACCTTTATTGGTGATTTGCTCTCTTGCTAGACTCAACACTCTGTCAGCTGCATATGGGCAGCTTTCCCAAGCTTCATATTCTCTTTCTCAGTAATTGTTTCCCAGAGGTTCCAATTGCTTTTTTGGAAATGGAAGGTCTGATTGGTTTTAAATGCAAAAGAACTGATGCTGTTGATTGGGGAAGAAAACCCATTTATGCTGGGCTACTGATGACACGGATTAAGCCCTCTCAGTTCGAACATTCTCTGGCTTGGATTAAGCCCTCTCAGTTTGAACATTTGGCTCCTTCCCTGAGAACAATACACAACAGTGACATCAATTTCTTCCCCTCCCCACAAAAGATGGACCTGCATTCACAGTGGTGCCTTGACTGCTAGACACAACTCACTGTGCAGTGTCTTAACCTGTGTAAGGCCCAATCAAATTAGTAATGATCTAACACTAATATCAATATCGATAACTGGCAATGGTTTAACATCTCAATATTGGTATCTGCCAATGATTTTCAGCATCAATATTGTCAAAATCGTCAAGATCAGCCCCCCATATCGGCCGATATATAGAGTTAATAGTGTATTAGGTATCAAAAAAAACCTGATACAATATTGCTGATATATATCAAATTTCGTCGATGTTTGAAACCATGGTCAAAAGGGTTAATCTTTCAAAAGTTAACCTTACAAGTCACTTCTCTTATTAGATGGACACCTAAATTGATTTCAAATAATCTGAAAAGAGATTTTAAGTTTGCACTATGTAGAAAAGAAAAGGAGAAAGCAAGGAATTCCCTAAATGAGTGGGACAAAAACTATATCAACTCTGAAATCACCTTAGAGGGGGGATGAATAGGTGACTAGCTAATCTAATGGTCAATTCATGCGAAATTAAAACTATTAATGCAAACTAAAACTTCTTAGGCTAAACACACCAAGTATAACATAAGAGTGTAGCCGGATTCCCCGTGAAGGACTCTGAACTAACTCCTCAAGATTCCTCTATATAAGAGTTGAGGTGCCGCTTTGGCTCTCTTGGTTGAATACAAGTGTTAGCAAACAATCCCCAAGCATATAACAATTATAAACAATGTATATCAAGCATATAAAGATAAAGACAATATAATCATGCAAGATATAAAGACAAGTAAGAGATAGAGAGCAATCGCAAATACGGGAGAATTGTTTCGAGGTTCGAGCACACTTACTCTACGTCCCCACCTTCAACACTATGAAGGATTTCCACTAAAATCGATCCCACCGGATCACTCGGTGCCGCAACACCTACAAGGAGTTCCCACTAGAACTCTTGGACTCTCTAGTCCCTCTCTCACGTTCCCGCAAGAGCTACACACCGCAAGCACGCAAGCTTGCCGAGGCCGCACCTCTACAAAGAGTTCTCACTAGAACTCGAAATACCGCGAACACACAAGTCCGCCTCCTCAAAGGAAAGATGTAAACTTTCGTGATCAGAACACTTAGATCACCTAAAATTCTCTCACAATAAAGATCCCTATAGGATAGGTATAGCAATGAATAACTCAAGTGATTGTGAGAAAAACAAGGATTGAAGTTGTGGTGAAAAACACAAGAAAATCACTTTTGAAAACTCTTGATAAACTCTCCTTTTGAATGGAAGTATTTGGCTCTAAAACAAGTGGAGAAAACCTTTTAATAGAGTAGGAAAAAACTAGCTCCAAAACCCACTTAAAATCTTGTAAAAAACAGTCCATAGGAGCTCCCCTTTTATAGGCTAGGAAAAACTAGCCGTTGGGGCAAAACAGCAGTCCAGACTGCTGTCGGTCGACCGCCCGGTCGACCGGCCAACGGTCAAATTTCTGACCATTGAGGCAGCGGTCGACTGGCCCGGTCGACCGTGGCCTGGATACAGAGAGCAGAGCTCTCTGCCGGTCGACCGGGGCTTTCTAGAGAGCAGAAGCTCTCTGGCGGTCGACCGGGTCGGTCGACCAGCCCTCCAGCCAAACAAGGCGTGCACGCTTGTGCACGTCGGTCGACCGAGTAGTCGACCGACTCGGTCGACCGACTCCTGACTCGGTCTACCCGCCCGGTCGACCGGCAGAAGCCAGAAACAGGAATTATAGGGATTAAAAATTTGACTTTTTGACTTAAATAAAATCCCATAAAATCTCTAAAATTCTACAAAAATAGGTTTAGTAAAATACTTTGACATACAAACATGTTTGAGTAAAATCAAAACATGTTACAAACATTTTGAACTATTTTTGTAACTTAAAAATTTTGGCATAAAATAAAAACCGTATTTTTCAAAATAGATTTTTCAAAACTTCTCCAAATATAAAAACAAGATATTTTAAACTCTTTTAAAGCATAGAGTGTATGGATATGATCCACTACACATAAAAGATGAAATATCTATGTTTTTGACAATAAGCACTAAAATGGTTTTGGTTAAAGTCAAGTATACTTTGAATTCCAAAAACCAAACCGGTATTTTTTCAAGTGAAAATCCTTTTATGAAAACACAAAAAAATCTTGAGCGTGTGTGTATATGTACTTGAGCAATCCACCAACTATTCTATCCTTTACATTTTATCTAAAAACAAAATCTTAACAAAACAAACCTAAACTCAAGTCTTCTCTTGAAGTCTTCACTTGAAGTCTTCTCCTCCTTCTTGACTTGGTCCAAACACGATCCAATGAGCTAGACTCCTCTAGAGTACTTGATGTGATCTTGATGCATAAGCTCTTGAATCAAACCGTGCTAGCTCCAAAACTTGACTTTAAATCCTTTGTTAAAGCTAAACACCTACTAAGATCTTGATCACAAATCTGAGATTAATTAGACATAAGATCATTAGTACTATAACTACATGAGTTAATCATCATTAAAACTAGAGTGATGGACCTTGGGCCAACAAACTCAAGCAACAAGGTGAAATTGGCCTTTGCAAATATATGTTATACCTTTACATGAGATTTACATGGGAAACACATTGTTAGATGCTTTCATCCTAATTAGATCATTGAACAACACATTGTTATATGTTTTACCTCCAAATTAGATCTTGGGAAAGGTTTGTCAAGCACAAGATAGTTGTTGGCCCAAAGGCTCATCACTCTAGTTTTGATGATGATTAACTTATGTAGTTAAAGTTTACTAATAATCTTGTATTTATATAGTTTCAATTGTTGACCAAGATATTAGTAAGTATTTTAGCTTCAACAAAGGAGTTTTGGAGCTATCTCATGTTGATTCAAGAGCTCGCGCGTCAAGATCGTATCTAACACTCGGTTGAAGTCAAGCTCTTCGAATCGTGTTTGGATCGAGTCGGCTTGGAGAAGGAGTTTTACAAGAAGACCTCGGTTTGTTTCAGCTTAAGATTGTTTAAATCTTGTATAAAAGTAGATAGTATTGATATGCTCAAGTTCACATACACATACAAGTTTTAATATGTTTTGGTTTTCGGTTTAACCGGTTTTGGATTTCATGTCAAAAATATAGATATATATCTTATATGTATATTGGATTCGATCCATACACTCTATGCTTCAAATATAGTTTAAATATCTTGTTTTTGTATCCATATGAGTTTTAGAGAAAACAGTTTTCCATTTCAAAGTTTAGTTTTTAAAAAAATATGATTTTTGTTTAAAGGCCAAATTTCAATATCACAAAAATGGTTCAAATTGTTTGTTATATGTGTTGATTTTTAGTCACACATATTTGTTATTCAAAGAAAAACAAGAACTTATTTTTGTGAAATTTATGTAATTTTATGGGATTTAATTAGTGTTAATTAACCAAGTTTTCAGACCTATAATTTCCCAGCCAGACACACTAGTCGTCGTCCAGACGATCGACTGGACCAGAAGTCAGTCGACCGGACCGGTCGACCGATGTGCACGAGACGAGCACAGTCCAGCCTAAACAGCCAGTCGATTGCGCGATCGACCGACTAAAAGCACCCAACTCTCGGGTACCGGGCGGTCGACCGGAGGCTCAACGGTCAGAAAAATGACCGTTGGCCGGTCGACTGAGCGGTCGACCGGAAGGGCATTTTGCCCTTTCCTGCTGCCAACGGGCAGATTTTTTGAGAGAGTATAAATACCCATCTCTTGGGCTGTTTTCTATATGATTTAGAGAGCTAAAATTTCTATCTTTCAAATGGTTTAGCAAGAAGTATTCAAAGAGTTTTTGGGCTAAAAAGATTTATCTTTATTCGTTTTAAAGTGTAGGAAAAATCAAAGAAAAAGAGAGTATTTGGAATTGGTTTTTGATCTTTCTTTTAACATCTATCTTGAGAATTTCCTAAGTATTTTTCTTTATTATTTTCATTCCAAACACTTTGTTTTCTCACACTTGAGCTATCATATCTATCCTATCTATAGGATCTTGTTTTTGGTGAGAAAATTAGTTTGTGGTCTATTGTGATCACCAAGCTTGTTTGTGGTCTTTGAGATCACCAAGTTGTAATCTTTCTTTGCTTGTGCCTTTGTGCCAATCCCTCTAAATGTAGAGGTGATTATTGTTTGGCTTAGTGTCTTATCTCTCTTGTGTGAGGTGATTGTTGTTGTGCCTAGCCTCTTGTGTAGAGGTTGTTTTGTTGGAGAGAGGAGTTGTGTACTCCTAATTTGTATTTGTCAAATCCTCAGTGGAGCTTCCCTGTGTGGGAGGTCTTATGTGGACGTATAGTGAAAATCCTTCTGTGTGAAGGCGGGGATGTAGAGCAGTGGTTCGAACCTCGAAACATAGCTCGGTGTTTGTAATTGATCCACTATCTCTAAACTCTCTCTTTTATATCTTGCATTGATTCATATTGCTCATATAATATATGTTTGGTATTGATTGTGTGCCTCACTAGTGTTGAACCAAGAGAGCTTCATATAACACCTCAACTTTTTATTTAGAGAAATCTAGAGGAGTTAGTTCAGAGCCCTTCACGGAAATTCGGCTACACTCTTTGGTTACACATAGTGTGTTGCATTTAGTTTTTAATTCCGCATCATTTGTCATTAGATTAGTCATACACCTATTCACCCCCCTCTAGGTGCATTTTCAATAGTAAGGTGGAAGGGCAGACCATCGTTACTATTTGGGGAAGCGGAAGCGGGAGTGAACGCAGGGAAAAACACAACCCTTTTGGGGAAACACAGGAACTTAACGGACTCACAGAGGTAAGTAATGGAAAACCTGTAGGGAACCATGAGGATTCACATAAGATTGCAATCTAGTATCTCAGTTGAAATCGCATGGATTCTAAAAGGAAAAGTTAAATCATAATCCCAAGGAGAAGTAATAAAAAAATTTATAGGGTTTCCCAGTGCTTCCCTTTGCGAAAGTTCCATCTTCTGAAGCGAGTTCATACACCCTTAAGAGAGTTCCAGCAACTATAGGCACAATCCAGAGACCAAAAGGAAGACAAGGGACTTTACTCTTGGATAACCATATGCGTTAGGCAAATTTTGTGGAATATTGTCCCCAAATTATCTAAAATTTTGGAGGATAAATGGCTTGGAGAAACTCTCTGTTACTAGTCTCTGCAGATTGACAACATTCCAGCTTCATGCTATGGTTGCTTATTTATTAACAGGCAAAAGGAATTTGAATGTTTAATTACTTCTTTCTACTCTGATATTATTAAAGATCATAAATCCTTCAGTGCCTATTCAATTAAGTTGTACTTCATGCTGTGGGAGGGGAAAATATCATAATCACTCTATTCAGGTCAGCCCCGAGCTGTTGATGATGTGAAATGATGCTTGCGTGCATTGTAGCAAATCAATGATATACTCGAAGTCGCTATATTTCACCAATAGAATGATCTTAGGCAAGAATGTAATTCAAAAATAATAATGTCAAACAGATGGGTTTTAACAAAGTATTGCATGCTTGGTTTGCATATTTCTAATCTCAATTAAATCTAATTACAATACATATATCATGCATGACAAGTCATAACCTCAATATCAATGATAAGCAATCACAGGGTCTGCAGAGTCACACATCTCATGATATAGCGGATAATATGGAATAAAGATTTTACTTTAGAGATGATTTAACTGATGCATAATCCAACTAATAATCTGAGCGTTGAAGAAGAAACTTTACCGACTAAGAAGATTGTTTTCAGGTAACTGTGTTGATCTTGAATTGTTAAATTTGTGAATGGTTTGATTCTCTGTTCTGTTGATCCCCAGTTACACAGTTGGCGGATTTGCTGTTGCTGCATTGCTGCTATTTCTGTTGCTACTGCTTCTGCTGCGCTGCTATTGCTGCTGCTTCTGCAGTTGCTTCTGCTGCTGTTGCAACTGTTGTTGCTTCCACTGCTGCTGGTACTGATTTGCTGCTACTATTTTTCCTGCTCTTGCTGTTGCAGCTTCTGTTGCTACAGCTCCTGCTTCTACTGCTCTTGTTGCTGCTCCAAGAAGGAGGTGAGAGAGGGGCAAGATGGAGTGGTTGAAGGCTGAACAGGTAAGGAAGGGAGGGCTTTGGCTGATTTGCAAGGGAGGAGGCAAAAATAGAAATAAAAGACGACAGAAAGGAGAAGAGACAGGAAAGGTGGATCAAGCTATTGATCTTTTCAAATTTCCATTCCTTTGTTTTCTTAGATAGAAGAGAAAGAAAGGAGATAGGGGAGAAATACAGGCAAGAGAAAACCATGAATTTTTCAATTCATTCATTAATTTTCAACCAAGAATACACATGCCTATATGTAAGGCATAGATTCATAACTATCTAAAACAACTCCATAACTTCCCATTACATTACAACTACTCATTTATCTTCCCACTACATTACACAACTACTCATTAAATTATAGCTGAAATATAAAGAGAATACAATATAAATACAACCAGATAGAGCTGATAATACAATAAAAATCTAAAGCTAAAATGTTCTCATCAATTCTCCTCAGATGGGAGAGAACTCGACCCCGTCAAGTCAATTGCAGAATTGCCCTCTTACTGCTATAAGTTTATTTTCTTGCATATCAAAATATTAGTCAAGTTGTACTCTAAATTCATCATTTAAAATGTCATCAATTTTCTCTACTGTATATGATAAATATTTGGAGGTGGAGAAATGAAATACTCTCAAAAATTGGCTCAGGGTAAGGCTCATCAACTAGTGGGTTATTTATGGATAATCAAGACCTTGTAAACCACTTAGTCATCAATATTAAAAATAGAACTGATGCCAAATCTATAATATAAGTATTGTAGTTTAAATTCTTTTAAGATTTTGAAAAGTCCAGCACTACTAGCATGCAAATCTTTAACAGTTTCCTGGAGAAATCATTTCGGACGAATCTGAACCATCATAAAATTGTCAACATTAAAAGTTTAAACTCTTTCCTGATGTCAGACCATAACTTATAATTAGCGTTTCTTGATCAAATGTATCACTGATTTTTCATGTGTAGAACTTGCATATGTGTGACAAAATATTATGCAGACTCAGATGTTTAGGACTAAATGCAGACTCAAAAACTCTATAATGAAGTGCAGTAGAGAACTTAGTGCTTATCATTAATAAAAGAGTCTTCCAAAAGATAGCTAGTAAAATTTGACTCTCTATTGGATATTAAAGTTTTAAGCACTTGAATCATCGGATCAACAATATGCACGTCCTCAATCAAAAGGGATTATCAGAGGTATGATCCTAAATGTATGTGATAGTTTACATATTTTAGCAATGAAGATGAAAGATAGGCAAATAGGTAAAGGCAGAGGAGATGCACCCTTAAGTTTAACAGTAATTGAAGAGAAATTGATAATCTGTAAGGCGTCATGTTCTCTCATAACTGCATCCTCAAAAATTTAGATATAAATCGATCATAAATGATAACATTCTTGATCTGACCTATATCTTATGTCACTATATAGTTTCAGAACTTGTCCTCATAGAAATGGACATCGCTTGGGACAATGCACTGTTGCTTGATCTTTAATTACAACTCATCAACTTGCCTTTTGCATTCAGTTTGCCCAATAGGATTCAACTTAGGATGTGGAAAGTTGAGAATGCTAGCCCCTGGTATTAAATCAATGGCGTGTTGCATATCACGCGTCGGTCGTAACTTACCCGAGAGGTCTTCAGACAAAACATCATCAAACTCATAGTCACAAGACTTGGGGAGAAATAGAGTATTGTCTTCAGGAAAGACATCAGGGAACTTCGTAGTCACTAGGATCATCTCGAGAGGACTCGAAGTACTGGATTCCTCAATATTACCACTCATGTCATGATCTCTTTGTTAGAGTTGGAGCCTTATGACTCTTCTACCTGATAAATGAACTCTTCAGAATCAGACTCCGTATTTTGTTACATGCAGTTTATTAATGACAACTCTGAATGGATTGGGTGTCAGTAGTAGAGGAGGAAGGAGTTGACGATCAGAGCAAACAACGACAGTAGGGGTTGACAGTAAAGGAGGAAAGGGCTCTGGATTTGTTATAGGTAGTTTCCTAACTTTGGCGACTTTTACTGAACTTGACAGTTAGCTACAACATGCCCATAACATTGGCAATTATAACACTGGACTGCAGGACGAAGTGTGGAGAAGTATCTTTTAGTATTTTGGTCTATAACATTACTTGTAACGCTTTTATATTTGGTGTCCATTTTATATGCTAGTGCCGTTATATTAACTTGGTATGGGTATTGATATGAGGTGGATTTGAATGTTTGTCACAAACTAGTCAAGCGACTCAAAACTTCATCTATCTTTTGGAGGATTTCAGTGTCCATATTAGTAGTTTGGGATTCACTAGCCTTTTTTCTTTTAATTGTTATTTTTTGATGCAAAAGAAAGAAAAGAAAATAATTTTTCCTAGACAAATGCCTACAGAAAAGATTTTTTTATAGTTTTTGTAACGTAATGCAAGGTGTTTCTGTCTAAACCTGGTGCTCTGATACCAAATTTATGTGAAATGGTGCGTGCGTGTATTGTAATAAACTAGTGATATACTTGAAGTTGCTACGTTTCACAAAATAGCACGATCTTCGGTAGGAATGTAATTCAAAACTAATAATGTCAAATATATAAGTTTTAACAAAGTATTGCATGCTTGGTTTGAACATATCTAATCTCAATTAAATCTAATTACAATACATATATCATGCATGACAAGTCTTAACCTTAATATCAATGATAAGCAATCACAAGATTTGCAGAGTCACACATCTCACGATATAGTGGATAGCATGGAATAAAGATAATACTTTAGAGATGATTTAACTGATGCATAATCTAACTAATAATCTGAGTGTTGAAGAAAAAACTTTTACCGACTGAGAAACTTGTGTTCAGGTAATCGTGTTGATATTTAATTGTTGAATTTGTGAATAATTGATTCTCTGTTCTGTTGATCCACAGTTACCCAGTTGCTGATTTGTTGTTGCTGCAGTGCTGTTATTGCTGTTGTTTTTGCAGCTGCTGCTCTGCTTCTGCTGCAACTACTGTTTCTCTACTGCGCTGCTAGTACTATTCTGCTGCTACTCTGCTGCGCTGGTACTGTTTTGCTGATGCTGCTTATGCTGCTGCTTCTACTGCTCTTGCTGCTGTTGCAGCTTCTGTTGTTGCAGCTCCTGCTTCTACTGCTCCTACTGCTGCTCAAAGTAGGAGGTGGGAGAGGGGCAAGGTGGAGTGGTTGAAGGCTGAACAAGTAAGGGAGGGAGGGGTTTGACTGATTTGCAAGGGAGGAGGCATACAGAGAGACAAAGAAAAGAAGACAGAATGGAGAAGAGACAGGAAAGATGGATCAGGCCATTAATATTTTCAATTTTTCATTCCTTTATTTTCTTAGATAGCAGAGAAAGAAAGGAGATATGGGAGAGGTACAGGCAAGAGAAAGCCATGAATTTTTCAATTCATTCATTAATTTTCAACCAAGGATACATATGCCTATATGTAGTTACAGATTCATAAACCACCCACCAACTTCATAACTTCCCATGACATTACAACTACCCATAATCTTCCCGCTACATTACACAACTACCTATTAAAATACAACAAAAATACAAAGAGAATACAACATAAATACAATCAAATACAGCCGAAAATACAATAAAACATCTAAAGCTAAGATATTCTCATCAATTTTGAAGGATAGAGGCGGATTTGGACATTGATAACCACCGAGAGGCCTGAACGAGGAATGCTAAACACAGTCGTGGAGATATGACCATATAGACTTACCAAAAGGTTCAGACTTCAGATTACTCTGGTGCGTGGCTTGTTTAGAAGGACAGAAATAGTAGATCTTTGAGAACAGTGGGCAAACTCTGCAATTATATTGAAGTTGATACCTGCTAATTCTTGGAGTTAAGGGACATGCTTAAACTTCTTAAACAAGATATAAACACTTGGCAGCCTTTACACCATAAAGTCTACTGAATCCAATAGTACACATTTTTTTTTTAACAAGTATACAATCATCTTTGGATCCAACCTGATTTTTATCATATGTTAATTTTGATGGCTTTCTCAGTGACCAAGATTGATGAATCTGGTAACAAATAAAGATATCAATGTGGAGAAAATGAAAGGTTTGAAGGCATCATCTGCAGAGTTTATCATATTAAGAACTCCATATATGTATAGAGAAAATAATGCACGTGCGAAATAGATTGCTAATTCAGACAGGCATATTTGAGTGTAACTGACATGTTTGATGGTAGGCATGGTTTAAGCTTTAGCAGGTTTTAACGGGAGTTTAGCAGCGAAAAAACGCCATAAAATTTTAGGAAAATATTAAATAGTAAAATAGAAAAATGAGAAAAAAAAATTAAAATTTAAGAAACTTTATAAAGAATAAACAAAATGACAAAATAATATTTAAATCTTAATGAAAGCAATAAGTATCAACATAAAGATGATTTATACAAAATCAAAACCTTCTAAATTTTAAAGCGGGGGACTAAAGCGTCTCAAAACGGACATAGAGAAAGTGGGAGGTTAAGCGGGATTTTAGCGGGCTTTTTACAATGATTTTAAGAGATTTGTAAAGAACTTTCAAATGTTGGGAATTGGGAGATGTCTTAGGTTCAAGAAGTTTTGTCAACATATTTAAAGGAGTTCTGTCACTTGTACTGGTGAAATGTGGAAGTTATGACAATGGTTTGAAATGTCAGCCAGCTCTGATACGAATCAGCTATATTAAATCAGAATTTTGGTCTACCTAAAAGTTATGTCCTCTGGTTGAAAATATTCAAGTAAGAAACTTCATTAAAGAAATCAAACTAGGGGCCCCTTTTTCAATAGAAAGAAAGTTAGAGTAATCTTCAGTGGTCCAATTGGTTGAAAACAAAACAAAAAATGATGGCCGTTGTTGCCTTTGCTGAAAGATCTATACTATAAGATTGTTGTTTCTTATGAATCTCAATAAAGCTTGTTAGGATAGGGGCAAGAAAAAAATTTTACTATCAAAGACAGTGAGAGCATCCTATTAATTAGATAACAAGCACTTAACACAGTATCAGACCACAAATATTTGAGAATACTCATATATCATCATGGTCCTAGTAACATTCAGAATATGTCGATGTTTGTATCAGTAACTCTATTTTGTTGGGATGTATGTGATGGTACACATATTTTGCATTCTTTTCATTACACTCCTACATTTATCGTGTAATAAATCTGCTAATTTCTTTGTCTTAAATGTCTATTTTATAGAAGATAATAATAAAGAGAAAGAGGATTATACCAAATAAATAGAGTTAAAATCAGATTTAACTGGATTTATTTGGTTAGCTAAGGATGATCCCAAATCTAGTTAGAACAAATCAAGGATTGGGGCAAATGTTCAGCTGAAGATCAGAACAAATCAGAAAGATAACACCAAATGGAAACCAGTAAAATTCAGATTTCTATAAATCTATTTTGGTTAGCTAAAGATCAATCGATGATAATATCAAATACAGAGAGATAAATGGATAGAGAGAAGATCAACGGATGAGATGAAGCAAGTTTGACTCAGATTCTGACTGGATACATTTCAGTATTTAAATCATAACTTTCGCTACCGAATCTCAAATCTGATGATTCAAGATGATCCAGAAAGAAGACTTACAGAGGTACAACTCTTATGTTGATCACTATTTTCTAATTCTGTTATTTGATAAGTGATATTTAATAATCAACACGCCAACAAACTACAGATCAGAACTGAATATCCACATCAAATCAAGTTTGGAGATAAGGGAGGATTCAAATTCAGAAATAGCCAGATTTTCCTATCTTCATACTCCTCTAACATCTGCATTTCATCTATAAATACATGCAATCTCAAAGGCAAGGGAGGACGACAAGCAGAGAATAGAACTTAGGATAATTTGTAGTTTGTAACTTAGATTTTTAGTTTTCATTTTATGTAATTTTTACTTTTCTTTGTGTAACTGAGAGGAGAGACGACTTTCATGGAGGAATGAGAGCAAGCTTGTACTGCAGGTGACACCAGTATAAGTGATCTTTTCTTTCATCGTTATTTGAGTCGAATTAAAGTTTCTTTTTCTTTCTTTACTCTTGTTTTCTTTTACTCTCCTCTGATGTGTTGCAATCCAAGAGAATCCGGTAGCCTCGAGACTGCTTAGACGTTGCAAGTGCCCTTGATGGTCTATGGTGATGAACAACCCTTCTCTTACTAGTATAGTTTGCCCTTTTATTCGTAGTGTAGATCGAGAATGGGGAAGATCCTATACGCCATGCTTGATTGCCTTCAAAGACAAGGTAAGTCGTCGCAACGGATCCAAGGTATATGAGCACTGAAGAGATAAGTAATTTTTAGGTTGTCTTTTCATTTATTCTTTAGTTTCAATATCACAAGCTCCAACCATCTTTATCATTCTTTTCCATTTCTTTGTATATAATCTATTTTTCATTTTTCCATCTTCTTAATTTATCATCTTCTTCCTAATTCAACTTTAGCAATTTCCCCTTTTTCTTTTAAAGACTAAAGAAGAACTTTAACCATATTTTGTATCTTAAAAGAAAACTTACTAAAAAAGCTTCTATCGCTAGTCCCTCCTCTTGGATCACGACCCGCATAACCACTTGCTATTACTGTAGAATTGAGTAACTTGCACTCTTTAATCTTAAAATCTGAAATACTGTATTTGTGTGCAGGTTCAACCTCAATCAAAATTTTGACACCGTTGCCTGGGAGGGACGGTAAGTTATTCTCTTTTTAGATTTATATTTTTGGTTAACTTTTTCTTTGTTCTTGGTGTACAGGTTTGACAATAAGGAATTTTTGCTGCAGTGGACATATAAATGGCCTTCGACTCTGCTTAAGAAAGCAGAGCCAAGAAGCCCTCAGATTTGCTACATTCCTGTGGCAATCTGAGTGAACTACTAACCTGTATTTTCTGCAGGTTGGCTGTAGTGCAAAGTTTCATATCTATAACTATCTATTTCCTTGTTTGTCTCATTGTACTTCCTTTCTAACCTCAACAGTAAAATGATGCTTGTTAAATGCTAAAAACGGTTTAGACTTTGTATTTAGGCATGTGTCTAATTCGTTTACATTTTTCATTACTGTTGAAGATTGCTGGTGCTAAGGTACGTGTGCATAGCATCTAGTATAAGAACACTTTTGGATTGTTTACATTCTTTAAGTGTTGCTTTTCTTGTACACTGCACTAAATAATTCTTAAGGGCTTGTCCTATAAACAAGATAAGGTGGGGAAGTCATTACCCTCCTTTAGCCCACAAACAATCTCCTCACTCACTAACCCAAGTCTAACTAAAAATGAGTAGACGTTGGCCCTAGGGACATCTCAGACTCAATTAAAAGATTATCCTAAGGGAGAATGTTCTAGAATTTGACTCCTGCTAAATCAGTGTCTAAGGAAAGGGATTAAGGGGCGAAATCCCGAAGGCTGGTGGTTTGGCTTAATTAGGCCGTCGCTTTTGCGCGGATACCTCCCACCAATCTTGCCCTGACCTGGCTGATTAGCTTGTGGTCAAAGTCTATATTATACCTCCAATGGACAGTTTAACCAGTTAGGAGTCGTCTAGGTCAAAGGTCTACCCTAACTTAGGTTAGAATTTTTTTTGTTTGCATATTTGTTTGTTTTTCTTCTTTGTTTGTGTTTTATTATGTGATATGGCTTATAACAACAATTTTTCTAATTTTAATGATAATCCATATTACACACCAACCTCTTTTTCGGATATTACCAACCCGGCATATCATAACTTTAACCAACCTAGTGTGTCAGATTGATCTTATCCGAATCAATATAACCCATGCCCCCAATCTTATAACCATAATTTCCAGAATAATTTCAACTCTTCACAGAGTCAGTGGGGATTCACCTCCCCCGAGTCTAATTTTCAACCAACTTGTCCTCCTTATTCTCCTTGTCCACAATATTTTCAAGATTCATACTCAGTTCCACCAGTCCAAAATAGAAAACCATCAATTTTGGAAATGAGTATGCGTGAGTCCAAACAACAATCATAAAATCTGATGGACTCACAATTTTACCACCAATTCCAAAATAACACTTCATCTTTTCAAGACCAATCGCAACAAAACGATGAGCCTATTAACTATGAAAAGATGCTTGAAGCCATGACTTAGGCTCAAAACGCTCATAATTATGACATAGATATGATGGTCCAAACTCTACGTTCTCACCGTTTGGCCAGTTCTGATGTCGTTAACCATTTTATTAGAGCTGAAGAGTTATGTTGTTTTGGAAAACAAGGTTCCATTTCAGCACAATCATTTGAACTTACCCAAACTCCAAAATTTAAAAATGATATTGATAGTTTGGCAAGTTATTCCTTTCCTGAAATAGAACTTGAGAATGAATATGATCATGAACCTCAACTTATTGATTCAATTCTACTTCCTGATTCAATTATGACTCTGGTGTCTTCACCTGATTTCAATTTTTTTCCTGAGTCATGATTAAAGATGGGAAAGGTGTTGTATTGTGGAGTTAATTTGCACACAAATATAGATATTCAAATGAAAGAGTTAAGGTTTAGAAACAACCTCGAGTGCTCCACAAATGTATTCAAAGATCAATATACCCTTTCCTATCTCCGTTATAGCATAGAGCTATACCGAGTCGATTCTCAGGGAGAGCTAGCGATAGAAGCGTTACGGTCCGTAGTGAAGAAAGTAAACGAAGTGTCTTCTTTGTTTAAAAGAATAAAACAATTATAGAACAAGAAATGAAAGAAGTGGTGGAATTGTTCATGATGGAAAAGGAAAAGAAATCAAGAATGAAAACTTTGTAAAAGATTTAAGATAGAAGAAAACCATGACTAGCTAACTAACTTGCTACTTACTAAACTCCGTGATAGTGATGCTTGCCTTATGTTGATTCATCGGCATAGATTTGTCTTGCGTGTTGACCTAATTACTTTCTCACTTGGATGACGGGGGTTTTACCCATCGGAGAAGAGAAGACCATCCAGCTTGCAAGATGAACTTAAGCAGTCACCCATGAGTTAGAAGTTAAGCAAGATTAGTGTTAGCTAGTACATGTAGAAGAGTTAGCTATAAGCCATTAAAAGAAAATAAAAGCAAGCATGAAGTAAAATTGCAAGGAAATAAAAGCATGAATTAAAGAAAGCTAGTAATACTAGAATTTGCTCAAGTAGAGTTGAAGAGAATGGATCAATCCTTGCTCCACAAGTGTCACCCTTGCTTACACAAGCTCTCTCTCTCTCTTACAATCTCTCTCTTGCAAAGATCTAGGGAAGAAGAGGAAGGAGAACTAAAACCTACAGAAAAAACCTAAGAAAATACATGCAACTAATCTCTAATCTCCTTCTCTTCTGTTCAGTCTTTTCTCGCAGGTCCAGGTGCAGTATTTATAGGATCAGAGAGAAGCTTCGAGAGCCTAGGCCGTTGGCGCAAAATCCGAGATCCAACAGACCCAGATCTGCCACAGATTGGCGGCAAGGCGCGGCAGTTTTGTGGCCGTTGGCTAACAACTTTCCGGTACGAAGTTGTTACAAGTTTGTTAGCCACGTGGTCTTCTAGAACCTTGAGTTGGCGCGCGGATCTCTCTGGATTCTGATTTCAAATTTGGGCTTTATCTTGGGCTTGGAATTAATCTCTTTAATTATTGCTAATTAAAGTGATTATTGGGCTTTCTCTC
This sequence comes from Agave tequilana, assembly GCA_038442645.1. Classification (NCBI taxonomy): domain Eukaryota; kingdom Viridiplantae; phylum Streptophyta; class Magnoliopsida; order Asparagales; family Asparagaceae; genus Agave; species Agave tequilana. The sequence continues at coordinate 113,974 of JAVJIF010007125.1, read as the reverse complement.
ATTTCAGTTATGGACCTGTAAAAATATAGAGAAGATGAGTAAAAATCATATATTTATTTGCAATATGCATGGGAATGATATGGTAAAATATGCACATTTGTGTACTAATCACACCCCCACACTTATTCTTTTGCTCGTCCCGAGCAAAACAAAGAAAAGAAAATCTATACTACCAATTTTATTACACCACTTTCGCAGGTGACGCGATTGCACTGAGCATGTGCAACAAGCCGTTAAACCTCTAGGTTACCCTAGAGGAGGAGTGTTGTCTCCTGAGGGTTTTCAGCGGATTACACCCACAAAATCCATAAAGAAAGAAAACAAATGTTAGTGTTTTGAAAATGCATTTTGAAAGAGAGACATGTTTTCGAACTATTTTTGCAAAAATATAGGTGATCTTAGGTCATAAGTCCACCTATAATTATTCTTTCTTAAACTTAGTCTCTATGCAAGATCTTATCTTCAATTAAGGTAAGAATTCAAAATTGGATTGAATATTTTATCTTTCATAAAACCTAGATAGTATGCACACCGTGCTCAGTGAAAATTTCTGGGATTTCAACTCCAACCATCAAGCCATTTATTTATTTATATATATATATATTTTTTTTTTTTTTTCTTCCCTTAGTTTAGGCTTTCTAGTTCACCCTTGTAACGAGCCTTTAACTGATGACTCCCAAACCAGATGGTCTTAGGGCACCAGATGAGAAAACATCCCTCGGGTTTAAGGTCTCGAGTGAAAAAGGCCACGAAACTAAAGGGGATTATTCTTTTTGGTCACCGTTAGGCGTGAATAACCATGCTTCTTGAGGCATAATTATCCAGCTTAATGAGTGATGTTTTATTACATCTTTATTTTTCTTTTTCTTTTTTTTATTTTTATGACATTTTGGTCTTTGTTTCCATCCCAAGAAATGTGCAAGTGTAAAGTGCATATTTATCTAAGGTAAAAATTCAAGATAAAAATATCTCCCCAATTTTACTTACTTAGCCTATAATTTCAAACAAGATCTATTATTTCAACTAGGTTTAAGATGTCGTAATTAAGGCTTTCTTAATTTCTAAGATACATCTTAATTTTCTTAAAAATAGATCTAAACTTTGTCTCTTATTTCAAAAAGTTTTTTTTTTGTTATTATATTTTTATTTTTTTTATTTCTAAAAGAAGTGTAAAAGAAAGAAAATCTAAAAACTCTATGTTAGTAAACCCTCCCCCACACTTATTTCATGCATTGTCCTCAATGCATCATGATATATGTATGCATGAAACAAAAATGAAGAGGGAAGGAAAAAATTACCTTAAGGTGGCGGCTCTGGTGGTGGTCTGATTGGTCCACGAAACATGGCCCAATCAACTTTGCTTTGGGTTTTGAGGAACCCACCAGAAATATAATGAATATGACCCATTAAAAAGATGAATCCATGAAAGATTTTTATTAAGTACATGTCCTCATCTAATTTCTATTTTCCATAATAAATTTCAGAGTCAAATTTGTCAACCACCTTGTCCCAGAATGGAATATGAAATGACAGAACAGTTGACTTGGATTCAGGAAGGACAGGAACTGATACCGACTCAGGAATGTGACCTAAGTCAAGTGATGGTGCAGGAGTCGAAATGATTTCAGGAATTAGGTCCAAGTCAAGAAAATGAAGCTCAAGTCCACAATCATTTTCCAATGGGAAGTGACCTAATATGGGTGATATCTCTTTACTTCCAAGATTAAGGAATTCAAGCTCATCGCCATACAATTCTTCAAAACTAAGGTCAGCATCTTCTGTTAGAATTGTACAATCAGTTTCAGAAGTAAAGAGATTAAGAAAATCAAGGTCACATTTCTCATTGAGTTCAATTCCACAAAATGGAGAACTTGCCAATTTGTCAATAGGATCATCAAAAGTGTATAATTGGTCAAGTTCAATGTGATCCTCAAAGATGGGTGATTCAACTTCATTATGAATTGGGACAGGATCCAATGTCGACTCCGGGAAAAGATTGAAGTCAGGTAAAGATACCGGAGTCATTATTGAATCAGGAAAAAGAATTGAATCACTAAGTTGGGGTTCAAGATCACATTCCTCATGTAGTTCAATTCCACAAAAATGTGAACTTGACAATTTATCAATGAGACTTTCAAAAGTATGGAATTGGTCAAGTTCAATATGATCATCATAAAAGATAGGTGATTCAATTTCAAAATTGATAGGCACTGGATCCAATACTGACTCGGGAAATGGAGTGAAATCAGGTGAAGACACCGGAGTCATAATTGAATCAGGAAGGAAAATTGAATCTTCTAGTGGAAGTTCAGGATCATATTCATGTTCAAGTTCAATTTCAGGAAAAGGAAAACTTGCCAAATCGTCAATGGGATCTGAAGTTTGGACAAGTTCAGGTGGTTGTGCTGAAATTGAATCTTGATTTCCAAGGCTACATGACTCTTTGGTTTTAACAGAGTGGCTAGTGACATTAGAAATAGGATGAGAATGAAGAGTTTGGATCATCAAATCTATGTCATGATTTCTAGCATTTTGAGCATGAGTCATGTCTTCAAGCATCTTTCCATAATTGATGATTTCATTATTTTGATGAAAAGATGAAGTGTTGTCTTGGAAATGATGGTAAAATTGTGAGTCCATCAGATTTTGTGAGTGTTGTTTGGACTCAAGCAAGAATTCCTTACTCGTTCCCCAAGCAGATGGTTGTTCATTATAATAAGGTGGAACTGAGTAAGACTCTTGAAAATACTGTGGAATTGGAGGGGCAAATGTTTCTTGAAGTTGTTGCTCGACCCTCTGTAAATTGGCTTCTATACTCTTTAGTAACTCAGATTTTTCTTCAATTGGAGATTCAGAAAAAGGAGTATATGAAGCGGAATCAGGAAATGAATACTGTGGACAAGGTGAATATGGTGGACAAGGAATTTGAGAATTTGACTCGGGGTACGTGAATCCCCAATTACTCGGTGAAGAGTTGAAATTATTATGGAAATTATAATTATTAGATGGGGGGTATGGGTCATATTGATTCGGATAAGGCCAACCCGGTGTATTTGGTTGGTGCATATTATAAAACACCGGTTGGAATTATCCGAATAGAATGGAGTTGGTGTGAAATATGGATTCATGTTCGGACTGAAAGAATTATTATTGTTGAATTCCATATCACAAACAATCACAAATAAAAAAGAAAAATCAAACAACAAACAAAAAGAAAAAAAAAATCAAAACCAAGCCAAAAGAATGGTTGACCTAGACCTAGACGACTCCTAACTGATTAGATCGTCCACGGGAGGTTTAGTGTAGACGTAGACCACAAGTTAATCAGTCAGGGAAGGGCAAGGTTGGTGGGAGGTTTTCCGTCAGAGACGTTCCTTAATTAAGTAACCAGCAACCTTCGGGCTTTCGACCCTCAATCCCTTTCCTAGACACTGATTTTGCAAGAGTCTATTTCCAACACTTTTCCCCCTTAGGATAATCTCCTAGATGAGTCCGAGATGTCCCTAGGGCCAACGTCTATTTTTTTATTAAATTAGGCTTGGGTTAGTGAGTGCTGGGATGGTGGTTTTTGGGCTAAGGAAAGGGTAATGAAATCCCCACCTTATCTTATTTATGGGTTATGCCCTTAAAAATGAATTGTGCAAGTGTACAAAAATATATAACTAGAATTCACTCAAAGCATGAAAATCAAGCAAGAGATGATTCCTAGTCTACATGCAATGCAAAACGTACCTTGCCTCCAGCACTCTTCAACAGTAAAAGTAAAGAAATTGAAAGACACGTGCCTAGTATGCAAATGTCTAAACAATTTTTAACAATTTCAACCAATTTTTTACTGTTGATTAAATTAGCAGGTAATAGGTGAAAAATACAGGAATTCAAGTATAGCAGCAGATGTATTTTGCAGAATCAGAGCCCCTGCAGAAATTAGGTCAGTAGTGATCTCCTTCTTGCCGCAGAACCGCGGCTTTTGCCGTGGTAACGCGGCAAGTCAGAGGGCTTCTGGTCTCTGCTTTCGAGAGCAGAGGCCCAGAGCCACTTATATGTATTCTGCAATGCAAATTTTTCTGTTTTCTTCACCTATAACCTGCAACAGAGAAGAAGATTCGTTTAGTTCTTCACTTTAAAGAAAATCCGTTGCTCTCCCCGGCAACGGCGCCATTTTGATTAAAGACGGGAAAGGTGTTATATTGTGGAGTTAATTTGCACACAAATATAGATATTCAAATGAAAGAGTTAAAGTTTAGAAACAACCTCGAGTGCTCCACAAATGTATTCAAAGATCAATATACCCTTTCCTATCTCCGTTATAGCATAGAGCTATACCGAGTCGATTCTCAGGGAGAGCTAGCGATAGAAGCGTTACGGTCCGTAGTGAAGAAAGTAAACGAAGTGTCTTCTTTGTTTAAAAGAATAAAACAATTATAGAACAAGAAATGAAAGAAGTGGTGGAATTGTTCATGATGGAAAAGGAAAAGAAATCAAGAATGAAAACTTTGTAAAAGATTTAAGATAGAAGAAAACCATGACTAGCTAACTAACTTGCTACTTACTAAACTCCGTGATAGTGATGCTTGCCTTATGTTGATTCATCGGCATAGATTTGTCTTGCGTGTTGACCTAATTACTTTCTCACTTGGATGACGGGGGGTTTTACCCATCGGAGAAGAGAAGACCATCCAGCTTGCAAGATGAACTTAAGCAGTCACCCATGAGTTAGAAGTTAAGCAAGATTAGTGTTAGCTAGTACATGTAGAAGAGTTAGCTATAAGCCATTAAAAGAAAATAAAAGCAAGCATGAAGTAAATTGCAAGGAAATAAAAGCATGAATTAAAGAAAGCAAGTAATACTAGAATTTGCTCAAGTAGAGTTGAAGAGAATGGATCAATCCTTGCTCCACAAGTGTCACCCTTGCTTACACAAGCTCTCTCTCTCTTACAATCTCTCTCTTGCAAAGATCTAGGGAAGAAGAGGAAGGAGAACTAAAACCTAAAGAAAAAAACCTAAGAAAATACATGCAACTAATCTCTAATCTCCTTCTCTTCTGTTCAGTCTTTTCTCGTAGGTCCAGGTGCAGTATTTATAGGATCAGAGAGAAGCTTCGAGAGCCTAGGCCGTTGGCACAAAATTCGAGATCCAACAGACCCAGATCTGCCGCAGATTGGCGGCAAGGCGCGGCAGTTTTGTGGCCGTTGGCTAACAACTTTCTGGTACGAAGTTGTTACAAGTTTGTTAGCCACGTGGTCTTCTAGAACCTTGAGTTGGCGCGCGGATCTCTTTGGATTCTGATTTCAAATTTGGGCTTTATCTTGGGCTTGGAATTAATCTCTTTAATTATTGCTAATTAAAGTGATTATTGGGCTTTCTCTCATTTCAGTTATGGACCTGTAAAAATATAGAGAAGATGAGTAAAATCATATATTTATTTGCAATATGCATGGGAATGATATGGTAAAATATGCACATTTGTGTGCTAATCAAGTCAACATTGGATCCTGTACTAATTCATAATGAAATTGAATCACCCATCTTTGATGATCATCATATTGAACTTGACCAATTTCACACTTTTGAAAGTCCTATTGACAAATTGGCAAGTTCTCATTTTTATGAAATTGAACTCAATGAGAAATGTGACCTAGATTCTCAAATTTGTGATCCAGTTCAAATTCTTGAATCAATATTGACTCCTGTTTTGTTACCCGACTTGAGTAATATTTTAGAGTCAGTTTTGATTCCCACACCTGTCATTCTTGAACTTGAATCACCAATATTAAGTCACATTCCATTATGGGAAATTGAATGTAAACTTGAGTTTCAACTTCTTTATTTGGACCCACTTCCTGAGTCAATCTCGACTCCTGAACCTTTACTTGACTTAAGTCACTTTCCTGAGTCAGTATTAATTCCAGTACTTCCTGAGTCCAAGTCGATCATTCTATCTTTTCACACTCCATTTTGGGACAAGGCGGTTGACAAAATTGACTCTGAAATTAATTATGGAATTTGGAAATTAGATGGGGTTAAATTTTTAATAAAAAAACGTTCATATATACATCATTTTAGTGGGTTATATAAAAGAGATTTCTGGTGGGTTCCTCCGAACTCCACGCAAAGTTGATTAGGCCGCATTTCGTGGACCAATCAGAGCACCACCGGAACCGCCACCTTAAGGTAGTATTTTCCTTCCCTGTCTTCTTTTTCATGCATCTATGCATTAATTCATACATTGAGGACACTACATGAGATAGGTGTGGGGGAGGGTTCTAACATAACTTAGGTTTTTCTTTTTAGTTTAAAAAAAAATATTAACATTTTTATTTACTTTTAAAAACTTTTTGAAAATAGAAACAATATTTTGACATATTTTTTGTAAGAAATTAAGTCAATTTTAAGGAATAGGAAAATCAAAATTAGGATTTCTTAAACTTGGTCAAAATAAGATTATTTGTTTGATTTTTAGGGTTAGGAAGATAATTTATAAAAGTAATTTAGTCTTGATCTTTACCTTAATGAAATATGCACACTTAATACACTTACACACTTAGGGTTCAAAAACCGAAGATTCTTATGCCTTATTAAAAAAAAAAAAAAATATATCTATGAAAGATGAACAAATCTAATTATTGATTAGCTAGGTGCTTTGGCCCAAGTAAGCCTTGATATTTATGCAAAAGATGATTAGATAAGTTTGAGAATATATATATATATATAAAATCCTCTGATTAAGCTGGGTATTTGTGCCTAATAAAGCATAAGTACTCATGCCTAAAAGTGGCTCATATAATAAAATCCTTAGTTTTGAGGCCTTGTTTGCTCGAGTCCTTAAGTCCTTGGGGTGTTTTCTCACCCGGTGCCCTAAGACCATTTGGTTTGGGAGTCATCGATTAAAGGCTCGTTACATGGGCAGATTAGAAAGCCTAATAGAACTAAGGAATAATACCACCAAATATATATATATATAAATAAATAAGGCATAAGAGTTAGAGTTAAAGAACTCTTAATCAAAATTTTCACGGTCACAAAGTGCATATGACTTAGAGTAAAGTAATAGACTAGATGAGAAGTACAATTTGACTCCTTACTTTGATTGATAATAAATTTTTGAATAGAAGCTAAGTTTAGGAATGAAAAATTCAGTTTTCCTATAACTTATAGATTACTTAAATCTTACAATTATAATTCAAATATTTTTCTCTTTCAAAATGCTTTTCGAAAATACTAACTTTTTGTTTCTCTTTCTTTATGGATTTTGTGGGTGTAATCCACTGAAAACCCTCACGAGACAAAACTCGTCCTCTAGGGGGAACCTAGAGGTTTAACGGCTTGTTGCACAAGCTCAGTGCAATCGCGTGATCTGCGAAAGTAGTCTAATAATCTTTGGTTTAGTTTTTTTGTTTCGCTCGAGGACGAACAAAAGATAGGTGTGGGGGTGTGATCGTACACATATTTTGCATTCTTTTCATTACACTCCTACATTTATCGTGTAATAAATCTGCTAATTTCTTTGTCTTAAATGTCTATTTTGTAGAAGATAATAATAAAGAGAAAGAGGATTAAACCAAATAAATACCAGTTAAAATCAGATTTAACTAGATCTATTTGGTTAGCTGAGGATGATCCCAGATCTTGTTAGAACAAATCAAGGATTGGGGCAAATGTTCAGCTGAAGATCAGAGCAAATCAGAAAGATAACACCAAATGAAAATCAGTAAAATTCAGATTTCTATAAATCCATTTTGGTTAGCTAAAGATCAATCGATGATAATATCAAATACAGAGAGATAAATGGACAGAGAGAAGATCAACGGATGAGATGAAGCAAGTTTGACTCAGATTTTGATTGGATACATTTTAGTATTTGAATCATAACTTTCGCTACCGAATCTCAAATCTGATGATTCAAGATGATCCAGAAAGAGAACCTATAGAGCTACAACTTTATGTTGATCACTATTTCTTATTCTGCCACTTGATAAGTGATATTTAATAATTAACACGCCAACAAACTGCAGATCAGAACTGAATATCCACATCAAATCAAGTTTGGAGATAAGGGAGGATTCAAATTCAGAAATTGTCAGATTTCTCTATCTTCATACTCCTCTAACATCTGCATTTCGTCTATAAATACCTGCAATCTCAAAGGCAATGGAGGACGACCAAGCAGAGAATAGAACTTAGGATAATTTGTTGTTTGTAACTTAGGTTTTTAGTTTTCTTTTTATGTAATTTTTACTTTTCTTTATGTAACTGAGAGGAGAGATGACTTTCATGGAGGAATGAGAGCAAGCTTATACTGCAGGTGACACCAGTGTAAGTGATCTTTTCTTTCATTGTTATTTGATACGAATAAAAGTTTCTTTTTCTTTCTTTACTCTTGTTTTCTTTTATCCTCTGATGTGTTGCAATCCAAGAAAATCCGATAGCCTCGAGACTGCTTACCCGTTGCAAGTGCCCTTGATGGCCTATGGTGATGAACGACCCTTCTCTTGCTAGTATACTTTGCCCTTTTATTCGTAGTGTAGATCTAGAATGGGGAAGATCCTATACGCCATGCTTGATTGCCTTCAAAGACAAGGTAAGTCGTCGCAACGGATCCAAGGTATGTGAGCACTGAAGAGGTAAGTAATTTTTAGGTTGTCTTTTCTTTTATTCTTTAGTTTCAATATCACAAGCTCCAACCATCTTTATCACTCTTTTCCATTTCTTTATATATAATCTATTTTTCATTTTTCCATCTTCTTAATCTACCATCTTTTTCCTAATTCAACTTTAACAATTTTTCCCTTTTCTTTTAAAGACTAAAGAAGAACTTTAACCATACTTTGTATCTTAAAAGAAAACTTACTAAAAAAACTTCTATCGCTAGTCCCTCCTTGTGGATCACGACCCGCATAGCCACTTGCTATTGCGGTAGAATTGAGTAATTTGCACTCTTTAATCTTAAAATCTGAAATACTGTATTTGTGTGCAGGTTCAACCTCAATCAGTATGATAGCAGGATGTCTGATGAATAATTTCATTTTTTGAACAGAAGGTAAATACATCATTTTTGACATACTCAAAGACATTGTCAGTACGGTGTATATGAATGAAAGGTGAAAACTGAATTTTATCTCATTAGAGAAATGCTCAATAATCTTGGACACTTCTGACCTCTCTTTTAGTAGGTATAGCCAAATCATGCGAGAGAAGTCATAAAAAAAGCAAAAAAATATTTAAAACAGTTAATGGAAGGTAGACGACTAGGATCCCAGATATCTGAGTGGATTAACTCAAACACAAAACTACTATGATTATTGACTCGACTTTGATAGGTAGTATGATGATACTTGCCTAACTCACAAAACTCGCAATCTAAAGAGAAAATAGAAAACGTAATAGAAACCATAGACCGAAGCTTTTGTACCGATGGATGACTTAAGGGCCAGTGTCAGAGTAGAACTTGATCAGGATGATCTACAGCCAAACCAGTAGGGGTCACTCGGCTATCCAAATAATACATGCCTCCTCTCTCATACCCCGAACCAATCCTCCTAATCAACGGGTCCTGAAACACGCAATGAGAAGAAAAAAAGTGATCTTAAGTTATTATGTTTGGTAAACTGACTAATAGATAGTAGGCTAGTAGAAAATTTGAGAATATATAGGACATCAATAAGAGCTAACAATGTAATAGCTTGAACTACCCATTACCAGATACAGGTGACTGGGTACCATCAGCAATATTAACGGGTGGAAATTTATTGGAAAGGTTTAATTAAATAAATTTTTGTTTAATATCTATCATATGGGATGGGAATCTTGAATCTAATATTCTAGGCTTTTGAGGAAAGGCATTATAGGCACTGCTGCTTGAAAAAGATGCATAAGTCGCTGATTGATTGTTTTGAGAGAATTCGAACTAACGTAGTCTATCATACTCCTATTGTGATAGAACTACAGTGAAAGATCCAGAAGTACCAGAATGAGTCGCTAAGAGGGCATGAGCATAGGTAATGCACCAGAGGGAGGAGTATCAGTATCAATTAGTTGTGCCCATTCAGGGCGATAAAATTTCTCCCAATAATTTTCAAAGAGGTTATTCCTTTTACAGTACTTATACTGCTTGTGCCCATTTGTCACCAACAGTCTGCTTACCATAGGAATCACGACCTCCTACAAATGAGCCACTTCCTCCTACAAAATCACATCCAGGACCATGACCACGACCTCTGCCATGTCTGGATGCTATGGCGGACTGCTCGATCAATAGTGCAGTTGTCACATCACTCCAGTAGAAACACGCATAACTCTGGAAAATATGGAAGTCAAAGTAGGAATATTATCTCTTTTCAGTATCTAACCCCGCACATGGAATCGAAAAGATGGACTCAAATCAGACAAGAACTTTGACACTGCGAGATCTTAACGATGCCACCTAAGTGTCGCTGCAACAGTGACAACAGGTTGATGCATCTCTAACTCATTAATCAGACTCTTAAGTTCTCCATAAAACTCGGGTACAATTTATCTCCCTACTTGAGTTCAAACTGACGCTCATAGATCTCAAAGACCCTTGAAGGATTCTTCTCATTCCCATACCTTACCTTCAAAGTATCCCACATCTCTTTAACAATGATCAAGAACATGACACTAATACTAAGCTTGTAACGCCCCACTCGCGGGTACAGAGATGTTACTGTGCATATACGTAGAGTGAAAATACCCTCAGATATATATGCTAAGCATCAATACAGGCTGGAATCAAAGTACGAAAGTACATGGTGTTTATACATTTCAATAAAAAGAGTACAATTACAAATTTATCACGGATTGTGATATAATATTACAAGGATATTACATTACTGATAGGTGCAAAAGTGAGAATTACAAGAAGATATACAAGTACAAAATGTGCTCATGAGCTACAACAAGGGATTTTGAGAGCCGAGCAGGAGGGCTGGAAGAAAAAAAATCCGGACAGTCTACCACTGATCCACTACGTTACCGCTGTGCAACTCAGATCAACAGGAAGTACACCATGGTCCAAGTCTCCAGGATCATGACATGTAGATCCAGGGGAGTCAGAAAGCTGCCCAATGAGTGGTAAAATGAGGCCAAGTAGGGAGCACAAGTAAACAGATATATATCGATAAAACTGACTCAGAAAAGCGTGTATCGACAATCGTGTCATAAGCATGCACACACGAACATGAAATGAGGCATCAAGTAGTATGTTATATGCAAATTTGACAAAATTAATTGTACGAGCTCAGTTGATGGATTCATGAGATTAGTAAGTTGAGAGGATAATATAAACAAGGAAACCATTATATACAAGGAAACCATCATATATATACTATATACATCATGTCTCCACTGACTAAGTGCACACAACCCGAGTTGCCCTCAAATTAACAAACTAAAATAACATCATAAAAGGTACTGTGAGGTATGCGGGTACCCAAGTCATGCAAATAAGAAAGAAGCAGTAAATATAAATGGTAACTAAAGAATCCATATAAAAGTAGAAGCAAGCAAGTCAGGAGGATAAGTACAATAGTACAAGTGTAATATCAAGAAAGAGACAAGCAGTGTATAGCACAAGTGGCGAGCAAGGCATAGTAATAGCATAAATAATAGTAATAGTAATAATAATGATAAATCTGAATTAAAATCTGACAACGCAAAATCCAATAAATACAAAATCTGATAAAGCCAAATGCGAGCAAAACCAGTTGTACAACCAAGGTTTACGGCTTTATGAAGCTAGTACGTCGAGAGAAAAATCCAAATAAAAAATTCCTCATCTATATACCTTATATCTCATGTCACCGTAATCTGAATGTATATAACTCGATTTGCAAATCGACACAAAATTCAATAAAGCACCAATGAATTATTATATTAGTATTATTGAGACACATTTAATTTGCATGCCTCGGTATGCGTCTCATTCCACATACCTCCACAAGCAAATTAGAGAGAAAGATAATAATAATAGTATGTACTGAGGATGTCTGTCATGCTGATACCAGGCGGCAAGGTGAGAGGAATGATTGTTTTTCTTGGGGATGGATTCTAGAGGTGACCCCCACGGACACCAAGAGGTGACCCCCTCCACGTGTGTGGCGTGGCACTTTTCTCCGTATAGCACTTAGTTTCATTTTGGATTTGGAGGACGGATTCTAAAGTTGATTGCACACATTATTGCATTATTCTTTATTACATTCCACATTTATCATGTAATAAATCTGCTAAATTCCATGTCTTAAATGTCTATTTTGCAGAAGATAATCATGAGGAGAAAGAGGATAAAATCAAAAAAATATCAGTTAAATTCAAATTTAACTAGATTTATTTGGTTAGAGGAGGATGATCCCAAATCTAGTTAGTTAAATTCAGTTTTTGGTGAATTAGATGGTTAAAGCTAAAGATCAACTGAGGATAACGTCAAATACAGAGTTCAAATCCAAAGGGATAAATAGATGAGAGAAGATCAATGGATGAGATGAAGCAATTCAGACTCAGATTCTGGCTGGATACAGTTTAGTATTTGAATCATAACTTCCGCTACCAGAACTCAAATCTGATGATTCACGATGATCCAGAAAGAGGACTTAAAGCTCTACAACTTTTAAGTTGATCATTATTTCTAATTGTTTCATTTGATAAGTGATATTTAGTAATCAATACGCCACTAAATTGTAAATCAGAACTGAATATCCACATCAAATCAAGTTTGGAGATAAGGGGATTTCAGAAATTGCCAGCTTTGAAATCACCTAGAGGGGGGGTGAATAGATGATAATGCTAATCTAATGAATTAAATGCGAAATTTAAAAACTAATTACAATTACACTTAATGCAACTAATAAGTGATGCACACACAACCAAGCCAAGCATATAAATATGAATGATCAATATGAAATAATGCAAGGCACAAACAAAGAGAGAGAGAGAGAGTAAGAGTCAATGGATCAAGCGCAAACAACAAGATTTGTTTCGAGGTTCGAGCACCCAGCTCTACATCCCCACCTTCACACAGAAGGATTTCGAATCTACTAGCTTGTCCACAAAGGACTCCCACATAGGGAACCTCCACCGAGGATTTGGGGCAATATAATAACTAGGAGTACCCAACTCCTCTCTTTACAACCACAACCTCTCACTAGAGACAAAGCACCAAGCCAACCAAAATAATCACCTCACAACTTGAGGGATAAGCACAAAGCTACACAAGGATCACCTCACAACTAGAGGGGTGCAACCCACTTGCACAACCTCCTCAACACTATGAGGGAAAGGCACAAAGCCAAGCAAAAATAGGGTTTACAACTTGGTGATCAAAAGATCACAAAACAATCTCTTTTTCCCACAAACACAAAGACCCTATAGATAGGATAGAATGAAGCTCAAGTGTAGAAAACAAAGTGTTTAAAACAAAGAAAAATCACTTGGAAAATCTCCACAAAGATATAGAATGATTAGACCAAAACAAATTCCCAAAAGACTATTTTTCTTTAAAATAATGAAACACTTTTAAAAAACAATAAAAATTGATTTTTTTCGCACAAAGAAACTCTTTTCATACTTGTATAAACACTAGAGAAAGCTCAGAAATTTTAGTCCAAAAATTCTTTGTAAAAACTGGTCACAAATGGGGTTTTTATAGCCTCTTTAAAAATATAGCCGTTGGCAGCAGAAATTGCCAGAAATGGCCTTACGGTCGACTGGTCGGTCGACCGGCCAACGGTCAATTTTTGACCGTTTGCTGCTACCGGTCGACCGGCTCCTGAACCAAAGAGCAACGGCTCTCTGGCCGGTCGACCGCCCGGTCGACCGGAGCAAACCTGAGAGTGGGTTGCTCTCAGTCGGTCGACCGGTCGGCCGGTCGACTGACATGGCTACGTGCACAATCTTGTGCACGTCCGGTCGACCGCTACGGTCGACCGGCTCCTGGTCCGATCGACCGTTACGGTCGACCGCCAGAGCCTGGCAGCCAATAAAAGGAACTGAAAAATTGGATTTTTAAAGTCTTAAAAATTCCTATAAAATCTCTAAAAATTTACAAAAATAGTTTTATCATTATACATTGATAAACAAACTTGTGTGAAAAATTTCAACACACAAATATTTTGAACCATTTTGGTGTTAAGGAAATATTGCCGAAAACCAAAACCTGTATTTTTCCAAACTTGAATTTTCCAAATGAACATCCAATTTTTCCAAAACATATACAAATACAAAAACATGATACTTAAACACTTTGAAGCATGTTGCATATGGATAGAAATCCAATATACATGAAACATATATATTTTCATGTTTTTGACTTTTAATCCAAAAATATGTTTTGTTGAAAATACAAAACCTAAACCACATGAATAGGTAAGTCAAAATAAGTTTGTCTAGAAAGTTAAGCATGCATGTACATAGAATGAATCTACTATACATAAACCATTTAAACTTGTTTTGATCTAACTATCCATGAAAACCAATATCGGTTAAACCAAAAACTGAAAAACCAATATCCAAAACATAAAACGTGTGTGTATTGTGAACTTGAGCATATCACACTATTCTAATCTTTACACATGGATCTAAAACACAAACTAAACTAGGTACCGAGATCTTCTTGTAGAGCGCCGTCTCCAAGTCAACTCGATCCAAAACTCCGTGATCCACCGAGCTTGACTCCAACGAGTGCAATGTATGATCTTGATGCTCGGGCTCTTGAATCACCTCGTGAAAGCTTCCAAACCATCTTGTTGAAGCTACTCACCAACTAATATCTTGATTAATGATCTGAAACTAAACATCACAAGATTATTAGTAACATAACTACATGAGTTAATCATCATCAAAACTAGAGTGGAAGGCCTCTGGGCCAACAAGCTTTACTTATCTTCATACTCCTCTACCCTCTGCATTTCTCCTATAAATACCTGCACTCAAAGGCAAAAAGGACGACGAAGCAGAGAATAGAACTTAGGATAATTTGTAGTTTGTAACTTAGATTTTTAGTTTTCTTTTATGTAACTTTTACTTTTCTTTATGTAACTGAAAGGAGATACAAGTTTCATGGAGGAAGGAGATCAAGCTTGTACTGAGGGTGACGCCGGTGTAAGTAAGTCTTTTCTTTCATTGTTATTTGAATTGAATCAAACTTTCTTTTTCTTTCTTTACTCTTGTTTTCTTTTACTCTCCTCTGATATGTTGCAATCCAAGAGAATCCGATAGCCTCGATACTGCTTAGCCGTTGTAAGTGCCCTTGGTGGCCTATGGTGATGAACCACTCTTCTCTTGCTAGTATAGTTTGCCCTTTTATTCGTAGTGTAGATCGAGAATGGGGAAGATCCTATACGCCATGCTTGATTGCCTTCAAAGACAAGGTAAGTCATCGCAAAGGATCCAAGGTATATGAGCACTGAAGAGGTAAGTAATTTTTAGATTGTCTTTCTTTTCTTTTATTCTTTAGTTTCAATATCACAATCTCCAACCATTTTTATCACCCTTTTCAATTTCTTTGTACATATCCAATTCTTGTGTCTCCATCTTCCAAATCTCTCACTTTCTACCTAACTTCATTGTAATTTATTTTTCTTTTCTTTTTAAGAAACTAAAGAAGAATTTAACCATCCTTTGTATCTTAAAAGAAAACTTACTAAAAAAGCTTCCATCGCTAGTCCCTCCTTGTGGATCACGACTCGCATAGTCACTTGTTATCGCGGTAGAATTGATCACTTGCACATCTCTATTTTAAAGTTCTGAAATTCTGTATTTTGTGTGCAGGTCTACCTCAATCAAAATTTGGCGCCGTTGCCTGCACACAAAATACAGAATTTCAGAACTTTAAAATAGATATGTGCAAGTGCTCAATTCTACCGCGATAGCAAGTGGCTATGCGGGTCGTGATCCACAAGAAGGGACTAGCGATGGAAGCTTTTTTGATAAGTTTTCTTTTAAGATACAAATGATAGTTAAATTCTTCTTTAGTTTCTTAAAAAGAAAAGAAAAATAAATTACAATGAAGTTAGGCAGAAAGTGAGAGATTAAGAAGATGGAGAAACAAGAATTGGATATGTACAAAGAAATTGAAAAGGGTGATAAAAATGGTTAGAGATTGTGATATTGAAACTAAAGAATAAAAGAAAAGAAAGACAATCTAAAAATTACTTACCTCTTCAGTGCTCATATACCTTGGATCCGTTGCGACGACTTACCTTGTCTTTTAAGGCATTCAAGCATGGCATATAGGATCTTCCCCATTCTCGATCTACACTACGAATAAAAGGGCAAACTATACTAGCAAGAGAAGGGTTATTCATCACCATATGCCATCAAGGGCACTTACAATGGCTAAGCAGTCTCGAGGCTATCGGATTCTCTTAGATTGCAACACATCCTTGGAGTGTTTAGATACTTTTTAGTATCCCACACGATGAAGTTAATCGGTGGAATTTTGTTGTCAACGCAATCATATGTAGGTCCTCTAGCATGCCAAAAATACAAACCCTAGATGCACAAACACACAAAAAGAGAGAGGGAGACAAAGATTTACGAGGTTCGGTAAGATGTCGACATCCTTGGGATATTGATTGAGCTTGAACCTGCACAAGAATACAGAATTTCAGAACTATAAGAATAAAGATGTGCAAGTGCTCAATTCTACCGCGATAGCAAGTGGCTGTGCGTGTCGTGATCCACAAGGAGGGTTAGCGATAGAAGCGTTCAAGGTTTGTATTGAAATCTTTGTGAAGAAAAATGAAGGTTCCTCTTTGTTTTAAGAAATGAAAATGAAAAAGAGTTAGGTTAAAGTTAAAAAGAAAGCAATATATGGAGAAGGTGGAGAAAAATGGAGAATGATTATTTACAAAGAAATGGAAAAGGAGTGATGAAAGAAGTGGGTGTTGGTGACTTAAACTAAAGAAATAAAAGGAAAGAAAGAAGATTAAAGAAATACTTACCTAGTTTGGTTGATGACTTACCCGAAACCCTTGCATGTTCTACCTTGCTTCGGAGGTGTTCAACGGATAAGCCATAGGATCGAGCTCAGTCCCCAGTCGCATTACATCATCAAGACGAACAAGCATGAAATGATACGAAGTCTTGAGGAGGAGAACATCACCATGAATTATTGTTGGCACTCACACAACATTGTTATACTTATGCTTCTGGATTCACTTGCATGCTCATCAAAACCAAAAGAGGTAAAGTAGAAAGAAGAAGAAGAAAATAAAGTAAAGACGAACATAAAAAAAAATTACCTTTTATTGCTTGCAGAAATGATGGAAGAAAGGAGGAGGGTACATCGGTGTCACTCTCAACATAAGCCTCTCTCTCACTTACATGAATCTCAAAGTAACCTAAGCTTACATACAAATTAAAATTACATAAAAAGAAAACAAAATCCTTTACTACAAAGAGTGAAAACTGGAATAATTCCTATCTCTGCATGGTCGTCCCCTGTAGGCTCTGAAAATCCCAGTATTTATGGGCAAAAACCCACCTATAGGAGCGTATGAAGATAGGGGGAGCAAACACTCACCCTAACTCTTTAACAGAGCCGCGGAAACGGGGCTCTAGCCGCGTTTTTGCAGCCAGGGTGTGGCCAGGTGGCCACACCCTGTTAGTGGGGCTCCCCGGTCTCTCGATTGGTCTTTATCTTCAGCTGGATTTGCAGTTTAAGTCTGAGATTTTGACGAAATAGCCTTTGATTTTGGCTTCAACCGATCAATTTGTAGGGATTCGTTCTAACTAATTTTCAACCGATCTGGACCGATCTAATTTGCCCTGATTCACTGAGTTCGAATTAATTCTGATTTAATTCAGAATTTGATGGGCTTTTGGGCTCATTTCTCTTCACTAACCTTCAGAATGGGCCTGCAAATAAATTAACATCTAATTAGGAGAAATCAGAGTTTATTCTATAATAAGTAGGAGAATATGATATTAAATGTGCAATATTAGTGACCAATCACACCTCCATACCTATCTTTTGCTCGTCCTCGAGCAAAACAACTAAACTATACTAAGGATTATTAGATCACTTTTGCAGGTCACGCGATTGCACTGAGCATGTGCAATAAGCCGTTAAACCTCTAGGTTTCCCCTAGAGGACGAGTTTTGTCTCGTGAGGGTTTTCAGTGGATTACACCCACAAAATCCATAAAGAAAGAGAAACAAAGAGTTAGTATTTTCGAAAAGCATTTTATAAGACTTAAGTAATCTATAAGTTATAGGAAAACTGAATTTTTCGTTCCTAAACTTAGTCTCTATTCAAAAATTTGTTATCAATCAAAGTAAGGAGTCAAATTGTACTTCTCACCTAGTCTATTACTTTTCCCTGAGTCATATGCACTATCGTGATTGTGATGTTTGACTAAGGGTTATTTAACTCTAACTCTTATGCCTTATTTATTTATATATATATATATATATTTATGGTATTATTCCTTAGTTCTATTAGGCTTTCTAATCGGCCCATGTAACGAGCCTTTAATCGATGACTCTCAAACCAAACGGTCTTAGGGCACCAGGTGAGAAAACACCCCAAGGACTTAAGGACTCGAGCAAACAAGGCCACAAAACTAAAGATTTTATTATTTGAACCCCTTTTAGGCGTGAATACTTATGCTTTATTGGGCACAAATACCCAGCTTAACTAGAGGATTTTCATATATATATATATATATATATTTTCAAACTTATCTAATCATCTTTCGCATAAATACTTAGGCTTGCTTAGGCCAAAGCACCTAGCTAATCAATAATTAGATTCGTTCATTTTTTTTATTTTTTATATAAGGCATAAGAATCTTTGTTTTTGAACCCTAAGTGTGTAAGTTGTTGGCCCAAAGGCCTTCCACTCTAGTTTTGATGATGATTAACTCATGTAGTTATGTAATCTTATGAGTTTAGTTTCAGATCATTAATCAAGTTATTAGTTGGTGAAAGCTTCCACACATCTTTCACAAGCTGATTCAAGAGCCCGAGCGTCAAAGATCACATATTGCACTTGCTCGATGGATCAATAAGTTTTGGATCGAGTCGGCTTGGAGATTGCGCTCTACAAGAAGACTTCGATACCATAATTTAGTTTTGTGTTTAGATCTAAATTGTAAAGATTAGAATAGTATGATAATGCTCAAGTTCACAATACACACGTTTCATGTTTTGAATATTGGTTTTTGGTTTTTCGGTTTTAGGTTTAACCGATCTTGGTTTTCATGAATAGATAGATCAAAACAAGTTTACATGGTTTAATGTATATATGATTTGTTCTATATACATACAAGCTTTAATTTCCTAGACAAACTTAGTTTTGACTCACTTATTCATGTGTTTTATGTTTTGGTATTTTTGACAAAACATATTTTGGAATTAAATGACAAAATATGGACATATAGTTGATTCATGTATATAGGATTATATCCATATACATCATGCCTAAATGTTGTTTAATATCATTTTTTTGTATTTGAAAGTGTTTTGGACAAAACGTATTTTCTATTAAAAATCCAAGTTTTTAGAAAATACAGTTTTCAGTTTTTGGTAAAAATGATAAGACACAAAAATAGTTCATATTGATTGATATTTGAGCTAAACTTTTTACCACATGTTTATATATCAATGCAAAATGATAAAACTATTTTTGGTAATTTTTAGAAAAGATAAAAGAATTTTTAAATATGTTTTTTTGTTCCAGGCTTCAACCAAGTCGACTAGTAGCCTGACTAGTCGACTAGGGCTGAGGTCGGTCGACCGGGCCGGTCGACCGACGTGCACAATTCTGTGCACGTTTGGAGCCTCTGGGACGGTCGACCGGACCGGTCGACCGGTCTGAGAGCAGAGCTCTCTGTTTGTTTGGGTCGACCGGGGCGGTCGACCGGCAGCTGCCAACGGGCAAAAATTGACCGTTGGGCGGTCGACCGGACCGGTTGACCGGCAGTGCATTTCTGACATTTCTGCTGCCAACGGCTATATTTTTCTGGGGTCTATAAATACCCCATTGGAAAGAGTTTTTCTCTAAGATTTTGTGTGCGAATTTTTCTTACTCTCTGGTGTTTTCACAACAATTAAAAAGGTTTTTGAATTCAAATTGAACAATCCTTTTGGTGTTTTTATTAGGGTTTGAAAAACCAAAGAAAAGGGATTTTTGGGAAGAGTTTTTGTTTGAATTTCACTATCTTTATTTTCTATCATTTCCCAAAGTTTTTCTTTGAGTTGCTGGTTTTAAATCCCTTGGTTTTCTCCACACTTGAGCAAAAATCTACTATCTTCTCTATAGAATCTTTGTGTGTGGGAAAAGAGATTGTCTGTGGTTGTTGTTGAACCACCAAGTTGTAAACCCTCTATACTTTGCTTTGTGCTTTTCCCTCTTGGGTTGAGGAGGTTGTTTGTGCAAGTGGTTTGTATCCCTCAAATTGTGAGGTGATCCTTGCTTGGCTTTGTGCTAATCCCTCAGGTTGTGAGGTGATTGTTTGTTGGCTTGGAGTTGAGCCTCAAGGAGGAGGTTGTGTTTGTAAGAAGAGGAGTTGGGTACTCCTTGTATTGTGATTGCCCCAAATCCTCGGTGGAGGTTCCCTTTGTGGGAGTCCTTTGTGGACAAGCTAGTGGACTTAAAATCCTTCTGGGTGAAGGCGGGGATGTAGAGCTGGGTGCTCGAACCTCGAAACATATCTTGGTGTTTGCGCTTGTTCATTGACTCTTACTCTCTCTCTCTCTCTACTTTGTGCCTTGCATCTATTCATATTGCTCATACATACTTATATGCTTGGCTTGGTTGTGTGCTTCTCTTGTTGATATTGCAAATTAGTTTTTAATTCCGCATTGAGTTGACTAGATTAGCATAATCACCTATTCACCCCCCCTCTAGGTGATCTTTCAATTGGTATCAGAGCTAGTGCTCCTGATATTTAGGTTTAACCACCTAGGAGTGAGATCTTGGTTTGCTAATCTTCATTTGCATTGTTCATTTGCACTCATTTAGTTTGCTCTCATGGATAGCCCTCCTATGTTTGACCATATTAGACTTGATGCTTGGAAGGCCAATATGAGTAGCCATTTGAAAAGACTCGGACATCTAGTTTATCAAGCCTCCACTATGGAATCATTCCCCAATAGTAGCAAGCATAAGAAGGCAAATGCATTAGCACTTAGAACACTTAGAGCATCTCTAGGTGAACATCTTTTACCGGTGTTTAATCATTATGACTCGGCTTTTGCAGTTTGGAGCTTATTGACGTCTCCCGAGCTTCCAAGGATAATCAACAAGATAAGGAGATCTAAGAGAGAAAAGTCCAAAGAGCATTGCTTCATGGTCCAAGGAAAAACTCCCTTGAGGTACAATCAGACACTCAATTAGATGATAGCTCTAGTTCCTATTGCCATGGTTGTTTTGAAGTTCAAACTTTAAATTTGAAATTTGCTCAAAAGCTTGAAAATTTGTTTGAAAAACACAATCTTTTGAAAGAGGACAACCTTGTTTTGAAAAATGAATTAAAGGATTTATGCTCTAATTTTGAATTGGTTTTGCAAGAGAAGGAAGAGATCACTAGTGAACGTGACTCACTAAGATCTCAACTAGACCTTGCCCTTAATGAAATTGAAGTTTTGAAAAGCAAAATGATTGTGATAATGTTGTGAAGCACAATGAGATTTTGTCTTCAAAATTGGATTTTACTTTTAAAGATAACTTTTCTTTGAAAAATAAAATTGATTCTATTACAAAAGAATTGGATTTGGTTTTAAAGAAAAATGAATCTTTAAAAATTGATATTGATTCTCATGTGTGCCATGCTAGTTTAGCTTCTTCTTCTTGCACACCTATTGCATGCTCCACTTTGTCTTCCACTATTGAAAATGATATAAATATTTGAAGAAAAGTGTTGAATGTTTGGGCTCCACTTTGAGCCAATGCACATTGAATCATACACGTTTGGAAACCTTGGTTCGCAAGAAACAAGGTCCATCTTTGCATGCTCACCCTTCACGGCATACACATGCTTTCCACGGTCACCACCATCGCACGTATGCTCATGTGTACACATGTACACATTGTGGCCGAAAGGCCATCTTGCTAGATTTTGTTATGATCGTATCTATCATGAAAATTTAGCAACTAATCTTGTTTGGGTTAGAAAGGATACTAACCCCGTGGACCCACAAAGAAATGGGTACCAAAGACCACCTCTATACTTTTTGATGTAGGTGGGAGCTCTCGCAAAACGTGAGAGTGTTGGTGCCTTGGAGTGGATGTGTTCCGTGCCTAAAGAGAACCATTTGGATGCTTCACTCTCAAGGAGATTTGGTGGGAGGACCACCGTGGTTTGGAGAACTAGAGAAGCACCTTCATGAGTTTTTGGTATCATTCTCTAACTCCCGTTTTTATTATGCTTGTCTTTCATGGTCACCAATTTATAGCATGTCATGGTTTATTGTTCATTATGCTTATTAGAATAGTGCTATACATGTTTAGTTACTTGAGCACCCATGTTTTATATGGATCTATATTTAGTGTTCTCACCTTGTTTAAACTAACATGTATGCCCTAGATCTAATGCACATGCATATGCATTATGACCATTTGGATGTTTATAATTTTTGTTCTTGTTGAATCATGTTTCATTGTTTCATGATTAGTATGATATATTTGCCATGTGTATTAGACTTATGCTTTACATGATTAGTTATTGTGACACCCATGTTTAGTATAGACCCATATTTTGTGTTCTCCTTATGTTTTAGCTATCATGTTAATCATAAGATCTTATGCACATGTCTTTGTCATGCTAAATCATATGGTTGACTATGACTTTTTGTTTTAATGATTCATGTTTTGATAAATAACTTGTGTTGTATGATTTCTAATTTTGCCACATGTTTTGATGTTTATAAGCTATCATGTATTCATGATCATTTTTATGTCTTTCATGTTGACTTATATCCCGTTTTATGCTTAATGATTTGATT
Source organism: Agave tequilana (assembly GCA_038442645.1). Lineage (NCBI taxonomy): Eukaryota > Viridiplantae > Streptophyta > Magnoliopsida > Asparagales > Asparagaceae > Agave > Agave tequilana. Next base: position 91,012 of record JAVJIF010007125.1, on the reverse strand, counting down.
ACTTGTTTAGATGTTAGTTTTCATTAAGACGAATTTATACTTGCACATGTAGTGGACACAAATAAATCTTTATATATGTTTGTGCTTGGATGCTTATTTTGTACCCATTAAATGTGTTAGTATAGCCTAGTTTTGATGATTCATGCATTTTAAACTTGTATTCCTATTTTTGAATTTGTTTTATGTGTATGAGTTTTCATTTCATGTATATGTTTATTTTGCCAAACCTTAAGATATACATGTATACTCTTTGAGTCATTTACCTTTCATGCAAATCTATATATATGGACTCAATTGTGTTTAGGGATATGTATGTACACTTATTGTGTTGGCAATTTATACATATACCTTGAAATAAAATTAGTTTTGGTGAAAATTTAGTTTTTCTTAATTTCGTGTTTATTAGTTTAACTTCTTGTATATGTCCATCTTGTCCAAACTATCATTTATACATATACATCCTTGAGCCACATGCCTTCATGCATATACTTTTGTGGACTCATTGTGTTTAGGATATGTATGTATACTTTAGCTTGTACATGACATACATATGCCTTGAAGTTTAAATCGTTTGGATGAATCTCTTGTTTTTAAGATGATTTCTATTGGTAATTTCACACCTTAGATGAACTTCATGTTTTCAAGGAATTTCATATGAGTCTAATTGAATATTTTCATGATTGATATGTGTCACATTATACTTGTACACTCACTTTATTAGTTTACTCATGATTTATTTTCATGAGAATTTGATATGAGCTTTATGGACTTAGAGTGTTTAGTGATCATGTGATTTACATGTGTTTCATGAAAAACAATTTTGTTTTATTCCTTACTTGAAGGATTTCGCACTAGTTTTAAAAGCTTTTCCTATAACTAGTTCGTATTCTTCACTATGGTAGAGTTTTCAAACAAAGTTTATTTTCAAACCTATTTTTGAAACCCCTACCATTTATGGGAGGATGGATGGGAGATCATGTTCTTATATGCTTTAACATGAAAATCATTTAAAACTTGAACCATGATTGGGAGGTATAGTTATATGAAGTATACATTTGATCTTATTGTTATTTCAATTGGTATCATTGAATTTTTTCAATTGGTATCAATCTTGACATTTCTTGTATACTTTGTATGTATGTATGCTTTCATTCCAAGAATATCAATTTCTATTGGTATCTATTTTTCATACATATATATGTGCTATTTGTGCTTATTATATCCCTATATCTTTAAGCACAAAATCTTATTTATGCTAGTGCTTGAGCTTCAATTTTGTTTTAATTGATTACTTTTAAATTGGTATCAAGCCTATGCATCATTTTAGTTGGTATTTCATAAAGGGGGAGAAAATTTAATTTTGTCTTTCAATTGGTGATTTCTCAATTGATATTTGATTCCCACTCCCTTACTTTATGATTGAAAATTTCAAATTGGTATCATATGTTTAAAATGAAAATGATTTACAATTGGTATCAAAATATGTGTGTTTAGACATCCAAGATTTATTAAGTTTATTTTCAATTGATATCAAGATGTTTCATGTGTTTTTCCTTTAAATTGGAATCAATATTTTTGTTTGTTTCCCTTCAATTGGTATCAAGATGCTATTCTTTGACATATTTTCAATTGGTACCTCTAATTGACTTTGTTTTATTTAGACAAAAAGGAAAATCTTATTTTTTATTGATTCATTGTTTCGAACAAAAAGGGGGAGAAATATTTATTGATTTTTCATTGATTTGGCTTTGCTTTTACCCCTTATTGAAAAGAGAGAAGATTTTGTTTTGTTTTGGTTTTTACCCCTTTGTTGATGATTGACAAAAAGGGGGAGAAGAATTTGGGTTTATATATGCATGTATTTGTTTTGCATATATTAAGTTTAATTTAGTTTAATTTTAATTGGTACCTAATGCATGTTTTGTAACTGGATGTTTTGTAATTGGTATCTCTAGAGTGTAATTGGTATCTAGAGCATGTCTTGTTTTAAACATTTCATGTAATTGGTATCTAGAGCATGTTTTGTTATAAATATCTCATTGGAATTGGTCTAGAGCATGTTTTGTAATTGAATATTTCATTCGTATCTAGAACCCTTTATTGTTTATGCATAGGTATGCATGTTTCATGTTTCATGTTTAAGAGCCTTCATTGCACATTCATGATGTTTATTTGGTTATGCATGAGTTAAGGGGAGCTTCTTTGAAGCTTAACTTTAATCCATGCATATATAACTCCATGAGTTTTGTCATCATCAAAAAGGAGGAGATTGTTGGCCCAAAGGCCTTCCACTCTAGTTTTGATGATGATTAACTCATGTAGTTATGTGTACTAATAATCTTTTGAGTTTAGTTTCAGATCATTAATCAAGTTATTAGTTGGTGAAAGCTTCCACACATCTTTCACAAGCTGATTCAAGAGCCCGAGCGTCAAAGATCACATATAGCACTTGCTCGATGGATCAATGAGTTTTGGATCGAGTCGGCTTGGAGATTGCGCTCTACAAGAAGACTTCGGTATCATAGTTTAGTTTTGTGTTTAGATCCAAATTGTAAAGATTAGAATAGTATGATAATGCTCAAGTTCACAACACACACGTTTCATGTTTTGAATATTGGTTTTTGGTTTTTCGGTTTTAGGTTTAACCGATCTTGGTTTTCATGAATAGATAGATCAAAACAAGTTTACATGGTTTAATGTATATATGATTTGTTCTACATACATACATGCTCTAATTTCCTAGACAAACTTAGTTTTGACTCACTTATTCATGTGTTTTATGTTTTGGTATTTTTGACAAAACATATTTTGGAATTAAATGACAAAAACATGGATATATAGTTATTCGTGTATATAGGATTATATCCATATACATCATGCCTAAATGTTGTTTAATATCATGTTTTTGTATTTGAAAGTGTTTTGACAAAACGTATTTTCTATTAAAAATCCAAGTTTTTAGAAAATACAGTTTTCGGTTTTTGGTAAAAATGATAAGACACAAAAATAGTTCATATTGATTGATATTTGAGCTAAACTTTTTACCACATGTTTATATATCAATGCAAAATGATAAAACTATTTTTGGTGATTTTTAGAAAAGATAAAAGAATTTTTAAATATGTTTTTTTGTTCCAGGCTTCAACCAAGTCGACTAGTAGCCTGACTAGTCGACTAGGGCTGAGGTCGGTCGACCGGGCCGGTCGACCAACGTGCACAATTCTGTGCACGTTTGGAGCCTCTGGGACGGTCGACCGGACCGGTCGACCGGTCTGAGAGCAGAGCTCTCTGTTTGTTTGGGTCGACCGGGGCGGTCGACCGGCAGCTGCCAACGGGCAAAAATTGACCGTTGGGCGGTCGACCGGACCGGTCGACCGGCAGTGCATTTCTGGCATTTCTGCTGCCAACGGCTATATTTTTCTGGGGTCTATAAATACCCCATTGGAAAGAGTTTTTCTCTAAGATTTTGTGTGCGAATTTTTTCTTACTCTCTGGTGTTTTCACAGCAATTAAAAGTGGTTTTTGAATTCAAATTGAACAATCCTTTTGGTGTTTTTATTAGGGTTTGAAAAACAAAAGAAAAGGGATTTTTGGGAAGAGTTTTTTGTTTGAATTTCACTATCTTTATTTTCTATCATTTCCCAAAGTTTTTCTTTGAGTTGCTGGTTTCAAATCCCTTAGTTTTCTCCACACTTGAGCAAAAATCTACTATCTTCTCTATAGGATCTTTATGTGTGGGAAAAGAGATTGTTTGTGGCTGTTGTTGAACCACCAAGTTGTAAACTCTCTATATTTTGCTTTGTGCTTTTCCCTCTTGGGTTGAGGAGGTTGTTTGTGCAAGTGGTTTGTATCCCTCAAATTGTGAGGTGATCCTTACTTGGCTTTGTGCTAATCCCTCGGGTTGTGAGGTGATTGTTTGTTGGCTTGGAGTTGAGCCTCAAGGAGGAGGTTGTGTTTGTAAGGAGAGGAGTTGGGTACTCCTTGTATTGTGATTGCCCCAAATCCTCGGTGGAGTTTCCCTTTGTGGGAGTCCTTTGTGGACAAGCTAGTGGACTTAAAATCCTTCTGGGTGAAGGCGGGGATGTAGAGTTGGGTGCTCGAACCTCGAAACATATCTTGGTGTTTGCGCTTGTTCATTGACTCTTACTCTCTCTCTTTACTTTGTGCCTTGCATCTATTCATATTGCTCATACATACTTATATGCTTGGCTTGGTTGTGTGCATCTCTTGTTGATATTGCAAATTAGTTTTTAATTCCGCATTGAGTTGACTAGATTAGCATAATCACCTATTCACCCCCCCTCTAGGTGATCTTTCATAAGTGTATGAAGAGTGCATATTTCATTGAGGTAAAGATCAAGACTAAATTACTTTGACAAATTATCTTCCTAACACTATAAATCAAGCAAATAATCTTATTTTGATCAAATTTAAGAAATCCTAATTTTGATTTTCCTATTCCTTAAAATTGACTTAATTTCTTACAAAAAATATGTCAAAATATTGTTTCTATTTTCAAAAAGTTTTTTAAAAGTAAAGAAAAATGTTAATTTTTTTTTTTTAAAGTTATGTTAGAACCCTCCCCCATACCTATCTCATGCATTGTCCTCAATGTATGAATTAATGCATAGTTGCATGAAAAAGAAGAAAGGGAAGGTAAATGTTACCTTAAGGTGGTGGTTCCGGTGGTGGTCTGATTGGTCAACGAAATGCGGCCCAATCGACTTTTCATGGAGTTCGAAGGAACCCACCAGAATTTTCTCTAATATAACCCATTAAAATGATGTATCCATGAAGGATTTTTACTAAGAATTTAACCCCATCTAATTTTCAAATTCCATAATTAATTTCGGAGTCAAATTTGTCAACCGCCTTGTCCCAAAATGGAGTGTCAAAAGATAGATGATTGACTTGGACTCAGGAAGTACTGGAACTAATACCGACTCAGGAAAGTGACTTAAGTCAAGTAAAGGCTCAGGAGTCGAGATTGGTTCAAGAAGTGGGTCCAAATCAAGAAGTTGAAACTCAAGTCCACATTCATTTTCCAACAATGGAACGTGACTTAATATTGTGATTCAAGTTCAGGAATGATAGGTGTGGGAATTAAAACTGACTCTAAAATATTACTCAAGTCGGGTAACAAAACAGGAGTCAATATTGATTCGAAAATTTGAACTGGATCACAGATTTGAGAATCTAGGTCACATTTCTCATTGAGTTCAAATTTGTAAAAATGAGAACTTGCCAATTTGTCAATAGGACTTTCAAAAGTGTAAATTGGTCAAGTTCAATATGATCATCAAAGATGGGTGATTCAATTTCATAATGAATTGGCACAGGATCAATGTTTACTCGGGAAAAGATTGAAATCAGGTGAAGATGCCGGAGTCATTATTGAATCAGGAAGTAGAATTGAATCATTAAGTTGAGGTTCATGATCATATTCATTCGCAAGTTCTATTTCAGGAAAGTAATAACTTGCCAAACTGTCAATATCATTTTCAAAATTTGGAGTTTGGGCAAGTTCAAACGATTGTTCTGAAATGGAACCTTAATTTCTAAAACAACATGACTCTTCGGCTTTAACAGAATGGTTAGCGACATCAGAACTGGTCAAACGGTGAGAACGTAGAGATTGGACCATCATATCTATGTCACGATTACGAGCGTTTTGAGCCGAGTCATGGCTTCAAGATCTTTTCATAGTTGATTAGTTCATTGTTTTGTTGAAAAGATGAAGTGTTGTCTTGAAATTGGTGGTGAAATTGTGAGTCCATCAGATTTTGTGATTGTTGTTTGGACTCACGCATACTCATTTCCAAAATTGATGGTTTTCTATTTTGGACTTGTGGAACTGAGTATGAATCTTGGAAATATTGTGGACAAGGTGGATAAGGAGGACAAGTTGATTGAAAATTGGACTCGGGGGAGGTGAATCCCCATTGACTCTGTGAAGAGTTAAAATTATTCTGGAAATTATGGTTATAAGATTCGGGGCATGGGTTATATTGATTCGGATAAGACCAATCCGACACACTAGGTTGGTTAAAGTTATGATATGCTGGGTTGGTAATATCCGAAAAAGAGGTCGGTGTGTAAAATAGATTACTATTAAAATTAGAAAAATTATTATTATAAGCCATATCACACAATAGAATACAAACAAAGAAAAAAAACAACCAAATAAGCAAACAAATAAAAAGAAAAAATTCTAAACTAAGTTAGGGTAGACCTATGACCTAGACGACTCCTAACTGGTTAGACTTTCCACGGGAGGTATACTACAGACTTTGACCACAAGCTAATCAGCCAGGTCAGGGCAAAATTGGTGGGAGATTATCCGTCAAAGACGTTCCTTAATTAAATAACCACTAACCTTCGGGCTTTCGGCCCTTAATCCCTTTCCTAGACACTGATTTGACAGGAGTCAAATTCAAATACCTTTTCCCCTTAGGATAATCTCCTAATTGAGTCCGAGATGTCCCTAGGGCCAACATCTACTCATTTTTAGTTAGGCTCGGGTTAGTGAGTGCTTGGAATCTGATTTTTGGGCCAAGGAAGGGTGATTAAATCCCCACCTTATCTTGTTATGGGGTGGTGCCCTTAAGATCAGTTTGTGCAAGTGTACAAGATATGAAAACAAGATTCACTCAAAGCGATGTAAATCAACCAAGAGATGAGTCCTATTCTAGATGCAATGCGAACGTACCTTGCTCCAGCACTCTTCAACAATAAAGTAAATGAATTGAAAAGACACGTGCCTAAAATGCAAACATCTAATCAATTTTTCAAACTTTTCAACAAGTATTTTACTGTTGGTTTATTAGCAGGCTTCTGGTGATGGCATATAAGAAATAAAGTTTGCAGAAAACTATAATTTTGCAAAGCAAGCAGCCCTGCAAAAAAAGCCAGTCAGTAGTGAACTCTTCCTTGCCGCGGAAACGCGGCTAGAGCCGAGCAAACGCGGGAATTCAGAGGGTACTTGGTCTCTGTTTTCTGGAACAGAGGCCCAAGACCACTTATATGTTACTGCAATCTTTTTTTCCTGCTTTTCTTGCCCTATAACCTGCAACAGAGAAGAAAAATTCGTTTTAGTTCAAAAAATTTAATTAAAATTGTTACCATCCCCGGCAACGGCGCCAAAATTTGATTGAGCTTGAACATGCACAAGAATACAGAATTTCAGAACTATAAGAATAAGATGTGCAAGTGCTCAATTCTACCGCGATAGAAGTGGCTATGCGGGTCGTGATCCACAAGGAGGGTTAGCGATAGAAGCGTTCAAGGTTTGTATTGAAATCTTTGTGAAGAAAAATGAAGGTTCTTCTTTGTTTTAAGAAATGAAAATGAAAAAGAGTTAGGTTAAAGTTAAAAAGAAAGCAATAGATGGAGAAGGTGGAGAAAAATAGAGAATGATTATTTACAAAGAAATGGAAAAGGAGTGATGAATGAAGTGGGTGTTGGTGAAGAAATAAAAGGAAAGAAAGAAGATTAAAGAAATACTTACCTAGTTTGGTTGATGACTTACCCGGAACCCTTGCGTGTTCTACCTTACTTCAGAGGCGTTCAATGCATAAGCCATAGGATCGAGCTCAGTCCCCAGTCGCATTACATCATCAAGACAAAGAAGCATGAAATGATACGAAGTCTTGAGGAGGAGAACATCACCATGAATTATCGTTGGCACTCACACAACATTGTTATACTTATGCTTCTGGATTCACTTGCATGCTCATCAAAACCAAAGAGGTAAAGTAGAAAGAAGAAGAAGAAACAAAGTAAAGACGAACATAAAAAAAATTACCTTTTATTGCTTATAGAAACGATGGAAGAAAGGAGGAGGGTACATCGGTGTCACTCTCAACATAAGCCTCTCTCTCTTACTTACATGAATCTCAATCTAACCTAAGCTTACATACAAATTAAAATTACATAAAAAGAAAACAAAAACCTATACTACAAAGAGTGAAAAACTGGATTAATTCCTATCTCTGCATGGTCGTCCCCTGTAGGCTCTGAAAATCCTAGTATTTATAGGCTAAAACCCATCTATAGGAGCGTATGAAGATAGGGGGAGCAAACGCTCCCCCTAACTCTTTAACAGAGCCGCGGAACGCGGCTTTGGCCGCCTTTCCGCGGCCAGGGTGTGGCCAGGTGGCCACACCCTGTTGGTGGGGCTCCCCGTTTCTCGATTGTCTTTATCTTCAGTTGGACTTGCAGTTTAAGTCCGAGATTTTGACGAAATGGCCTTGATCTTAGGCTTCCACCGATCGATTTGTAGGGATTCGTTCTAACTGATTTTCAACCGATCTGATTTGCCCTGATTCACTGAGTTCAAATTAATTCTAATTTAATTCAGAATTTGATGGGCTTTTGGGCTCATTTCTCTTCACTCTCCTTAGGAATGGGCCTGCAAATAAATTAAATATTTAATTAGGAGAAAGCAGAGTTTATTCTATAATAAGTAGGAGAATATGATACTAAATGTGCAATATTAGTGACCAATCAGATATAAAAGAGAGATATTTATTAATATACACAAGATTATAAGAGGATTACAAAGTGTTCTCTTAAGAACTCACTCCGAAGATCCTTAACCCTAAAATTGGGTTACATCCTCTATTTATAGGGAGGAAAAGAAACCCCTAAAAATAGCTCCAGCTCAGGTCTAGAATCAGTTCTGACCCGACTGTCAGTCAACCGGCCGGTCGACCAATCCAAGTGTTCAGTCGACCGCCCGGTTGACTGCTCAATGCTCTCTGTCATTGCAATACTTACTGAAAATGTCAGTTAACCAGGCAATCAACCAATTCAACTTGGCTCCTCTTCCTCGTGCAACATCAGTCAACCAAGCGGTCGACCGATCCAGTCTTAAGCATGCGGTCGACCGACCGGTCGACCGAAGTGCTGTTATAGAGTTAAAAAACTCTATCTCCTATTTTTGCCCTCTCTCTACATTCTCCACTGTTTGGACACATATATTGCATAAATATTATTACATTCCTACATATATTCTATAATAAATCATTACAAACTCACTTGTCTTAATGTCCTAATCCTTGCAGGATGATAAAGAGAAGATAAACACGGATCCTATCCAAACAAACCCAAAAGTTCAAATCAAACAGGGATCGACTCAAATTCAGAGAATCTTTAGTCTATCTTATCTGAGGATTGGATTACCAGATAAGATAATACTATAAAATAAAAATTCAAAAAAATGAATTTTTTTGAAGACCCTATTGAGTTTGCTGAGGATAAATGGATAGAGAGAAGATCAACGATGAGATGAAGCAATTTAGATTCTGATTCAGACTGGATACAGTTTAGCATTTTAATCATATCTTTTGCTACCGAATCTCAAATCTGATGATTCAAGATGATCCAGAAAGAAGATTTAAAGGGATACAACTCTTATGTTGATCACTATTTCGAATTCTATCATCTGTTAAGCAATATTCAGCAATCAACACGCCATCAAGCTACAGATCAGAATTCTGAATAAAACAAGTTTGGAGATAAGGGGAAGACTGAAATTCAAAAATAGCCAACTCTTCCTATCTCCCTACACTCTCCCTTATCATTATTTTTTTATAAATACCTGCATTCATTGAGAGAGAGAGAGAGGAGACCAGAGGGCTGAAAAGCTAGAAAAGAAAGTTTTGAGCGTTGAAATGCGAGATTGGAGAGGTCAAGAGCTTTGTATTTGATGCTTATGGAATAAAATTCAGAATTTTTCTTCACGATCTTGTGGCGTTCAGTCTAAGTTTTTCTTTAATTTTCTCTTTATTTTTTTTTGCTACTCTTTTCTTTCATATTTTATTTCATGAAGTCATCTCTTTTCTTTTATTAGCTTCTTTTGTTTTCAGCATCGCTTGGAGGAGGGAGACAACAAGGCGACGACAAGAAAAAGTTCACTAGTTCATCTTCCTCTTCCCTTCGTACCAATCTTTTAATTTCTTTTTTTTCTTCTTATTTTGGGTATTCAAATCTTCACAAAAAGGTTAGTATTTCTTTCTTCTTTTGCTTTCTTCATATTTTATTTTTCTTTTGCTTTCTTCTACAAGATCTTTATTTATTTATTTATTTTTAAAAAAACAAAATTCTAACCTTCATCGAAGGGATTTCTCAACTAGAATAAGATAAATGTGAGATTTTTAATAACTATATTTTCAAGAACAAGTCTCTGTGGATTTGATCCTATACTTGCCACTACACACTTTACTAAAAAGATTTTAATAAGTTTAGGTTTTATAACTTGTACATGATTCAACAACGATGGAGTTTTTCATGAATTTCGAATCGCGAACAATTTTTGGCGCCGTTGCCGGGACTTGTGAAAATTTTTGGTTCTGAAAAATCAACATCTAATCTTTTCTAGTTTAATATTAAAAAAATTAAAAAATTATAAAAAATTATAAAAAATTTAAAAATATTTTTAGAAAGTTAAATCTTAAAAAATATTCAGAATTCTTTTTATTATTTTTCTTTTCATCCCTAAGATTTAATTTCAAATTTTCTTTTGCAGGGATATTGCATGAACAAAAGAAGACTTGCACAACAAGAAGAAGCTTTCTTGCTTATGACATATTGCTTTGCTAAAATAAAAATAAATAAAAACTTGCTTGCTTCAGAGTCACCGGAAAGGTTAGTATTTTCTAACTCTACCCACGAATCTCTTGTCAGTGGGATTTTAGAGGTGCTTATTGATTGAATTTTATGCTGCATTAGTGCATACTTGCTTAAAAAGATCTTAAGAGCTGTCCCCCCTCACATAAGGTCGGGATTTCATCACCCGTTCCTTGGCTCAAAAATCACAACCGCATATAAGTTTTTTCCTCAAGCTTGAACTAATTTAAAATCAATTAGAACTGAGCCACTAGGATTTTGAGCTCATTTAAGTGGAACTATTTTGGGAAGACTCCGGTGAACACTTTCAAGCTCGCGAAAGAGGGCTTTCTTATCTAGAAAGGGTGACTTAGCCATTGCGGCGGTGCTTGGCCTTGAAGAAGGACCGAGGAACTTTCCTGTATAATAAAGGGTGGCTGAATTTAGTAAGTGCCCAGCCTGGAGGGAGAGCCGAATCGCTTGTTTGACGGGTTTAACCGGTAAACCCACTATCCTTCCAACCCAGTTAGGAGCTGTCTAATTAGGGAGAATTCTATCTTTTAAGATTAGTGGGAAAAAAACTGATTACCTTTAAATTAAATTCAAGATACAAAAAAAAAACACTTGATTGCAATTGATTGGTTGAGTTATCTTGTGTGTAATCTTATCTAGGATTTAGAAAATCCTTCATCAGGGCAGTACCCTGGTTCATGCGAAAGTGGGTTCGTATTAAGAGTCGATTAGAATCCATTATTGTTTCTGACCCTACTGCAATAATAGGTGGCACTAATGAAACCAAACAAATAACCTTAAAGGATTACATGTATCCTACAAGGTCCACCCAATCTTCCTGTATCACCTTGCCAGCCCTTACGGCAAATTTTGAGATTAAATCTGGGATGATACAGATGCTTCCAGTCTTTCGGGGATTGGCAAATGAGATCCCATATCAATACGTTAGGGAATTTCAGGATATTTGTGGGACCATGAAATATCATCAAATGACAGAAGAATCCCTAAAACTTAGGTTATTCCCATTTTCTCTAAAAGAAAGAGCCAAAGCTTGGCTTCTTTCTCTCCAACCGGGTTCAATTTCTACTTGGGTAGGATTAGCCGAAGCCTTCTATAGGAAGTTCTATTCTAAGCAGAAAACTGCTACCATACGTCAGGCCCTCAACACCTTCCATCAACTACAAGGGGAGACGTTCTTCACATATTTCGAAAGATTCAAGGATCTTTTACTTGAGTGTCCCCATCACGGATTCGAAAAGATCTGTTTGATTCAAATTCTTTACGAAGGGTTAGACTACTCGAATAAGACCATGATTGAATCCCTTTGCAATGGAACATTCACGAGCAAAACGGCCGATGATGCATGGCAATTCTTTGAAGAGGTAGCAGAAAATACTCTAGAATGGGAGCCTGTTAGTGTTGATAATAAGCAACTTACCACCTCAACTGCCACTAATAAGGGTGGTATATATAAAGTCAACCCTAATTTTGAGAGTGATGCCAAATTGACATCAGTAGTACGAAGACTTGAAGCATTAGAATTGAGCAAGGGAGCATAATCTTCAGCTCCCGAACCATCCAAGCCAGTGGTGTCTCCCATTTGTGTCCTTTGTGACAGCCAAGACCACTTGGTTGAACAATGTCCCGGGTTGCCAATTATCAAAGCGGAGCAAGCAAATGTACTCAATACATTTCACAAGCCCAATCCCAACAACAACCCATTTAGTGAAACATACAATCCGGGATGGCAGAATCATCCCAACCTTTCATAGAAGTCTCCTCAAGGACAAGGATATGGTGGATCATCATCATTTCAAGGACCATCTTCTAATAATCAATTTCACAAGAGAAATCAATTTAATACAACACCATCTGTTCCTCCATATGTCCCTCCCAATCAAAGAAATTCATCTTTAGAGGACACTCTCCAACAATTCATGCAGAGCCAACTAATAACTAATCAAACTCAAGCCCAAATGTGTCACAATCAGGATCAGACGATAGCCAGTCTCGAGGTTCAGATAGAACAGTTAGCTGCAACTGTTAGGGAGAGAGAGAAAGGACATTTTTCTAGTCAAACTGTGCCCAACCCGAGAGGACAACCTGCTCCACAAAATACTACAATAGGCCAGTTTGAAATTAGTTCTGATTCAAACCGTCAAGTCCAATCCATCCACACTTTACGGTCAGGCAAGAGAGCGGACAACCAAGTCCAAGATCCACCAAACAATCCTAATATTATAAAAGAAAAAGAAAAAAAGGAACCAAAGGAGTCAACAAAGAAAGATGATCAAGTTATTATTGACAATCAAGATAAATCTTTTGTGCCCAAAGCCCCATTTCCTCACGTCTTCAACCAACTAGGAAGAAAAATCACTGTGAGGGAATTTTGGAAGTTTTAAAAAATGTCCAAATTAATATTCCGTTCTTGGATGCCATTAATCAGATACCTTCATATGCTAAATTTCTAAAAGACCTAACCACGGTCAAGAGGAAAAGTTCTGTGCCTCGTGAAGCTGCATTTGCTACACAAGCATCATGTCTCATCCAGCAACCCATTGCACCCAAATATGAGGATCCAGGGAGTTCAACTATTTCTATTAGGATAGGAGATCAGGTTATGGATCGGTGTCTACTAGATTTAGGGGCAAGTGTAAACCTTTTACCCTATTTTGTGTACAAACAATTAGGTTAGGGGAGTTACAACCTACTAACCTTACATTGCTTCTAGCAGATAGGTCAGTTAAGGTCCCCAAGGAATTATTGAGGATGTTATTTTGAAGGTCGACGAATTCTATTTTCCTGCTGACTTTGTGGTCTTAGACACTGAACCAGTTAGAGATCCAAGCAATCACTCCCCTGTGATTTTAGGGAGACCATTCCTTGCTGCTGCTGATGCTGTTATTAGATGTAGGAATGGAGTCATGATCTTATCATTTGGGAATATGACAGTTGAGCTAAACGTTTTACATACTAGTTCCCAACCACATGTAATGGACGATCATGAGGAGATCAACATGATTGATGTGTCGGTCAATCACACCTTTGAGGAGTCTTGCTATGAAGACCCCTTGGAGAAATGCTTGGCCCATTTTGGAATGAATTTTGATATTGAGGAGTCTATAGAAGAGGTGAACGCATTGTTAGATTCTGTTCCCATCATGGACACCACCTATGGAGACCTAAGGTAGAACTATCACCACCGTCACATCTGTTCCTGTTCCATCAATCGTTGAGCCTCCCAAGTTGGAGCTCAAACCTTTACCTGACACATTGAAGTATGCTTTCCTAGGTAAGTCAGAAACCTTGCCTGTAATCATATCATCTCATTTAGATAAGGACCAAGGAGAAAAGTTGCTAGATGTTCTTGAGGAACATAAGGAAGCCATAGGATGGACCATAGCAGACATCAAGGGAATTAGCCCCTCTGTAGTAATGCACCAAATTCATCTTGAAGAGAATGCCAAGACCTCGAGAGAACTACAGAGGCATTTAAACCCTATTTTGAAAGAGGTGGTGAGAGCGGAGATAATAAAATTATTAGATGCGGGTATCATTTACCCTATCTCTGATAGTCAGTGGGTTAGTCTAATACAAGTTGTACCCAAAAAGTCTGGAGTCACAGTTGTTACTAATGAGAACAATGAGTTGGTTCCAACTCGTGTTTAAGCTGGTTGGCGAGTGTGCATAGACTATAGAAAACTCAACTCCATGACTAGGAAAGATCATTTTCCTCTGCCTTTCATCGACCAAATGTTAGAACGTATCGCTGGTCACGCATACTATTCCTTCCTCGATGGTTATTCAGGATATAACCAAATCCACATTGCTCGTGAGGACCAAGAGAAAACGACATTCGCATGTCCGTTTGGCACATTTGCATATCGTCACATGCCCTTTGGGCTATGCAATGCACCGGCTACTTTTCAGTGGTGTATGTTGAGCATCTTTTCAGATATGGTTGAGCGATTTCTAGAGGTTTTCATGGATGACTTCTCTGTCTTTGGGTCTACTTTTGATGAGGGTTTATATCATCTATCATTGATATTGATAAGATGTAAGGAGAAGAACCTAGTTCTTAATTGGAAAAAATGCTATTTCATGGTGAAATCCGGGATTGTCTTAGGACATATTGTTTCTGATAGAGGTATAGAGGTTGATAAAGCTAAGGTAGAGCTAATCACCAAATTACCACCTCCTAGAACTGTTCCGGAGGTGCGATCTTTCCTAGGCCATGTTGGATTTTACCGCAGCTTTATCAAAGATTTTTCTAAAATCTCCAAACCTCTTTGTGATCTTCTAGCAAAGGATGTTCCTTTTGAGTTCACCCCTTCTTGTTTGGAAGCCTTTGAAAGGCTAAAGACCGAGTTAACCACGACACCCATTATCCGACCACCTGATTGGAATCTCCTATTTGAGGTGATGTGTGACCCTTCCGACTATGCTGTAGGGGTTGTCCTAGGCCAACGAGTGGATAAACTTCCTTATGTCATTTGCTATGCCAGTAAGACTCTGAACGATGCCCAACTGAATTATTCCACCACTGAAAAGAGTTGTTGGCAATCGTTTTCGCTCTTGACAAATTCCGTCCATACCTTATAGGTTCTAAGGTCCTAATCTACACCGATCATGCAGCTTTAAAGTATCTTCTCATGAAAAAAGATGCTAAAGCCCATTTAATCCGTTGGATCTTACTCCTACAGGAATTCGACTTACAAATTCATGATAAAAAGGGAGCTGAGAATGTTGTAGCAGATCATTTGTCTAGGATTATGGTCGAATCTGTGTCTGACTCACTACCTGTCCTTGAGACATTTCCTGATGAGCAGTTAATGTCCGTCTCCTCTTTAATTGTTCTGTGGTATGCTGACATTGTGAATTATCTTGTCACAGAACAGATGCCCGATTCATGGACCAAGCAAGAACGATTGCGTTTCTTAGCTAAGATCAAATGGTTCTTCTGGGATGAACCATACTTGTTCAAGTACTGTCCCGATCAGATCATTCGACGCTGCATTCCTGACTCAGAATTTAGGAGCATCCTTTCATTTTGCCATGACCAAGCCTGTGGAGGTCATTTTAGTGGGAAGAAAACTACTACAAAAATTTTGCAATGTGATTTTTATTGGCCCACTCTATTTCGTGACGCTCATGTCTATTGTCAATCATGTGATCGTTATCAACGATTAGGGAAGATTGCACGCCAGAATGAAATGCCGTTAAACCCAATCTTAGTTGTCGAAATCTTCGATGTTTGGGGCATTGACTTCATGGGTCCCTTTCCTATATCCCATGGATACCAATATATCCTTGTAGCAGTTGACTACGTCTCTAAATGGATAAAGGCGGTAGCATGTAAAACCAATGACCACAAAGTTATGGTAAACTTCTTGAAAGAGAATGTATTCTCTTGTTTTGGCTTTCCTCGTGTAATCATCAGCGATGGTGGAAAACATTTCTGCAATCGTACATTTGAAGCCTTAATGAGAAAATATTGCATCAATCATAGAGTAGCCACCCCTTACCACCCACAGACTAGTGGCTAAGTAGAAGTTTCCAATCGAGCCATCAAGACCATTCTAGAGAAAACTGTGAATACCACTAGAAAGATTGGTCTCTTCGTCTGACTGATGCCTTATGGGCATATAGAACTACATTCAAAACTCCTATTGGAATGTCTCCATATAGGTTAGTTTATGGCAAGGCTTGCCATCTTCCTGTCGAGTTAGAACATAAAGCATACTGGGCAATCAAACGCCTAAATTTTGATCTAGACAAGGCAGGAGAGTCTAGGAAACTTCAACTAGATGAGCTTGAAGAGATAAGGAATGATGCATATGACTATTCAAAATGGAACAAGGATCGTATGAAGATTATGCATGATAGGATCATAACTCGGAGGAATTTCAACCAGGGCAAAAAGTCTTGCTGTACAATTCCCGTCTACATCTCTTTTCGGGAAAACTGAAATCTCGTTGGACCGGTCCATACATTGTTCATAAGGTACACTCACATAGTACAGTTGAGGTCCACAATACCACGGATGGTACCACTTTTCAAGTAAATGGCCATTGTTTAAAACTATACCGTAAGTATCTGAGCCCTGAAGTGGAGGAAATCCTTCTGGAAGATCCTGTTTATCAAGATTGATCTCTATATATATTAGGGATCCATTTATGTATTATAGTTTTTGTATTTTTTTCCTCTTAAGTAGACAATGATGAATGACATCCACTCATTCTCATCAGGTACTATCTACCCTTCACATTCTTACATTTGTAGCATGCTATGCATTCATTCATACATTGAGGACAATGCATGAGATAAGTGTGGGGGAGGGTTAACATAGGTTTTCTTTTACGTTTTCTAAAAAAAAATAATAATAATAATAAAGATTAAAAAATAAAAATATATAAAAAATGTTTCTTTGTTACAAAAAAAAATTTTTGAAAAGAAAAATAATACTTTGACTTATTTTTGTAAGAAATTAAGTTAATTTTAAGGAATAAGAGAACCATAATTAGGATTTCTTATATTTGGTTGAAATAAGAATATTTGTTTAATTTCTAGGGATAGGAATAAAAAATTGAAAAAGTAACCCAGTCTTGATTTTTACCTTGATAAAATATGCATCTTTTATATACTTACATACTTAGGGTTCAAAAACAAAAATTCTTATGGCTTCAAAAAAAGAAAAAAAAGAAAAAAAGAAGAAAAAATATATATTATATATAATAAGAATCCTCTGATTAAGTTGAATTTTTATGCCTCATAAAGTATGATTATTCACGCCTAAAAGTGGTTCATATCACAAAATAAATCCTTAGTTTTGTGGCCTTGTTTGCTTGAGTCCTAAGTCCTTGGGGTGTTTTCTCACCCGGTGCCCTAAAACCGTCCGGCTTGGGAGTCACCGACTAAGGCTCATTACATGGGCAAATTAGAAAGCCTAAGAAAGCTAAGGAATATTACCACCCTTATATATACAAATAATACAAATAAGGCATAATTGTTAGAGTTGAAGAACCCTTAGTCAAAATATTCATGGTCACAAGATGCATATGACTTAGGGTAAAATAATAGACTAGATGAGAATACAATTTTATTCCTTACCTTAATTGATAACAAATATTTGAATAGAGGCTAAGTCTAGGGATGACTAATTCGATACTCTTATAACTTTCAAGTTCCTTAATACTTGTAAAAACACTTCAAATATTTTCTCATCTTTTCAAAATGTATTTTCAAAATACTAACAAATTATTTCTTTTCTTTATGGATTTTGTGGGTGTAATCCACTGAAAACCCTCAGGAGACTACAACTCCTCCTCTAGGGGTAACCTAGAGGTTTAAAGGCTTATTGCACATGCTAAGTACAATCGCGTGACCTGCGAAAGTGATCCAAATAAAAACCTTGGGTTAGTTTTGTTTTGCTCGAGGACGAGCAAAATATAAGTGTGGGGTGTGTTTGGACACATATATTGCATAAATATTATTACATTCCTACATATATTCTATAATAAATCATTACAAACTCACTTGTCTTAATGTCCTAATCCTTGCAGGATGATAAAGAGAAGATAAACACGGATCCTATCCAAACAAACCCAAAAGTTCAAATCAAATAGGGATCGACTCAAATTCAGAGAATCTTTAGTCTATCTTATCTGAGGATTGGATCTACCAGATAAGATAATACTATAAAAATTCAAAATAAAAATGAATTTTTTTGAAGACCCTATTGGGTTTGCTGAGGATAAATGGATAGAGAGAAGATCAACGGATGAGATGAAGCAATTTAGATTCTGATTCAGACTGAATACAGTTTAGCATTTTAATCATATCTTTTGCTACTGAATCTCAAATCTGATGATTCAAGATGATCCAGAAAGAAGATTTAAAGGGCTACAACTCTTTTGTTGATCACTATTTCAAATTCTATCATCTGTTAAGCAATATTTACCAATCAACACGCCATCAAGCTGCAGATCAGAATTCTGGATAAATCAAGTTTGGAGATAAGGGAAAGACTGAAATTCAAAATAGCCAACTCTTCCTATCTCCTACACTCTCCCTTATCATTATTTTCCTATAAATAACTGTATTCATTGAGAGAGAGAGAGGAGACCAGAGGGCTGAAAAGCTAGAAAAAGAAAGTTTTAAGCGTTGTAATGCGAGATTGAAGAGGTCAAGAGCTTTGTATTTGATGCTTATGGAATAAAATTTAGAATTCTTCTTCACGATCTTGCGGCGTTCAGTCTAAGTTTTTCTTTAATTTTCTCTTTATTTTTTTTGCTATTCTTTTCTTTCATATTTTATTTCATAAAGTCATCTCTTTTCTTTTATTAGCTTCTTTTGTTTTCAGCATCGCTTGGAGGAGGGAGACAACAAGGTGATGACAAGAAATAAGTTCACTGGTTCATCTTCCTCTTCATTCGTACCAATCTTTAATTTCTTTTTTTTCTTCTTATTTTGGGTATTCAAATCTTCGCAAAAAAGTTAGTATTTCTTTCTTCTTTTGCTTTCTTCATATTTTTATTTTTTTCTTTGCTTTCTTCTACAAGATCTTTATTTATTTATTTATTTTAAAAAAAATAAAATTCCAACCTTCATCCAAGGGATTTCTCAACTAGAATAAGATAAAAGTGAGATTTTTAATAACTAAATTTTCAAGAACAAGTCTCTGTGGATTCGATCCTATACTTGCCACTACACACTTTGCTAAAAAGATTTTAGTAAGTTTAGGTTTTATAACTTGTACGTGATTCAACAACGATGGAGTTTTTCATGAATTTTGAATCGCAAACATCCATCTCGATGAAGATTTTTCAAATCTGAGCCAATTCCTATGAACTCTACGTTAAATCAACACGCGATCTCGACGAAATCAACACACGATTTTGACTTCAGCAATCTCGGTGAATTGACACATGATCTCAGTGAAATCGATACATGATTTTGACTTCAACGATTGCGTTGCTCCATTACGAATGCCTGCATACCCCACGCTTAAGGGATCAAGCCTCTTGCAGTTCATTCAAATAAGCTCCATTGAGCTCAAACCGAAAGGATTCGGAGCAAGTTTTTGCAATGATTGAACTTCACTCCAGAAACCACCTTTGTAAGCATGTCTAATGGTTTGTCTTTGGTGTGAATCTTTTTCACCTTGATATCTCCATCTTCAAAAACATCCCGCACAAAGTGGTATTGGACATCAATATGCTTCATTCTGGCATGATAGACTTAGACTTTCACTAGGTAGATAGTGTTGACACTCTAAAAAGACAACTCTTAGATAGTTCTTCCACTAGTTTAAACGATATCTAACTTATTGACATTTACAAAAGATAAGTCGCAGACAAGCTGACGACCAGTTTATGCCCATCCCCGAGAGACAAATCGACTTGAACTCTACTGATCTAGTGAAGCAGACAGTAAGCCAAGATTACTTTTGAAAAGACCTAAGCAGGTCTAAAATGCTAAGTTAGCTCAACATTAGCCTCGCATGAACCCAAGAGGATAGCCTCACCTGAGAGGCTAAGTTTGTCTTGTTTCGCCTTGAATCTCTTCACCACAGAGAACTAACTTACAGCTTCGCCAGAAGCTAATTCTTGGTTCGCTAGAAGGTAATTCTAGCTTCGCTTGAAACTTTCTTGATAGCTTTGCATGAAGCTCTTTATAACTCTACAAAGAGCTAACTTACAGCTTCGCCCTAAGCTAATTCTAGTTTGCCTGAGGCTAATTATAGATTCGTCTGAAGCTCTACACAGCCATGCAAAAGGCCAACTCCTATCTTCGGCTGAAGCTTAGCATAGCTCTGCTGAGAGCTTTCTTCTACCTTCACCTGAAGCTTGGTACAACTCCGCTGAAAAAGCTAAAATGCTTAACTTCGTCTCAACTGGCTAGCCTTACATGAGGAGGCTAGCCTCGCCTCCAACTGGCTAGCCTTGCTGAGGAGCTAGCGAGGCTAGCCTCGCCTCCAACTGGTTAGCCTCGCATGAGGAGGCTAGCCTCGCCTCCACTGGTTAGCGTCGCCTGAGGAGGCTAGCCTCGCTTCCACCGGCTAGAGTCGCCTGTCCAACTGGCTAGTCTTGCATGAGAAGGCTAGCCTCGCCTCCACTGGCTAGCCTTGTATGCGGAGGCTAGTCTCGCCTCCAGTGGCTAGCATCTCCTGAGGAGGTTAGCTTCGCCTTAACTGGCTATCCTCGGCTGAGGAAGCTAACCTCGCCTCCAACTGGCTAGCCATGCATGAGGAGGTTAACCTCGCGTCAACGAGTTAGCCTTGCTCGAGGAAGCTAGTCTCGCCTTTAATAGCCAGCCTCGCCAGAGGAGTGTAACCGCTCCATTAAGTTAGTGGGTGGAGTTAATGGGTAGTTACACCCATGTTCCTCATTAAGAGGAGATAATAAAGGGAATCATAACTCCCTATTGAGTTATAAATAGCCCACTAGTAGGCTAGGCTCAAGGTCTTAAAGAAATTCAAGTCCAAGAGGCTTTTTGAAGATCTTCTTTGGTGGCTTCAATGCTTAAGCTAACAAGAGATCTACTCTCTCGCTTTCAAGAAATCAAAGAATCACTTCTCTAATCCTACAAAGATAAATTCAGGGTACTAATATGCTAAGATCTTCCTCTCTCAAGGATTTTTGGAACCAGGCGAGAAGGAATTTTAAGCAGTAGCATTCGAAGATCGATCGTTTGCATCATCAACGGGACAAAGTGCCGCGCACTGACCATACTCCCACCGACACACTTTTCCTGAAATCTCAGAGGAGAGATACTTGTAATTTTTTTAATTACTTGTAGTTTTCTCTTCACAATTATGTAAGTTTTCTTTATTAAATTTCAATGAAAAACAAGATGGCGACTTCGTAGGGGATAAAATTCTCCAATTGCTGAAAATCAAGTGTCGCAATGCGACGATCAGGCCTTCGGGTCTATTGTTGAGATATTGGTCATTCACGCTGACCATGATAGGTTTGAACAACTTCTCTCTGGGGTAGCACAAGCCCCCTACATGTGTGTTGGCCCAGAGGCTCTTCACCTTAGTTTTGATGATGACTAACTTATAAAGTTAAGTTATTATTGATCTTGTGTTTTATAAGTTTCAAATATTGATCAAGATCTTAGTAGGTGTTTAGCTTCAATAAAGGATTCAAAATCAAGTTTGAAAGCTAACACATGTAGATTCAAGAGCTCGCGTTTCAAGATCGCATCTAGTACTCGAGATGGAGTCAAACTCATGGATCGTGTTTGGATCGAATCGTCTTAAAGATAAAGATCAAAAAAGAAAACTTGTATCTAGGTTTGTTTTAGTTTTGTTTAGCTCTTGTATAAAAATAGTTAATTTTGATATGCTCAAGTATACACACACAAGTTCAAAAGTTTTAGTTTCGAGTTAACCGGTTTTGAATTTTC
This sequence comes from Agave tequilana, assembly GCA_038442645.1. NCBI lineage: Eukaryota > Viridiplantae > Streptophyta > Magnoliopsida > Asparagales > Asparagaceae > Agave > Agave tequilana. The sequence continues at coordinate 68,980 of JAVJIF010007125.1, read as the reverse complement.
AAAGAACATATATGATTTTTATGAATATATAGAATAAAAAAAAAGTTTTACATGATTTGTATGTATATTAGATTCCATCCACATACATTGATAGTTCATATTGTCTAAAAACTTATTTTGATGATTCTAATTCATCTGTTTTAAGTTTTGTTTTGATCAAAACTTAGTTTGAATTTAATGTCAAAAACATAGATATATCTTTTATGTGTATTGGATTCTATCCATATATACTAAGCTTCAAAATGTGTTTCTATATCATGTTTTTGTATTTATATAAGTTTTGGAGAAAACGAATTTTTATTTCAAAATTCAAGTTTTGAAAAATACAGTTTTTATTTAAAGCTAATATTTTCATACCTCAAAAATAATTCAAATAGTTTTAATATATATTGAATTTTGATCACACATATTTGTACTTCAAATATATGCATGAACTTATTTTTGTGAAATTTTAAGTATTTTATTTGAATTTTTAGAGTATTACAAAGTTAGATTTTAAACCTTAAATTTCTTGGTCTGAGCCTTCTGGCGGTCGACCGGCCGTCGACCAGACCAGAGTTTGATCGACCGACGTGTATGGATATGTGCACAAGGCCATGCCTATGTGGCCGGTCGATCGTGTGGTCGACCGACTGGCACTACCCAACTCTCGGGTAAAGACCGGAACCGAGCGATCGACCGATAGGCCTTTGACCTTGGGCCGATCGACCGGGCGGTCGACCGACAGGCATATTTCCCTTGGGATCAGTTGGCCGACAGTGCAAACGGTCAATTTTTTGACCGTTGGCCAGCCGACCGACCGGGTGGTCGACTGATAGCCCATTCTGGGCAGATTTTGACCCCAATGGCTATATTCTCCAATGCCCTATATAATGGATTTTGTGGGATGTTTCTCTCAAGATTTTTCGAGAGTTTTTTCCAGTTTTTTAGTGCCTTCTTGCCTATTTTTTAAAGTGTTTTAAAATAAGTTTTTGAGCTTCAATCTTCAATCTTTATTTGTTTTCAAAGTGTTAGAAAAATCAAAGAAAAAGAAGTCTTTGAGAAATTTGTTTGTGCTTTATTTTTCATATTTATATAGAGTTTTTTCTAAGTGTTTTTCTTTGTGATTTTCATTTTCAAACACTTTATTTTCTCACACTTGAGCTGTAAACTCTAAATCTATCTTTAAGATCTTATTTTTGTAAGAAAAATTGTTTATGATTCTTTGAGATCACCAAGAGTTGTTTGTGATCATTGGATCACCAAGATTGTAACCTTTTCTTTACTTTGGATTTGTGTCTTTCCTCTTGGGTAGAGGTGATTGTGTTTGAGAGAGGAGTTGCGTACTCTCGGTGTTGAGCTGTAATTCCTCAGTGGAGGTCCCTTTGTGGAAGGTCCTGTGTGGACATAGTGAAGATCCTTCTGTGTGAAGGCGGGGATGTAGAGCAGTGGCTCGAACCTCAAAGCATATCCCGATATTTACGTTTGATCCACTATCTCATAACTATCTCTCTCTTTATATCGTGAATTATTATTACTTGCTCATAGTCATATACATGCTTGATATTGCCTACACTTGTATTCAACAAAGAGAGCTTTTAAAACACCTCAACTCATATTTTAGAGGAATCTAGAGCAGTAGCTCAAGAGCCCTTCATAGAAAATTCGGGCTCAATTTTGGTTACACATAATGTGTTAAGAATTTAGTTTTTATTTTGCATCATTTATCTTAAGTTAGCTTGTACACCTATTCATTCCCCTTTAAGTGTACTTTCAATTGATATCAGAGTTTACGCTCCTGATATTCGTTTAATCACCAAGGAGTGTGATTCTTGGATTGCGATTATCTATTGCTTTGCACACATATAGTTTAGACTCATGGATTATCTTGCTCTACCTATGTTTGATTCTTCTAACATAGATTTGTGAAAATTTAAAATGAGTTTATAGTTAAAAGCCTTAGGTTTGCATATTATCTTGTCACTACCAAAAAATTCTATTTTGATAATGACAAGTACATTGAGGCTAATGCACAAACCATGGAGGCACTTAGGCACACACTTTGCAAAAATTATTTTTTTTTGATTTCTCACTGTGATTTTGCTTTTGTAATGTGGAACATATTGGCTTCTCTCAAGAAATAAACGACATACGTTTTGGAGAAGAAACCCATTAGAGATGAGTTCGACCAAGTTTGCATCATGGTCCAAGGGAATGACTCCCTTAAGGTAATTTTGGACACTCATCTAGATGATAGTGCTACTTCTTCATGTGATAAAAATGCTATGAAATTCATATGCTTTAAATGAAGAATTTTTCATGTTTTATGAAAACTTGCTTCAAAGTACAAAGCTATGAAATGCAAGAGATTTGATTTTAAAAAAGAAAATAAGAATTTATTTTCTAAACTTGATTAGTTTTACAAGAAAGGGTTAAGATTTCAAATAAGAGGGATTCATTGAAAGTTCAACTTGGTCTTACTTTAAATGAAAATAAATCTTGAGAAATAAAAATGATTTTAATGAGGTTTTGAAGAAAAATGATGTTTTATCTTCAAAACTAGATTTGTTTTAAAAAAGAATGATTCTTTGAAAATTAAAATTGTTTTGATTTCAAAGGAATTAGTTTGTATTTCAAAAGAAAAAATTCTTTGAAAAATGATTTTGCTTCTCATTCATATCATTCTTCTTTTGATATACCTCTTAGTGATAAGAATGCATGCTCCACTTCTTCTTTAATTATTGAAAATAATATTTGTGTTTTGAAGAAGAGTGTAGATTGTTTGGGCTCCACTTTGAGCCAATGTGTCATGAACCATACCAGGTTGGAATCCATATTTCGTAAGAAACATGCTTCACACATGCATGCACACCCTTCATGGCATATACATGCTTCTCATGTTCACACACATGGTACCATGTATGCTAATGTGTACACTTGTACACATTATGGATGTAAGGGCCACGTTGCAAAATTTTGCTATGATAGGATACATGCTTTAAATTTTGCAAATAAGTTTGTTTGGGTTAGGAAAGGTACTAACCCCCGTGTGCTCAAGAAAGTGTAGGTACCAAAATCCACCCCTAATAGCATTAGATGTAGGTGTGAGCTCTCACACGACGTGAGGGTATTGGTGCCTTAGTGGTAATGCTTTTGAGCTCAATGAACACAACTTAGGGTACATTGCTATCAAGGATATTTAAGTAGGAGGACCACCATGGTTTGGAGATCTAGAGATTAGTTCATTGGTTTTGGTAATAATCTCTAACTCCTATTTTAGTTTACATGCTTTTAATTGATGATTTTTTTTTTGCATGTCATGATTTTAATGCTCATTATGTTAAATGCAATGTTTATTAACCTTGTGATATACATGTATAGTATTTGAGATACACCCATGTTCATATTAATTCATATTTGTTTTTATTCTTAATTATTGTTTAGCTGTTCTGTATATCCTAGTGTTAATAATGTTTGTATTTACACTAATTATCATATTTGTTTTTAAGCCATGTTTTGATATTTTTATGCTTCATGTTTTGATTACATGTTTGGATATAAGTTTTCATTTAAACTTGTGTTTATACCAATACAATTAGTGAGTTACCTTGATTCTTATCTTTGGGTGCTTTATTGTTCATGTGTACTCATTAGATGTATTTGTATAACCTAGTTTTGATGATTCTTTCATTTACACTTGTATTTCCTATTTTTGTACATGTTTTAAAAAAAATGTATTAGGCTTCATGTATATGTAAGTTTTGACAAAATTATTAGATATGCAAGTTCTATCTTAGAGTCACTTGCTATACATGTCATGTATTATATTATGGAATCTTTTCATGTTTAGGATAAATATATATACTTTAGTTTCGACAAAACATGCATATACCTTGAAGCTTATTTAGTTTTGATGAAAATTGAATATTTATGATTTTCATGTTTATAATTAAAAAATCTCTTTTGATTAAGCTTCGTTGCTATTTCTATGATTATGTTCATTACATGACTCATGCGCACTCTATATTTTTGTATTTACTCATGATTTTAATTTCATGAGCACCTATATACTTTATAGACTTCGAGTGTCAATTTTTATGTAGTTAGCATGTTTTCATGATATATATTTATTTTATTTCTTACTTAAAGGATTTCATACTAGTTTTCAAAATTATCATAAAACTTGTTTCGTGTTCTTCAAATGGTAGAGTTTTCAACCCATTCTAAAACTATTTTCAAATAATACTTTGAAAACTTCTACCCTATAAGGGTAGTTGGATTGGCGACCATGCCTTGGATGCTCTAATTAAAAATCTATTTAAATGTGTGGATTAAACGGAGGTAGTTATGAGATATACATGATTTTAATGAAAATTGATTTTTGTATACTCATGTTTTCTATATATATGTATGCATCATATTTTAATTGATATTATTTTGCTCTTATCTTACATACATACAAATATTTTTCTTGTGCTATAAACATATTTGACCATACATCTTTAGCAAAATTGATTTTATGCTAAGCTTGATTTAGTTCTTAATAATAATTGGTATCTTTACAAGTTTAAGCATTAGTTTTATTGGTATTTCATAAAGGAAGAGAAAATTTTGTTTTATCTTTCAATTGGTATTTATTTTCAATTGGCATCGTACTCTCACTCTTTATGATGAAAAATATTTTATTTTGGTATATGCTAACATTTTCTATATTGGTATCAATAACCTTAAATTGGTATTATTCTAAATTTGATATCTATATTGTAAAATGATTTTAGCATTTACCTAAAAATAATTGATTTTTACCTTCAATTGGTATCATATCTTTCTATTGGTATCAATTGGTAAAAGATTGTTTCACTTTCAATTGGTTTCATTCAATTGATAGTTTTCTTGCAATCAAATTTTTGTTTTAAAATATGTTTATTGGCATTGTTTGTTTTTTCTTCACCTTTGTTGATGATTGACAAAAAGAGAGAGAAAGATTTGAGATTATATATGCATGTTTGATTAATTTTTTATACATATATACATATGTTTTATGATTCTTATTGCATATTCTTTTATTATTGTTTATTAATAATTGAGCTACATTGAATATTTTTTTGTTTTATTGATATGCATTAGTTAAGGGAGAGCTTCTATGAAGCCTATCCTTAATTAATGCATATATAACCTCATAAGTTTTTTCATTATCAAAAAGGGGGAGATTATTGACCTAGAGGCCCTTAATCTTAGTTTTGATGATGACTAATTTATGAAGTTAAGTTACTAATGATCTTGTATTTAAAAAGTTTCAGATATTAATCAAGATCTTAGTAGGCGTTTAGCTTCAATAAAGAGTTCAAAATCAAGTTTGGAAGCTAACACGTGTAAATTTAAGAGCTCACGTTTCAGGATCACATCTAGTACTCGAGATGGAGTCATGCTTATAGATCGTGTCTGGATCAAGTCATCTTGAAGATGAAGATCAATAAGAAGACTTGTATCTAGGTTTATTTTAGTTTTATTTAGATCTTGTATAAAGATAGTTACTTTTGATATGCTCAAGTATACACACACACAAGTTCAAAAGTTTTGGTTTCGGTTTAACTGGTGTTGGATTTTCAAAGAACATATATGGTTTTCATGAATAAATAGAATCAAAAGAAGTTTTATATGATTTTTATGTATGTTGGATTTCATCCACATACATTGATAGTTCATATTGTCTAAAAACTTATTTTGATGACTCTAATTGATATGTTTTAAGTTTTGTCTTGATAAAAACTTAGTTTGGACTTAATGTCAAAAATTTAGATATATCTTTTATGTGTATTGGATTCTATCCATGCACACTATGCTTCAAAATGTGTTTCCATATGTTTTTGTATTTATACAAGTTTTGGAGAAAACGGATTTTGATTTCAACATCCAAATTTTGGAGAAAATGGATTTTCATTTCAAAATCCAAGTTTTGAAAAATACAGTTTTTGCTTAAAGCTAATATTTTCATACCTCAAAAATAGTTCAAAAGTTTGTAATATGTGTTGAATTTTGATCACATATATTTGGACTTCAAATATATATATATGAACTTATTTTTCTAGAATTTTATGTATTTTATTTGAATTTTTATGGTATTACAAAGTTAGATTTTAAACCCTAAATTTCCTGGTCTGAGCCTTCTGGCAGTCGACTGATCGGTCGACAAACCGACATGCATGGATACGTGAATAAGGCCATTCCTCTGTGGCCGATCAACTGGCTGGCACTAGCCAGCTCTCGGGTAGAGCCCGATCAACCAAGCGGTTGACCGATAGGCCTTTGCTTTGGGCCGGTCGACTAGGCGGTCGACCGACAAGCATTTTTGCCTTGGGATCGGTCCACTGGGCGATCGACCGGCAGTGCTTGTAACGCCTCGATCTCACCGATATGGGGACACTACAACGACTTACATACATAGGGCGAAAATATCCTCTCATATGTACTTTAAGCCACAGTACAGTAAGCACAATACACACAATGGTTCCAGTATTAAAGAAGCACAAGAATACCTGCAGAAAGGGGTCATATTAGATATGAAAATAGGAATAAATAAGAAAATAGAATAATGAAAATAAAACCTATGAAAAGTATCGATGATGAGTCTCCTATGTGAATCCCATGAAATGTCTGATACTATGATATCTCGGATCTCCAACCTGGATACGCAAACTCAGGGTTGTCAGAAAGCGACCTAGTGAGTGATAAAATGAAGGAAGCAGTAATATATTATAGTAATACCGTCATAATAATAATATATAATACATGTGTAATTACTGGTGATACAATATAATAACCATACTCGAAAGAAATATACAAATGTCATATTTAGCATGTTACAACAGTAGTACTGCCACATTATTACCCAATATAATATCAGTAATATTAATTAACAAGTCTGGGCTGTGTCATCAACTGTATCTATTTATAGTGAATAACTGAGATAGTATGTAAGTCATTTTGGGGGATTATGTTTCTATATCGTTTATATATTATCTAAATATATGCGATATGATATAGTGTTGAGTAATTTTTTAATCAAATCAGTGTGTTTAAATGATAGGTAGCAGTGATACAAGTATCAAATAATAACAATATAAGATATTTTCGTGATAAAATCTAACATGTAGATATGAAGTACGTGGAGTAATCATACTACAATATTATACTTATACTGAAACGCCCCGATCCCAAAGATACGGAGACATTATGGCGACGTACATACGCGAGTGAAAACATACTCACTACGTTAAGCCTCAGTACAGGATATAACTTTCACATATATGATTGGTTGCTAATGTTGCATATTTAATGTCACATTTCCATACTTATTTTACAATAAAAGCCTGCATTGTCCTAATTATTTGTTTAATTTATTTGCAGGCCCAATCTTTAAGGAGTTGAAGAGTAATGAGCCCAAAAGCCCACCAGAATTATGAATTAAATCAGAATTAATTCGCACACACAAAATCAGGGCAAAATCAAGAGGTTGAAACCGGTTGAGAAGAATCCTCTCAGGATCGATCGGTTAAAGCCAAGAATCCAAGGCCATTTCTTCAAAATCTCAGAGCCAAACTGCAAAACCAACTCCAGATAAGTCAGAGGGAGAAACCGGGGAGACCCACCAACAGGGTGTGGCCACCTGGCCATACCCTGGCCGCGAAACGCGGCTTGGGCCGCGTTTTCGCGGCTTTGTTGGGGAGTTAGGGGGAGCGTTTGCTCCCCCGACCTCCCCGGGATCATGGTGGTTAGGGTTTTGCCTATAAAAGGCCTGTATTTGCGCTGAAAATGGACGCCAATGCAGATTAGGATTTAGCCTAGTTTTAATTCTTTATAGTTTAGGTTTTTCTTTTCTTATTATGTAATTTGTATGTAACTTAGGGTAGAAGAAGATTCATGTAAGTAAGAGAGAGGGGCTGATGTTGAGAGTGACACCGACGATGTACCCTACTCCTTTCTTTCATTGTCTCAGCAAGTAATAAAGGTAAATGCTTTGTTTGTTTTCTATTCTGCTTTACTTTACATTTGTTTTGCTTTCCTCTTCCTCTTCTACTTTACCTTAGTTGTATTTGTTGAGTGTACAAGTGAATTCCAAAGCAAGTATAACTAAGCTACGTGAGAGCCAGCGATAGTTCATGAAGACGTTCTCCTCTTCCAAGATCCGCATCACTTCGTTCTTCTTATGCTTGACGATATAATGTGCACGGGGACCGAGCTCGAGCTTATGATCTATGCGTTGAACGCCTCCGAAGCAAAAAGGTAGAACTTGCAAAAAGGTTTCCAAGTAAGTCATCAATCAACCTAGGTAAGTATCTCTTCACTTTTCTTTACTTCTTTTCTTTTCTTTCTTAGTTTAGATCACCAACCACTTCTTCCAAATCGTTTTCATTCTTCTCTCCACTTCATTTTACATAGTCGCTTTTATTGTTTTCTGATTTTCCACCTTCTTCGTCTTTCATATTCTTCTAACTTTAACTATAACTTTCTTTTTCATTTTTATAACTTTAAACAGAGAAGAACTTTCGCTTATTTTCTTAACGATTTTAATAAAGAACCGTAAAGCTTCCATCGCAAACCCTCCTTGTGGATCACGACCCGCATAGCCACTTGCTATAGCGGAAGAATTGAGCACTTGCACATCTCCTTTCTTAAGTTCTATAATCTCGTATTTTGTGTGCAAGTTTAGCATCAATCAAATTTTGGCGCCATTGCCGGGGAGGGTAAAACGGTTTTTATTGAAATCTGAATTTTTATTGAAATTTTTTAGAACTAAACGAATTTTCTTCTCTGTTGTAGGTTACAGGGCAAGCAAAGCAGGAAAATAAGTTTGCAGTGACATACAAGTGGTATTGGGCCTCTGCTCTAGAAAGCAGAGACCCATTACCCTCTGAATTGCCGCGTTTCCACGGCAAAAGCTACGGATCCGCGGCAATAAAGAGCTGACTACTAACAGGTTTTTGCAGGGCTGCTAGCTTTGCAAATTCTAGTTTGCTGCAATTATTTATTTCTTATATGCCATCACAAAACCTGCTAATAATCAACAGTAAAAAGTTTGTTGCAAAAGTTAAAATTGATTAGACGTTTGCATTTTAGGCACGTGTCTTTTCAATTCATTTACTTTTACTGTTGAAGAGTGCTGGAGCAAGGTACGTATGCATTGCATTTAGCATAAGACTCACTTCTTGGTTGATTTATATCGCTTTGAGTGAATCTTACATATCTTGTACACTTGCACAAATTGATCTTAAGGGCACTAACCCATTAACAAGATAGGTGGGATTTGATCACCCTTCCTTAGCCCAAAAATCACATTCCAAGCACTCACTAACCCAAGCCTAACTAAAATGAGTAGACGTTGGCCCTAGGGACATCTCGGACTCAATTAGGAGATTATTCTAAGGGGGAAAATGTTAGAATCTAACTCCTGCAAAATCAGTGTCTAGGAAAGGGATTGAGGGCCGAAAGCCCGAAGGTTGGTGGTTATTTAATTAAGGAACGTCTTTGACGGAAAACCTCCCACCAACCTTGCCCTGACCTGGCTGATTAGCTTGTAGTTAAAGTCTACATTAGACCTCCCGTGGACAGTCTAACCAGTTAGGAGTCGTCTAGGTCCTAAGTCTACCCTAACTTAGGCTAGAATTTTTTTGTTTGTTTATTTGTTTGTTTTTCTTTGTTTGTATTCTATTGTGTGATATGGACTATAATAATAATTTTTTCAACTACAATAATAATCCATATTACACACCGACTTCATTTTCGGATATTACCAACCCGGCATATCATAACTTTGACCAACCTAGTGTGCCTGATTGGTCTTATCTGAATCAATATGACCCATACCCCCAACTAATAACTATAATTTCCATAATGATTTCAACTCTTCACCGAGTCAGGGGGATTCACCTCCCCCGAGCATAATTTCCAACCACCTTGCCCTCCTTCTCCACCCAGTCCACATTATGTTCAAGATTCATACTCAGTTCCACCCGTCCAAAATCGGAAACCATCAATTATGGAAATGAGTATGCGTGAGTCCAAACACAAATCCCAAAATCTGATGGACTCACAATTTCACTACCACTTCCAAGACAATTCTTCATCTTTTCATCAAAATAATGAACCTATCAACTATGAAAAGATGCTTGAAGCCATGACTCAGGCTCAAAACGCTCGTAATAGTGACATAGATATGATGGTCGAATCTCTACGTTCTCACCGTTGGACCAGTTCTGATGTCACTACCAATTCTGTTGGAGCCGAAGAGTCATGTAGTTTTGGAAATCAAGATTCCATTTCAGCACAACCATTTGAACTTACCCAAACTCCAAATGATATTGATAGTTTGGCTAGTTTTCCTTTTCCTGAAATAGAACTTGAAAATGATTATGATCCTGGACCCCAACTTAGTGATTCAATTCTATTTCCTGATTCGATTATGACTCCAGTATCTTCACCTGACTTCAATCTTTTCCCGGAGTCAACATTGGATCCTGTACCAATTCATAAAGAAATTGAATCACCCATCTTTGAGGATCATGTTGAACTTGACCAACTTTACAATTTTGAACATCCCATGGATAAATTGGCAAGTTCTCCATTTTTTGATATTGAACTCAATGAGATATGTGACCTAGATTCTCACATATGTGATCCAGTTCAACTTTCTGAATCAATATTGACTCCTGTTTTATTACCAAACTTGAATAATATTCTAGAGTCAGTTTTGATTCCTCCACCTATCATTCCTGAACTGGAATCACCCAAATTAGGTCACATCCCATTATTAGAAAATACATGTGGACTTGAGTTTCAACTTCTTGACTTGGACCCGCTTCTTGAACCAATTTCGACTCCTGAACCTTTACTTGACTTAAGTCACCTTCCTGAGTCGGTATTAGTTCCTGCCCTTCCTGAGCCCAAGTCAACCGTTCTATCATTTCATACTCCATTATGGGACGAGGTGGTTGACAAATTTGACTCCGAAATCAATTATGGAATATGGAAATTAGATGGGGTTAAATATTTCATAAAGATCCTTCATGGATTTATCTTTTTAATGGGTTATATTAAAGATATTTCTGGTGGGTTCCTCCGAGACCCAAGAAAAGTTGATTGGGCCATGTTTCGTGGACCAATCAGACCACCTGAACCATCACCTTAAGGTAACCATTTTTCTTCCCTTTCTTCTTTTTCATGCATCTATGCATTAATTCATACATTGAGGACAATGCATGAGATAGGTGTGGGGGAGGGTCTAACATAACTTTTCTTTTTCTTTAAAATGAAAAAAAAATTAACATTTTTCTTTACTTTTAAAAAACTTTTTGAAAAATAGAAACAATATTTTGACTTATTTTTGTAAGAAATTAAGTTAATTTTAAGGATAGGAAAATCCAAATTAGGATTTCTTATACTTGGTCAAAATAAGATTATTTGTTTGATTTTTAGAGTTAGGAAGATAATTTGTCAAAGTAATTTGGTCTTGATCTTTACCTTGATGAAATATGCACACTTCATACACTTACACACTTAGGGTTCAAAACAAAGATTCTTATGCCTTATAAAAATAAAAAAAAAAAAAATGATGAATAAGTCTAATTATTGATTAGCTAGGTGCTTTGGCCTAAGCAAGCCTTAGTATTTATGCGAAAGATGATTAGATCCTCTGATTAAGCTGGGTATTTGTGCCTAATAAAGCATAAGTATTCACGCCTAAAAGGGATTCATATAATAAATTCTTAGTTTTGTGGCCTTGTTTGCTCGAGTCCTTAAGTCCTTGGGGGTGTTTTTCTCACCTGGTGCCCTAAGACCGTTTGGTTTGGGAGTCATCGATTAAAGGCTCGTTACATGGGCAGATTAGAAAGCCTAATAAAACTAAGGAATAATACCACAAAAAAAAAAGTATATATGTATAAATAAATAAGGCATAAGAGTTAGAGTAAATGAACCCTTAGTCAAAATTTCACATTCACAAGGTGCATATGACTTAGGGTAAAGTAATAGACTAGATGAGAGGCACAATTTGACTCCTTACTTTGATTGATAACAAATTTTTGAATAGAGACTAAGTTTAGGAATGAAAAATTCGGCTTTCCTATAACTTATAGATTGCTTAGATCTTACAATCATATTTCAAATATTTTCTCTTTCAAAATGCTTTTCGAAAATACTAACTCTTTATTTCCCTTTCTTTATGGATTTTGTGGGTGTAATCCACTGAAAACCCTCACGTGACAACACTCGTCCTCTAGGGGAAACCTAGATGTTTAACAGCTTGTTGCTCATGCTCAGTGCAATCGCGTGACCTGCGAAAGTGGTCTAATAATTCTTAGTATAATTTAGTTGTTTTGCTCGAGGATGAGCAAAAGATAGGTATGGGGGTGTGATCATATTTAATGTCACATTTCCATACTTATTTTAGAATAAAAGCCTGCATTGTCCTAATTATTTGTTTAATTTATTTGCAGGCCCAATCTTTAAGGAGTTGAAGAGTAATGAGCCCAAAAGCCCACCAGAATTCTGAATTAAATCAGAATTAATTCGCACACACAAAATTAAGGCAAAATCAAGAGGTTGAAACTGGTTGAGAAGAATCCTCTCAGGATCGATCGGTTAAAGCCAAGAATCTAAGGCCATTTCTTCAAATCTCGGAGCCAAACTGCAAAATCAACTCCAGATAAAGTCAGAGGGAGAAACCGGGGAGACCCACCAACAGGGTGTGGCTACCTGGCCACACCCTGGCCTCGGAAACGCAGCTTGGGCCGCGTTTTCGCGGCTTTGTTGGGGAGTTAGGGGGAGCGTTTGCTCCCCCGACCTCCCGGGATCATGGTGGTTAGGGTTTTGCCTATAAAAGGCTTGTACTTGCGCTGAAAATGGGACGCCAATGCAGATTAGGATTTAGCCTAGTTTTAATTCTTTATAGTTTAGGTTTTTCTTTTCTTATTATGTAATTTGTATGTAACTTAGGGTAGAAGAAGATTCATGTAAGTAAGAGAGAGGGGCTGATGTTGAGAGTGACACCGACGATGTACCCTACTCCTTTCTTTCATTGTCTCAGCAAGTAATAAAGGTAAATGCTTTGTTTGTTTTCTATTCTGCTTTACTTTACATTTGTTTTGCTTTCCTCTTCCTCTTCTACTTTACCTTGGTTATATTTGTTGAGTGTACAAGTGAATTCCAAAGCAAGTATAACTAAGCTACGTGAGAGCCAGCGATAGTTCATGAAGACGTTCTCCTCTTCCAAGATCCGCATCACTTCGTTCTTCTTATGCTTGACGATATAATGTGCACGGGGACCGAGCTCGAGTTTATGATCTATGCGTTGAACGCCTCCGAAGCAAAAAGGTAGAACTTGCAAAAAGTTTTCCAAGTAAGTCATCAATCAACCTAGGTAAGTATCTCTTCACATTTCTTTACTTCTTTTCTTTTCTTTCTTAGTTTAGATCACCACCACTTCTTCCAAATCGTTTTCATTCTTCTCTCCACTTCATTGTACATAGTCGCTTTATTATTTTCTGATTTTTTCACCTTCTTCGTCTTTCATATTCTTCTAACTTTAACTTTCTTTTTCATTTTATAACTTTAAAATAGAGAAGAACTTTCGCTTATTTTTTAACGATTTAAATAAAGAATCGTAAAGCTTCCATCGCAAACCCTCCTTGTGGATCACGACCCGCATAGCCACTTGCTATAGCGGAAGAATTGAGCACTTGCATATCTCCTTTCTTAAGTTCTATAATCTCGTATTTTGTATGCAGGTTTAGCATCAATCAATATACACATGAGCTCCAGCATGAAATAAGTACAAGAATACCTACAGAAGAGGTTAGCGATCATCACAGATATGAAAAAGATGGACAAATAATATAACTGAAATAAATCACTAAGATACCTATGAATAGTCCCGATGAGGAATCTCCCATGTGACTCCAAGGCACTCTCTGAAGCTACGGTAACTCGGATCTCCAACCTGGGCATGCAAACCCAGGATCATCAGAAAGCGACCTAGTGAGTGATAAAATGAAGGAGGCAGTAATAAATACAATAGTAATACAAGCATGATAATAATATATAATACAAGATGTGATAATAGTGATACCATATATTACGCATATACGAAGCGGTAGAAATATATAAACATGTTATCTTTTAATACCATCACTACCTAGCCGGTTATCATCAGGTCATGTCTATAGTCGTGTCCAGTTTATATCAGAAATAATGTTGTCTAGTGATGACGTAATGAACATGCTAGTGTGACGTGATAGAAGTGAACATGCAGATGTGCGTATGCAAGATACCCAAAATACGATGTTGTGCATAGACAGGAATGAATACAGGAAACATAATATATGCAATGCAAAATGACCTTGAGTAGGATGCCACCACAGAAAGTATAACATGTACCAGGTATAGTAACAAAATATACATGTAACAGGTTAACAGATAAAATCAGGGACAGTCACTAGATAGCATACATGTATCAGGTAAGTCATGTCTTTTATACAATAGTAGAAATCAGTACCACCCGGTATTTTAATCACTCTCTTCCAGTGTCCCATACCACTGGCAGTTCCTACTGGAGCCCGCACTCCAGTCGAACCCATCCGGACATGGCCTACGGGTACCATTATCCAAACGAGAGAGTAACCAAATAACAAGTGTTTCCGAGGTCACTATTGTGTATACTGTTTTATTATGTTAATTGGAAACCCATGGTCGAGGAGTTCTTATCGGGTGGGTGTATCCCGTACATACCCAGGACAACGGCCTTATCAGATCCCTGGCTGCTGAGACCAGGGCCAGCCCGCTGAGCTGTAACATGTAACGGGAATCTCAATGAGCTAAAATAATAACGGGATGCTCATGAGTAACAGATGGTAGCCAGCACTACCCCGTCCCCTGTAGTGGGACAACAATGGATCCAGACATCCACCCGATATGATCTAATCAACCGCCAAGTCTCCCCCATACCCAAGTGATCTTATGTGTTAAGTATACAAGGTAACAAGAACAAATACAGTACATGATACAGGTAACATGATAACAGGACATGAGCTCGGTTGATAGCATAAAACAATATAACGGGAAACGGGAACAATATAACGGGAACAATAGATGTGGGATTCCACATATCGCATATCAACAACTCTCATGTCCAGTAACAGGAAATCCATATCAGTAACAGGAAACAATCATATAACATGAATACGGTAACATGGAACATGTATTGCACGTGTAACAGGGAATGAAAACATGACATGCACGTGTAACAGTGATATGCACGTGTAACAGTGATATAAAACATGACATGCACGTGTAATAGTGATATGTAAACATGACATAACTGTACCAATAATATAAAAAGTTGTTGTCCGTGCATTGGTCTATCCGTGTACCAGTGGGACATCCATGTGTAGCAATAATCCGTGCACTATATCTGGATAATACTCGTACATGTTATAACAGGGGTCAGTGAAATCATCTAAGACTATGTCTATTGAACTACAGTATTCGTGTAATGTGGATACCAGTGCATGAAGGTGTCTAGCATGCATGTCGAGTAACAGCGTAGTGTCACCGAGTATCGGTGTGAATCAGAATGACAATATAACGAGGAACATGGGATCAATATCTAGTGGTACATGTACATGTAGTACTGGTGTTTCGTGTGACGCAGGTACCGGTAATCATACCGAATGGAGTATCAGACATCCCTATTTGTCCCAACGGTCAAATGTTATTCTAATCGAGCATGTTTACACGGTTATTCTATCAATGATAATTTATGAATCGGTATTTACAGTTTTACAGTGATTAACCAGTAATCATGTTTTATTTATATAAAGCAACCAAGTGCAATAAATATACTAAAAAGATAATTTATAAAATAAAAACTCTCACAAACTAGCCACGGAAAGGTAGCTCTCATTCCCACGATCGCAACGGATCAAGAATCGTCTAAATCGGAGTCCGGATACTCCCGATATCGCCCAACGCTAAATATGATCAAAATGGGATAAATATGTAAATAAAAATAATTCAAAATGCAATTAATAAAATGGAGCAGGGGGTTTATGTTAAATTACCTTTATTGGGTTTCGGATGCGGGTTTGGTGAGATAACGGGTCGGGTGAAGATCCAAACCCAAACCCGTTTAACTTAAGTTATTGGGTAATGGGTCGGGTTTCGGGCTTATTGGGTTTAAGACTTAACCCAATAGAGGGTTAATGGGTTTGGGTTAGACCCAAACCCACAAAAGGAAAGAGGAGCAGCAGCAGCAGCTTGCTGCTGCCGCCCTCACCAGCCAGCCGGCCAGCCCAGCTGGCCGGCGGCAAGAGCAGCCCGCCGGCAGCGTCCCGGCCGCAGGCGGCGCGGCGGCGGCGAAGTAGTGAGAGAGAGAGAGGGTGAATGAGAGAGAGAGAGGGTGTGAGAATGAGGGGGAGAGGTTTACAGACAAGGAAAAGAAGAAGAAGATAAAGAAGAAAAGGAAGAAGAAGAAGAGGAGGAGGAACATGGGCGGTGGTGGCTCGGCCGGGGCTGCGGCGCGGCCTGGGGATCGCGGCCGGCGGCGGCAGCCGACACTGGCAAGGGTCGGTCGGGCCCCCACTTAATTTTGGTCGCACACACAGAAGAGAGAGAGAGAGAGAGAGAGAGAGAGAGAGAGAGAGAGAGAGAGAGAGAGAGATTAGAGAGAGAGTTTGGAGATAGAGAGAGAGAGAGAGAGTTTGGAGAGAGAGAGAAGGGTTAGATAATTGAGGGAGAGGGGAGAGAGAGGATTTAAAAAGGGGAGAATGTCGGTGGAGAATGGCGGTTTGGAGAAGAAGCTGGAAGAGGGAAGAAGAAAAGAAAAGAAAAGAAAAGAAAAGAAAAGATTAAAAATTAATATTTATTATTATTAAATTGGCCCGATATTCGACTAGCTCCGAACGGTGCCCAAAAATTACAGAAAATAGAGAATATTATCCTGAGATGTAAAATGAAGACGGTTTGCAGAAACTCGATCCAGTTTGTAAATTAAAAATCCCGGAGTGTCTCACCGAAACGGGCGACACCGGTTTGACCGGATTTTCAATAAATTCAGAAAAATGCCAAAAATACCCTAACATAGAGAATACGGTTCTAGGACATCTGGTGAAAGTGGATTCTCAAAATTCTACTCCATTTGTGAAAGAAAAATCGTAGAACCGATTATCGGTATTGGTCGACACCGACTACGGAGATTTTCCAAATTAATCCAGAAAAATTCGGAAAAATCTTGAAAAATCTAAAATATTAGAAAATGATTTTTGAAACTGAAATCAACTCAATCAGACACCACGGAGGTCAAATCAATTTTATACATCGTATCGCGTACCGATACTGTGATACGTATACCAGGGAGCAGGGGGTTACATATACAATAATTGTGCGTCTACTCATATACATGAAATAGATAATATCTAAAATGCAGAATATCCATATACATAAATAGTATGTCTGTGAAAAATATAGGAAGTGCAAAATATACATAGGACATAGCAATCGGTAAGATGTCAGAAAATATATTACAAGCATAATCACACAATAATATGCATGTATCAGTGCACAACAAACATGTGACATAATGGTGAGTAAGATATCAGAAATTGTAACAAGTATAAATGAAACAATAATATACATGTATCAAGCATGTCATGTTATTTATACAATAATAACAATTAGTACCGCTTGATATTTAATCAATTTCTTCCGGTGTCCCATACTACTGATAGTTCATACTTGAGCCCACACTCTATCCGAACCCATCCGAACATGGCATACGGGTACCATGATCCGAACGAGAGAGTGACCAAATAACAAGTGTTCCCGACGTCACTACAGTTTACACCGTTTATTATATTAATTGGAAACCAATGGTCAAGAAGCTCTTATTGCGTTGGTGTATCCCATGCATACCCGAGATTACGGCCTTAAACGGACCTCTGGCTACTGAGACTAGGGCCCTCCACTAAGAGGGAGCAGGAAACGGAAACAGGAGCTCTTGGAGCTATATACAATCAGTAGCCAGCGCTACCACCCCTGTAATGGAAAAAATATGGATCCAGTACATCCACCCGATAAGATCTGGTCAACCGTCAAGTCTTCCCCATTCTCAAGTTATATTTATTATATTAAAGTACACAGTGTATTAAGAGCAAGTACAGTGCATGGTACATGTAACACGATAACAAGACATGAGCTTTGTTAATAGCATAAAACAAGATAATGAAAAATGAAAAATAAGAGATGTAAGATTCTAAAGATGGCCCCCATGGCTTGGATCAATGTGGTACATAGTTTCACACATCGCATATCAGTAGCTAACATGTTCAGTAACAGGAATATCAATATCAGTAACTGGAATACAGGAATATCTGTTAGCCCAAAAGGTTACACTCTCCATTTGTTTAGAGTTTTGATGATAACAAAACAAATAAGTGCTATTTGGTACTAATTAGTTTGTTTAGATGAGTTTCAGGTTAGTACCATATTGGAGGCCATTGCTTAGCTATTGCAAGAATTTTTAGGTTCATGAAGCAAAGAAGGCTTTTGCACATCAAGGAAGGAACATAGAAGAGAAGGCTCTAGCAAGGCATCACATGGCTCAAGACTTCAAGATTGCTCAAGATAATTTGTTAGATTTTTTTTTTTTTGGTTTAGAATTTTGTTAAAGAATAGTGAATAGGTTTGAAGCTCTTTCACACACGTTTTTGCGCACATCTTGTTTCCTACATAAATAGTTTGTATACAATTTTCAACCAACAAACTTATTTTGATATACATAATCATGTGTTTTAAGTTTTGTGTTTTATCAAAACTTATTTTGGTATTGGAATTTATGACAAAAACTTTGATATACATATGTTTCATGAATATAGGATTATGCTTCAAATGTTTAAATATCATGTTTTTGTATTTGGAAGAAGTTTTGGACAAAACGTACTTTCTAGTCAAAATTTAAGTTTTAGAAAATACAGTTTTTGGTTTTTGGTAAAAATGATAAGAGTCAAAAATAGTTCATATTGATTGATATTTGAGCTAAACTTTTTACCACATGTTTATATATCAATGCAAAATGATAAAACTATTTTTTGTGATTTTTATAAGTGTTAAAAGATTTTTCATAATATTTTAAAACCATTTTTCTGTCCATTCCAGACTTCATGCAGTCGACTAGTCTTCTGACTAGTCGACTTGGCTAGAAGTCGGTCGACCGGGTCGGTCGACCGACGTGCACAAATCTGTTCACGTTTGGAAGTCTTTGGACGGTCGACCGTCCCGGTCGACCGGTCTGAGAGCAGAGCTCTCTGTTTGTTTCGGTCGACCGGGCCTGTCGACCGTGGCCTGCAACGGTCATTTTTTTTGTACTAGCGGTCGACCGGGCCGGTCGACCGGACTAGCCGTTTGAACAGTAACGGCTAGTTTTCTGAGCAGATTTATTTTTGTCCTTTTCTCACTTAAGTGTGTTTAAGTGACATGTTTTGGTTTTAATACATTCTGATTAGCCTTAAAAATGTTTTATCTTTAAACCCTAGCCCTCTCCTATAAATAGGGGTGTTTAGGGAGAGTTTGGTTACTAGAAAAATTCTCAAAAATTTTCAAAAGTTTAAGGCTTTCAAAAGACTTGGTTTCTTGTTTTTGTGCTAAAATTCTCTCTAAATTTCTGAAGTGTTTTCAAGAGTTCTCTGATTTCATTTTCTTTTCTCCTTGCACACAAGAGCTTCATTCCTACTCATTAATTCTCTAACGACCTTTGTAAGGGAAGAGAATTTTGCAAGAGAGAGTTTGTGGTCTTTTGACTACTCAGAGATTGCTTGTACTTGAGATTGTGGAGTTGGGTACTCCGGTGTATTTGTGACATCTTTGTGATAGTGGAAGTGGTTGGAATCCTTCTGGAGAAGGCGGGGAAGTAGAGCTGGGTGCTCGAACCTCGATAACAAATCTTGGTGTTTGCGTTTGGTTTACTTTTCCTTGTTCTTGCTCTACTTTCATTGCTATTACTACTTGCTCTTGATTGTCATTGCTATATTCACTTGCTTTGTGAGATTGTTGCTTCATATTTTTTAAATTGTGCATTGATTAGCATTATCACCTATTCACCCCCCTCTAGGTGATTTTCAATTGGTATCAGAGCTTGGACTCTAGGTTTTGGCTTAACATCCATAGAGAGATCCTTAAAATTTGCTAATCAACATTTGCATTCCATTTGTCATCACTAGTAAACATGGCCGATAACATCAAAACCCCTCCTAAATTTGATGGACTCAACTTCTCTATTTGGAAGGTTAGGATGACTATCTTTTTGCAATCCTTAGGTAGCTTAGTGGCTAAATCTTTGACCAAACCCTATGTTGCACCCGATAGTGATGAGAGCACATGGACCGACTTTAACTTTAGAGAATATGAGGCTAACTCCAAGGCCCAAAATTCCCTCTTAACCGCCTTGAATGAGGATGACCTTACACGGGTAATTCATTGCCAATCCGCCTTTGAGATTTGGCAACACTTATTGGTCACACACCAAGGGACTTCACAAGTCAAGAGAGCTAAGATAGATCTCTTGAGGTCCCAATATGAGTCTTTTAAAATGATTGATGATGAATCTATAGATTGTATGATTACTCGATTTACTAAAATCACCAATGGTCTTTCTTCTTTAGGTGATGATATTTCCAATGATCAAAAGGTGCGGAAAGTGATTCGGGCTCTTCCTACATCATGGGAGATCAAAGCCACCACCCTAAAAGAATTGAACGACAAGGATGAGATGGACCTCATTAGTCTTATTGGGAACCTAAAAACCCATGAGATGGAAAAGAAAGCAAGAGAAGAGGCCGCTCCATTAAAGAAGAAATCCTTGGCATTCAAGTCTTCATCCACTCTTGAAGACGATGAAGAAGATGAAGAAGAAGATGAGGAGCTATCACTACTTGTTCGCAATGTGAAGAGAATGTACCAGAGGAACAAGCTTAACTTCCGAAGGAAGTTTGAAGGCAAAGAGGAGAGGAAAATCATATGCTACAATTGCTGAAAGCCCGGACACATCATGGCGGATTGCCCGGAGTTCAAGAAGAAGATGACCTCCTCCTTCAAGCCAAAGAAATCGGAAGAAAAGAAAGCGTACAAGGCAACTTGGGATTCGGAAAGCGAGTCCGAGGAAGAGGCGGATGTAGCGAATATGTGTTTCATGGCAAACACACCAAAGGTAACCTCTCAACCTCTTGATGATGAAGATGATGAATTAAGTAAGGAAGTTCTTGCTCATGCCTTTGTTGAACTTTTTGAAACTTATGATAATAAGAAGATTGAATGTTATAAATTGAAAAAAGAAGTTGCATTTCTCAAAATCAACTTGCTTTGGTTTCTAAAGAAAAGGATGATATTTCTTCTAATCTTATTTCTATTCAAAATGAGTATAATGCCTACAAGGTGTCTTATAAAGGAAAATCTCCTATTGTTGATGAAAAAGAAATTTCCTCTCTAAAAACTAAAATGGTTGATTTTGAAAAAGTTTTGAAAGATTGTGCTTTTAACACTAAGAAACTTGAAGAAAAGTTTTCCAAAAAGCACACCTCTCATGCAAAAAATTCACATGCTCACACTACACATGCTAAATCTTTTCATGCTCACAACTCTCATGCTCACAAATCACACACTCATTATGCTTTTAAATATGGTAGAGTATATAGATGCACATATTGTGGTAAGAATGGACATTTAGCTAAATTTTGCTATGACCAAGTTAATAGATCAAATAATCTTATTTGGGTTAATGAAACTAACCCTCTAGGACCCAAGAAAATGTGGGTACCAAAATCAAGTCCTAAATTATTTGATGTAGGTACACACCAAGGCTCCAAGACGTAGGGAGCGGTGGTACCTTGATAGTGGTTGTTCAAGACATATGACGTGGGATATCAATAACTTTACAACCCTATCAAGGTACGAGGAAGGTGGCTCCGTCACCTTCGGGGATGACTCCAAAGGCACTATCATCGGTATAGGTAGCATTCAAATTGGTGCATCTCCCATTATAGAAAATGTTGTACTTGTTGATGGTTTGAAACATAATTTGCTTAGTATTAGTCAATTTTGTGATCATGGACTTAAAGTTATTTTTGATGATACTTCTTGCAATATTTTGATATTAAATCCAATTATTGTATTCTTACCGGTTTTCGGGATGATAATATTTATATTATTGACATGCTTAATGTGGAATGTTCTACTAAATGCTTAAATGTTTTGATGAAAATTCTTGGCTTTGGCATAGAAGATTAGGACATGCATCTTTTGACCATCTTTCTAGGATTAATTCAAAGGAATTGGTGACGGGTATACCTTGCTTGAAGTTTGAGAAAGACCGCATTTGTGGTGCGTGCCAACTTGGGAAACAAACCAAGTCTTCCTTCAAACCAATCAAGGATATCATGTCAACTAGGCTTTAGAATTAATTCATATGGATCTTTTTGGACCTACTAAAACTAAGAGCTTAAATGGTAGTAGATTTGCATTTGTTTAGTTGATGATTTTTCCCGTTTCACTTGGGTTTTCTACTTGGAACACAAAGATCAAACTTTCTCTCATTTCAAAATTTTTCGAAAAAGGGTTGAAAAAGAAAAAGGTTTTCCGATTTGAAAATAAGGAGTGATAGAGGTGGTGAGTTTGTTAACCAACTCTTCATGACTTATTGTGATGAAAAGGGAATTAAGCATGAAATGTCTTGTCCTAGAACTCCACAACAAAATGGAGTTGTAGAAAGAAAAAATAGAACACTTCAAGAGATGGCTAGGACAATGATAAGTGAGTATGACCTCCCTCATTATCTATGGGCCGAGGCCGTAAACACCGCATGCTATATATCAAATCGTATTACTTATGTAAAAATTCTTCTAAAACATCTTTTGAAATGTATCATTCTAGAAAACCAAATGTCTCATATTTCAAAGTTTTTGGATGCAAGTGTTTTGTTTTGAACACTAAAGATAACTTGGGTAAATTTGATGCTAAGGCTTATGAAGCAATCTTTGTTGGATATTCTACAACTAGTAAAGCTTATAGAGTATTCAATAGATCTTCACTTACCATCGAAGAATCCATGCATGTTAAATTTCAAGAATCTAATGTGTTTGTTGAGAATGTTGTAGAGATTGAACCATTAGGTGAAGACATGGAGAGACTATCCTTGAAGGACTCACCCACTCAAGATGATAAGCAAGAATCAATTGGTGACGTTCAAGAGGATAAAGAGGAAAGCTCTCAACGCTTCCTAAAGCTTGGAGATATGCCACAAATCATCCCAAGGAGCTCATCTTAGGTGATGCATCTAAAGGGTAACAACTCGCTCCAAACTCCATGACCTATGTGGTAATTTTGCTTTCATTTCTCATTTTGAACCCAAAAGCATCCTCGAAACCTAGGCGGACTCATATTGGTTGCTAGCCATGCAAGAGAAACTTAATCAATTTGAGCGCAACCAAGTTTGGCACCTTGTTCCTAGGCCCACGATAGACCAATAATTGGTACTAAGTGGATCTTTAGAAACAAGATGGATGAGTCCGAAAATGTGATAAGGAATAAGGCTAGGTTAGTGGCCCAAGGTTACACTCAAGTTGAGGGAATTGACTTTGAGGAGACTTTGCACCGTAGCACGGCTTGAAGCCATACGGATGACACTAGCTTTTGCATCTTTCAAAAATTTTAAACTTTTTCAAATGGATGTGAAAAGTGCATTTTTGAATGGTTTTATAAATGAAGAAGTTTATGTTGCTCAACCTCCCGGTTTTGTTGATCATGTTCATCCCGATTTTGTTTTTAAACTTGATAAAGCTTTGTATGGATTGAAACAAGCTCCAAGAGCTTGGTATGAAAGGCTTTCTAGTTTTCTCATTTCAAATGATTTTATTAAAGGCAAAGTAGATACAACACTATTCACTAAGCATGTTGATAATGATATTTTAATTGTGCAAATTTATGTTGATGATATAATTTTTGGTTCTACTAATGAGCTTTTATGCAAGGAATTTGAAAAGGTTATGCAATGTGAATTTGAAATGTCTTCAATGGGTGAGCTTAATTTCTTTCTTGGACTCCAAATCAAGCAATTACAAGATGGGAACTTCATATGTCAAGCCAAATACGCAAAGGAACTCGTAAAGAAGTTTGGACTTGAAGACTCAAAGGTTTGCAACACTCCCATGGCAACTACCACCAAGCTTGATAAGGATGACCAAGGTAAAAATGTTGATATTAAATTGTATAGAAGCATGATAGGTAGTCTTTTGTATTTGACGGCAAGTAGGCCGGATATCATGTTTAGTGTGTGTCTTTGTGCTAGATTTCAATCGTGTCCCAAAGAGTCCCATCTTATTGCGATAAAACGCATTATTCGTTATATTAAGGGAACGATTGGAATGGGTCTATGGTATCCGAAAACCGGAGATTTCTCAATGGATGCCGACTATGCGGGTTGTAGAGTAGATAGAAAGAGTACTAGTGGGACATGTCAATTTCTTGGTAATTGTCTTATTTCATGGTCCTCTAGGAAACAAAATTCCGTAGCTCTCTCAACCGCCGAGGCGGAGTATGTTGCCGCGGGGGCTTGTTGTGCACAAGTCCTTTGGATGAAACATACTCTCCTTGATTATGATTTGTATTATAACCATATAAAAATATTTTGTGATAATACTAGTATTATACATATGACAAAGAATGCAAATCAACATAGTAAGACCAAGCACATTGAGATTAGATATCACTTTCTTAGAGATCATTTTGAGAAAGTAGATATAGATATTGATTATGTTTCTTCGGATTTGCAACTTGCCGATATTTTCACTAAACCACTTGATTTTGCTAGATTTTCATTCATTTGTGGTGAACTAAATGTTTGTGTTATTGAATAAAATTTTTTTTAACCCTTTTTGATGTATGACAAAAAGGGGGAGAATGAGTTTATGTATGGAAATATGGGCTCATATGGTTTTGGTTCCATATGAGTTTATATATGTTTTGAGATTTTGATGTGTTTTCATGAATTCTTGTAATTTGTTTTTAAGTGTTTTGCAAGTGTTTTTGGTTTTTGGTTTCATGATGTTTACTTGCACATTACAAATTACATGATTTTTCTTTGTTAATATAGCATAATTTGGGGGAGCTTTCTCCTCCCCTATACTTTTGTTATAGCCTATTTGTTTTGTCATCATCAAAAAGGGGGAGATTGTTGGCCCAAAAGGTTACACTCTCCATTTGTTTAGAGTTTTGATGATAAAAAAACAAATAAGTGCTATTTGGTACTAATTAGTTTGTTTAGAAGAGTTTCAGGTTAGTACCATATTTGGAGGCCATTGCTTAGCTATTGCAAGAATTTCTAGGTTCATGAAGCAAAGAAGGCTTTTTGCACATCAAGGAAGGAACATAGAAGAGAAGGCTCTAGCAAGGCATCACATGGCTTAAGGCTTCAAGATTGCTCAAGATAATTTGTTAGATTTGTTTTTTTTTTTTGGTTTAGAATTTTGTTAAAGAATAGTGAATAGGTTTGAAGCTCTTTCACACACATTTTTGCGCACATCTTGTTTCCTAACATAAATAGTTTGTATACAATCTTCAACCTATAAACTTATTTTGATATACATAATCATGTGTTTTAAGTTTTGTGTTTTATCAAAACTTATTTTGGTATTGGAATTTATGACAAAAACTTTGATATACATATGTTTCATGAATATAGGATTATGCTTCAAATGTTTAAATATCATGTTTTTGTATTTGGAAGAAGTTTTGGACAAAACGTATTTTCTAGTCAAAATCCAAGTTTTAGAAAATACAGTTTTTGGTTTTTGGTAAAAATGATAAGAGTCAAAAATAGTTCATATTGATTGATATTTGAGCTAAACTTTTACCACATGTTTATATATCAATGCAAAATGATAAAACTATTTTTGGTGATTTTTATAAGTGTTAAAAGAGTTTTCATAATATTTTTAAAACTGTTTTTCTGTCCATTCCAGACTTCATGCAGTCGACTAGTCTTCTGACTAGTCGACTTGGCTAGAAGTCGGTCGACCGGGTCGGTCGACCGACGTGCACAAATCTGTGCACGTTTGGAAGTCTTTTGGACGGTCGACCGTCCCGGTCGACCGGTCTGAGAGCAGAGCTCTCTGTTTGTTTCGGTCGACCGGGCCTGTCGACCATGGCCTACAACGGTCAGTTTCTTTGTACTAGCGGTCGACCGGGCCGGTCGACCGGACTAGCCGTTTGAACAGTAACGGCTAGTTTTCTGAGCAGATTTATTTTTTTTCCTTTTCTCACTTAAGTGTGTTTAAGTGACATGTTTTGGTTTAATACATTCTGATTAGCCTTAAAAATGTTTTATCTTTAAACCCTAGCCCTCTCCTATAAATAGGGGTGTTTAGGGAGAGTTTGGTTACTAGAAAAATTCTCAAAAATTTCCAAAAGTTTAAGGCTTTCAAAAGACTTGGTTTCTTGGTTTTTGAAATTCTCTCTAAATTTCTGAAGTGTTTTCAAGAGTTCTCTGATTTCACTTTCTTTTCTCCTTGCACACAAGAGCTTCATTCCTACTCATTAATTCTCTAAGGACCTTTGTAAGGAAGAGAATTTTGCAAGAGAGAGTTTGTGGTCTTTTGACTACTCAGAGATTACTTGTACTTGAGATTGTGGAGTTGGGTACTCCAGTGTATTTGTGACATCTTTGTGATAATGGAAGTGGTTGGAATCCTTCTGGAGAAGGCGGGGAAGTAGAGCTGGGTGCTCGAACCTCGATAACAAATCTTGGTGTTTGCGTTTGGTTTACTTTTCCTTGTTCTTACTCTACTTTCATTGCTATTACTACTTGCTCTTGATTGTCATTGCTATATTCACTTGCTTTGTGAGATTGTTGCTTCATATTTTAAATTGTGCATTGATTAGCATTATCACCTATTCACCCCCCTCTAGGTGATTTTCAATATCCATGTAACAATCATTCATGTAATATAAATAGTGATCTACACAACAGGAAGACAAAGACAATCAATGCATGCATACCGGTGAATCTATATAACAGCGGTGTAAAAACATGAAGTAACTCTGCACAGAGTATCCATGTAACGGCATCCAGTGTAATAGCGTATATGTGTATCAGTGGTTCATGAACATGCGATAATAGTGTGATGTATCTCAGTATCTATGTAATAGTGAGACATGTATATAGAACAACAGTATCTAGTGTAACAGATATTTACATGAAATACTGTGCCCTGTGTATTAGATGTCCGTGGAACGGTGATACTAGCACATGAAATAACGATGTCGATCATCCATGTAACAGTGACAGTGTATATTATGTTAACGTATCCATGTGTCAGTGTACATGTAAAATATCTATGAATTGTGATAGATGTAAATGAAAAACTATGTCCGGTGTATCGGTTGTTCGGTAACAGTGACCGTATTAGAGTGATGTATTTAACACGTATCAGCTTATATCAGTATTTGTTGCATTATTATGGTTATGTTCGATAACATAGTGAAGTTTATATAAGTTTCTATTTTCAAACTCTTCACAGCCATTTTAATATTTATTAGTTTCACATTATATCATATATTTATCATTAATCTAATAATCACGTATTACCAATATATATATATATATATATATTATATATATATATATATATATATATAAATTCATCTGTACTTTATTTTAATCAACAAACAAAATAAAATTATTATTATTTAACAATCATCTTCAAATAACTATCATGAATATTTCATTTACAGTGACTTATCATTATTGTATTTATTCAATAATATTCATAATGATTTACTGATAATCACGATTTATTAAATATGTCAATTGATTAATTTCACTAAACATGATAACATATAACTTAGAAGAAAACCACACACAAAATAGCCATGGGAAAGTCGCACTCTTTCCAACGAACGCAAGGGTTTCAGAATCGTCCAGATCGGGCACCGGATGCTCAAGGTATCACTCGTACGCTAAAATCATGACAAAATGGATAATTATGTAATTTAAAGAATTTAGGATGAAATAAATTTATTTCACTAGGGTTTTCAAAGTTACCTTAATAAGGAATCGGGTGTGGGTTATTTTGGGTCGGGTTTAGATCCAATAACCCGAACCCATAACTCAAGTGATTTGAATTATTGGGTAATGGGTTGCGGATTAAATGGGTTTATATGTTTTTAGGGGGTTTGGATCATTGGTCTAATTAGAGAGAGAGAGAGAGTGGGAGAGATATTGAGAAGGAGTAGGGGAGGAGGCCGGTGGGCCTGGCCGCGTCGGCCTGCCGCCGGCGGCAGCTTTGCCAGGCCACCGCCGGCGGTCAGGATGCAGGCAGCGGCTGGGGTAGAAAGAGTGAGTGAGAAATAGATGAGAGAAAGAGAAAGAAGAAGTAGAAGAAGAAGATGGTGACGTTTGGGATGGTGATCTTGGTCGTCGGAGGAGAAGGGAAGAGAGATGAGGGTGGTGATGGTGTTATGGTGTTGTTGGTGGTGGTGAATTGGATGGAATTTGGTGATTTGGTGATGGGTTTAATTAAAGGTGAAGGAGGAAAATAATTAGAGGGAAGGAGAAATTGGTGATGGATGGGTGGTGATTGAAGTAAAGAGAGGTGGAGAAGAGGAAAGGAGGTTTTCTCGAGGCTGTAGCCGGCCATCGGGGGTCGCTGGAGCTGGGGGTGTGGCCGACAGCGAT
The DNA here is from genome assembly GCA_038442645.1 of Agave tequilana. NCBI lineage: Eukaryota > Viridiplantae > Streptophyta > Magnoliopsida > Asparagales > Asparagaceae > Agave > Agave tequilana. The sequence continues at coordinate 40,233 of JAVJIF010007125.1, read as the reverse complement.
GATGATGGCCCGCTGTGGATGGAGGATAGGATGGAGGGGAGAAATGGTGAGTTTTATTAGAGAGATTAATTAGAATGTTGGAGATAATTATGAGAACAAGAGAGATTAAAGAGAGAAAAGAGACAAGGAAGGGATGGAGTCGGTTAAGGAGGTTGGTGATGGGTTGAGGCGGTAGAGGTGCTGGCTTAGGGAGGAAGAAAAGAAAAAGATTAGGGAAAAAGAAAAGTAGTATTTAAGTAATATTTAATTGGGTCTAAATTTGATTAGTTCTGAATGGTTCCTAAAAATTCTGTAAAATAGCAAATATTACGCAGAGGGAGAAATCAGATTCTAGAAATCTTTTCGGTTTGTAAGTTAAGAATCCTGGAATGTATCGCCAATACTGGGCGATACCGGTTTGGCCGATTTTTTTATAAATTCAGAAAAATCTCTAAAAATATCATAATTAGATAATATGATTTTAAGATATAATGTGAAAGCAGATTCTCAAAATTTAACTCCATTTGTGAATTAAAATAGTAGAGCCTATTACCAGTATCAGTGACACCGAATTCGAAGATTTTTCAAAATAATTCAGAAAAATTTCAAAAAATTCTGAAAAATCTAAAATATTATAAACTAATATCTAAAATTGAAATTGGCTCAATTTGGCTCAAGGAAGGTTAAATCAACTTTATACATCGTATCGAGTACTGATACTGTAATGCGTACATCAGGCATCAGGGGGTTACATTTCTCCCCACCTACAAAAAAAATTTCGTCCTTGAAATTTCAGTTCAGGTGGGAGAACAATATTTATAATCCTAGAGCTTGAATGTTACAGGCCTATGATGCTTCCACTGTACCACTCCGATATCTATAGTGAACATGGGTGTAGAATTAGTGTCGTAAGTCAAACATAAAAGATTGGAATCAATAGAATAAAAAGAAAGAAGAAGGAAATCAGAATATTCTGGTTGACAATTGAAATTAGAGAATAGAAAAGAGTCCAAGAATGAATTTTCAACGAAAGGGTATTCTTGTACTTGTAGCTAGAATCCCCAAATTCAGATATAAAGGAGTACGAGAATGCCTGTAGAAAGGGGTCAATGATCATGCTAGATATGGAAATAGGAATAAATAAGAAAATAGAATAATAAAAATATATACCTATGAAAAGTATCGATGACGAGTCTCCTATGTGTATCCCGTGATATGTCTGATACTACGATATCTCGGATCTCCAATCTGGGCTACGCAAATCAGAAAGCGACCTAGTGAGCGGTAAAATGAAGGAAGCAGTAATATATTACAGTAATACAGTCATGATAATAATATACAATACATATGTAATTATCGGTGATACAATATAATAATCATACTCAGAAGAAATATACAAATATCATATTTAGCATGTTACAACAGTAATACTGCCAAATTATTACCCATATAATATTAGTAATATTAATTAACAAGTCGGGTTTGTCACCAAAGCATCTATTTATAATGAATAACTGAGATAGTATGTAAGTCATTTGGGGGATTATGTTTCTATATCGTTTATATATTATTCTAAATATATGTAGTATGGCACAGTGTTGAGTAATTTCTTAATCAAATCATTGCGATTAAATGACAGGTAGTAGTGATACAGGTACCTAATAGTAACAATAATAAGATATTATCGTGACAAAGTTGAATATATAGATATAAAGTACGTGAAGTATCATACTACAGTATTGTACTTATACAATAATAGTGTGCCTACTCAGTATGCATGAAATAGATAATATCTAAAATGCAGAATATCCATGTACATGAATAGTGTGTCTATGAAAAATATAAGAAGTGTAAAGTATACATGTGACATAACAATGGATAAGATGTCAGGAAATATATAACAAGTATAACCACATAATAATATGCACGTATCGGTGCACAACATACATGTGACATAATGGTGGATAAGACAGAAAGTGTAACAAGCATAAATGAGACAATAATATACATGTATCGAGCATGTCATGTAATTTATACAATAATAACAAAAAGTACCGCCTGGTATTTTAATCAATCACTTCCACTGTCCCATGCCACTGGCAGTTCATATCGGAGCTCGCACTATAGCCGAACACATTCGAACATGGCATACGGGTATCATGACTCGAACGAGAGAGTGACCAAATAACATGTGTTCCCGACGTCACTATTGTTTATACCGTTTTATTATGTTAATTGGAAATCAATGGTTAAGGAGCTCTTCTCGGGTGGGTGTATTCCATGCATACTTGGGATCACGGCCTTAAACGGACCCCTGAGTTCTGAGATTAGGGACCTCCGCTAAGAGGGGAGCAGGAAACGGGAAATGGGAGTTCATGGAGCTATATACAATCGGTAGCCTACATTGCCACCCCTTGCAGTAGGATAAATGTGGATTTAGTACATCCACCCGATAAGATCTAGTCAATCGTCAAGTCTGCCCCATTCCCAAGCTATATTTATTATATTAAAGTACACAGCGTATCAACTACAAGTACAGTGCATGATACGTGAAACACGATAATAGGACATGAGCTTTGATAGTATAAAACAAGATAATCGAAAATAAGAGATGTGGTATTTTAGAGGTGGCCCCTGTGCCTTAGATCCACTTGGCACTAAGCTCCACACATCGCATATCAACGGCTCATATATCCAGTAACAGGAATATCAATATCAGTAATGATAAACAATTATGTAATGAGAATACGAGAATATTCATGTAACAATCATTCATGTAATATAAATAGTGATCTACGGAACCGGATACAGATATAATCAATGCATACATACCAGTGAATCTATGTAACAGCGGTATAAGAACATGAAGTAACTGTGCACAGAGTATTCATGTAACGATACCCATTGTAATAGTATATCTGTGTATCAATGGTTCATGAATATGCAATAATAATGTCGTGTATCTCAGTATATGTAATAGTGAGACATGCATATGGAACAACAATATCTAGTGTAACATGTACTTACATAAAATACTGTGGCGTTCCAATCCAGCGGGTACAGGGACGCCACTGCGACGTACATACGCAGGGCGATGGTACCATCACGTATGTACGCTAAGCATCAATACAACACAATGCAGGGATTAGAGTGCGAAAATACGTGGTGTTATACATTCCAACACAAAATAGTACAAGTACTCAGTCATCACAGATTGTGATAAAATATTACATAAAATTACATTACCAGGTAGTATAAAAGTAGACTGTACAGGGTACAAAGATAAGACTCACGAGCTAGAAAAGTGAATCTCACGAGTGGGGAAAGACAGGAAGAGACTACGGCTGATCTGCCTGCTCCTCAAAGTAGGCCTGGTCCTCAGCTGAAGGGTCCACCTCGATCCAAGCTGCTAATTCTGGACATGCAAATTCAGGTTGTTAGTGGGCAACCCAACGAGTGTAAGAATCCAAATGGTAAGTATAAATAAAAGCAAGTGCATCAGGTCAAGTATAATGTACCCAAATCAATAAGCATGGAATAACCACCATTATAGTATAATTTGGAAATGACATTAGAATTTAGGTGGCATGAAATAAAAGCAAGTGTTGCAGGTCAAATGTCATGTAATTAAATTAGCAAGCATAGTGTAACTACAATAAAGATCAAGTATGGAATGACAATAAAATTCATGAAGTTAATATCAAGTTATTATTAAGACTCGTTCAATTTGTATGTTTCGGTATATGGCTCGTACCATATACTTTCGCATACAAGTCAAGCGAGGTTGGTTATTGAAAATTGATGGAGAACGACAGACCATGTTTAGAATGGGTCTCATGCATGCCTAGGACAACGGTCCAGAAGTATCCGGTACTGAGCCGGAACGTACCGCTAGGTACCGGGACTTACTATATGCCCGAAGGTCTTAGTATACGCCCGAACAGGAATAGAGTGTCACCGTTCCCCACAGGGATATACCCAGGGGATTATAGCACACCCGACAGGCAGGCAAGGGGGTAGGGGTGCCAATATACCCCTCGGAAGCGCCTGGTAGTCTCCAGGTTAAATCCAACAGGAATTAGTTGTACAATATATATATATATGGCCACTATAAAAACAGGAGTTATATCGATACCCATCAATTTCTCCCATCCAGGTGTAAGTTGTTTAAATATAGCTGAGTGTCAATAATAAAGACCACAGGGTATTCATAAAAGTCCAATATCCATTATTATCTTATTACAAGGTCAACAGGAGTATAATATCAGGAGTAATGTCACGAGCCTCCCTATTTCAGGGTTCAAGTATACAAGAGTTCAGGAGTACCAAATGTCTGGTAATAATATAATAATCATGCCAAGTCCCCGTAAAAGTGATAGTCATGAATATGCCATATAATACAGGTATCAGGGGTGGTAGTGTCCGGTCATGGGTCACAATGTTAAGTCAATGTACCTGTACCACATAAAAGCATGTCAAGTAAGGGTTAGCATGTGCATATACCAGGAGTCAGGATCAGGTGACAAGTATGACATATAACAAGTACCGGTGTCTAATATCAAGTGTTATGGATCAGGTATCAAATATATATATCAAGTGCCGTGCCAGATATCAAGTGCCATGGATCAGGTATCAAGTATAATATATCAAGTGCCGGTGCTATAAATCATGCATCAAGTATAACATTTCAAGTTGGGGTAAATACCGAGTACAATACCATCTATAAGCTTGTATAGCAAGAAATCATGTACTAAATATTACACCATCAAGTGTTAGGTTTGTTACGGTAATAATAAGATGTCCACATATCAATATCATACTATAAATCAAGGGTAGTTTTTTTAATTTTAATATAAACACTCACCTGAAACTAGAATGAAATACCGGTTAAAATCTGAGAAATCCATGAATCCGTGCGAGCAAGCCACTAGCCCATAATTATATATTAAAATATATAAGTATATATATATATAAATATTAGAGAGGGAATAAGAGAGGAGAGAGAGGAGAGAGAAAGTTGTATGAAGGGTGAGAGAGAGAAAATAGGGTATTTTTAGAAAGGACTTAAGAATTAAAAGGGGGGGTATGTTTGTAAATATGGGGAAGTAATTGGGAATGAGGGGATGGGTAATTTAGGGAATGTAGGAAAAATGGGTTTTATGGAAAGGGGAAATGAAATAAAGAAGAAAAGAAAGAAAGAAAAAAGAAAGAAAGAAAGAAAGAAAGAAAAGGAGAGAGGAGGGGGTGGCTGGCGGCGACATCGTCGGGGAAGGGGGTGGCACGGCTGGCGCCCGGGAGGAGGGGGTGGTAGAGTTGTTGATGTTGGAGTTGTTGTTGTTATTTGTTTGAAGGAGGTGGTGAGTGGTGGTTGTTGTTGTTGGTGGTGGTGGTGTTGGAGATGGTGGGGAGTTAGAGGACGAGGAGGAGGTGATGATGGGGTAGTGGGAGTGGTGGATTTGATGGAGATGATGGTGAATTTTGGAGGAGGAAGGGGGTGGTGGTGATGGGTTTTGATGAAATTGGAGATGGTGGGGAGTTGGTGTAGGTTGAATGAGGTGGTGGAGTGGAGAGGAGGTGTGGAGGAGGGGACGTCGACGGCTAGGGAGGGTGGCGGCGGAGGCTCCGGTGGTGGAGGCGGCGGTGATGAAGAGGGTAGTTTGATTTTTTTGGTTGAAGTTGGTTGAAGTTAAAATGAAATTGGAAATGGAAAGAGATGAGAGGAGGAAGGAGATTAAATGGAGAAGGAGGAGAAGGGATATGATGAATGGGGATGCGGGGACGAGTAGGGTTGCAGTAGCATGTTGCTGCTGTTGTGGCTGTGAAAGAGGGAAACACAGGGTAGGGGGGTGGAGTGAAGGAGAAGAAACGAAAAAAAAGAAAAGAAAGAAAATTAATGAAAAAGGAAAAAAATAGGGAAAAAGAAAGGAAATTAGCTTTAAAATTTAATTATTAATTAATTAATATTATAATATCTGGGAGTATAAAGTAGGGGAGTTGATAAAGAAAAAGCACGAAAAGATAAGATCGGTAATTAATATTATTATTTTAATAAGGCAAAAATTCGACAGTTTCAGAAACGTTCCGAAAAATTTTTAAAATAGTAACTATTATTTTAAGATGCTCAGTGACATGGATTTGAGAAATTATGCCTAATTTTTGAATTAAAAATCCTGGAATCTTCCGGCGATACTGGCCGACGCCAGAATCGGTCAAAGTTTGATAAATTTAGAAAAATCTCAAAAATACATTTAGATAGAAAATAAAATTCTAAGAAGTAACGTGAAATGCATTTTAAAAATTCAATCCAATTTGAAAACTAAAAATTCGGGAATCAGTCAGCGATGCCGACCAACACTGATTTTGGAGATTTTACAGAAAATTTTTAGAAAATTCCAGAAATCATGAAAATCTAAAATATTAAAAAACAGTATCTAAAATTAAAATCGATCAAATCAGACTCTAGAAAGGTCAAATCGGACAGCATGCTGGCATCGGATTCCCGATCCGGGTCAGGGCTGACTCTAGGTCTGAGAATCCAGACCCGATACCCAATAACATAAGCATTCACAACCCAAAAACACATACTGGAAGAAAATGAATTAATACGGTTAAAAATTTTTGGACAGGCATCTGGGTACGTATCCCGGGAACGGGGTTCTACAATCTACCCACCTAACAAAAATTTCGTCCTCAAAATTTCAATAAGGAAAGAGATGAATATGGAATAAATAATTGATAAGAGAAGAGATGAAGTTCAAGAGAAAATTACCACTCAAGGCTCGAATAGATGCGGGTAACGGTCATGAATGACGTCTTCCCGCTTCCAAGTTCTCCCGAACTATGCCTGTTTCATGAAACTAGCACCAACGGGATGGTCCGATTCTTCAGGGTCTTGACACTTTTGTCCATAATGGCCATTGGTTGCTCAGTATATGACAAATCCGGCTGCAACTCCAACTCTGAATAATCCAATACATGGCTCTCGTCCATGATATATCTTCTCAGCTGTGACACATGGAACACATTGTGCACTCCTTCCAGTGTGGTGGCAGTGCCAATCTGTAGTCCACTTCTCCTACTCTCTCCAATATCTCAAACGGGCCTATATACCTCGGACTCAACTTCCCATGTGCACCAAATCTGATCACTCCTTGGTCAGAGATATCTTTAGAAACACATGCTCTCCCACCTGAAACTCCAACGGTCTTCTATTGGAATCTGTCCAACTCTTCTGTCTGTCCTGTGCCGCATGAAGGTGCTCTTAGATGGTCCTAATCTTGTCCACTGCCTGTAATATCACATTCGGTCCCAAATGTCTTCTCTCACTAACCTCGTCCCAACATAATACTGATCTGCATCTCCTGCCGATAGGGCTTCGAACGGAGCCATCTTGATGCTCGCCTGATACTTGTTATTGTAGGAAAACTCTGCCAAATGTAGATGGTCTTCCCACGATCCTTTGAAGTCTATCATACAAGCCCTCAACATGTCTTCTAGGATCTGTATGGTCCGTTCAGACTTCCCGTTTGTCTCTAAATGATAATATGTGTTAAACTTCAGACGGGTCCCCAAACTCTCTTGAAGGCTCTCCCAGAAGCCAGATCGAATCTCATGTCCCTGTCCAACACGATACTCACGGGAACTCCATGCAGTCGAACTATCTCCCTCGTGTACTTGTCTGCTAGAAGCTCTGTAGATTGCCCCACTCTGAATGTAACGAAATGTGCTGACTTAGTGAGACGGTCAACAACTACCCATACTGCATTGTTTCCCTTTGGATTGCGGGGTAGAGCGGTGACAAAATCCATAGTAACATGCTCTCCACTTCCATTCTGGTATTGGCAAAGGCTATAGTAATCCAACTGGTCTTTGGCATTCAGCCTTCACTTGCTGACACACTAGACACTTTGTCACATATTGTGCGATCTTTCTCTTCATCGCATTCCACGAGAAATGTTGCTTCAGATCCTGATACATCTTAGTTCCTTCATGGTGTATAGAGTAAGCTAAGCTGTGGGCTTCAGCTAAGATCTTCTGTCTAATCTCCCCCATAGGTACACAAATTCTGCCCCTGAAATAGAGTGCACCATCAGTATGTATGCAAACATCTGACCTCATCCCCGATTCCACTTGCTCTCTGAACTTCAGCAATCTGGGATCTGCTCTCTGCGTTTCTCTGATCTCCTCCATCAATGTCGGCTGGATCTGAAATACCATCAACTGCACGGATCCACTGGCCCTCTGAATCACGATCAAGTCTAGCCGCCTCATCTCCTTGAGTAACTCCTCTTACTGAGTGAGCACCAAAACCATATTGGCTTCAGGTCTCCTACTCAAGGCATCAGGCACAACATTAACCTTACCAGGATGGCATTGCAGATCTATATCATAATTTGCCATCAACTTGAGCCATCGCCTCTGCCTCATATTCAACTCCTTCTGAGTGAAAATGTACTTGAAGCTCTTGTGATCGGTGTAAATCAACACTCGATCACCAAGCAGATAATGCCTCCATATCTTCAACGCAAAGATCACAGTTGTCAGCTCTAGATCATACGTTGAGTAGTTCTTCTTATATGGCTTTAATTGCCTGGATGCATAAGTTAGCGCATGTCCATGCTGCATCAATACACATCCAAGAATCTTCCCTGAAGCATCACTGTATACAACCATTCCTCCTATCCCTGAGGGTGTCTTCAAGATTGGAGCTGAAATCAACTTGTTCTTCAACTCCTCAAAAGCAGATGCACACTCCTCAGTCAATATATACTTCTCTCTCTTTCTGTAAGTTTGGTCAAAGGAGCTGCAATCTTAGACAAGTTCTGCACGAACCCTGATAATATCCAGCTAATCCGATGAAGCTCCTGATCTCTGTTACGAACTTCAGAGTCGGCCAATCCTTCACTGCCTGAATCTTGCTGGGATCCACCGAGATTTCTTCCTTAGAAACAGCATGGCCTAAGAATGCTATACTCTCCAGCCAGAACTCACACTTACCATGTTTGGCATGAAGCTGCTCAAGTCGGAGCGTCTGCAGCACAACCGTCAAATGCTGTGCATACTCTTATTTATTATTGGAATAGACCAAAATATCATCAATGAACACCAACACAAACTTATCCAAATATGGTGAGAAGATTCTATTCATCAAGTTCAAAAAGACTGCTAGGGCATTTGTAACTCCAAAAGGTATAACCAGGAACTCGTAATGACCATAGCGAGTCCTAAATGCCGTCTTCTGGATGTCTTCCTTCTTCACCTTCAACTGATGATACCCTGATTGTAAATCTAACTTTGAGAACACTTGGGCCCTATGAAGTTGATTAAAGAGATCATCAATCCTCGAAAAAGCGTACTCGTTCTTAATGGTGTCTTCGTTCAATTTCTGTAATCAATGCACTATCTCTTGCCACCATCCTTCTTGTTTGCCAACAACACTGGTGCTCCCTAAGGTGAAGTACTCGGTCTGATTAGACCCTTGCTCGAATACTCCAGCAGCTGCTCCTTCAATATAGCCAATTCAGTTGGTGCCATCCGGTACGGTGCTTTAGAGATGGGAGTCGCTCCAAGAATAATGTCAATAGAGAACTCCATAACTCTGTCAGGTGGAAGTCCTGATATCTCCTCAAATACATCTAGAAATTTATTCCACACTGACACTGTCTTCTTCTCTTCAGCAGTGGCACAACCTAATTGAATCTTCCTTCCTGAGGGACTTGCGTTCTCTAAAGAACTGAAACTCCGACATGTGTGGCATTCTTAAGATCACCTTCTTATTTCGACAGTCGATCACCGCATAATACTTGCTAAGTCAAGTCATGCCTAGGATCACATCGTACCCTCCAGTGTCCAGTACGAACATGTTGGCTTCTAACTTTCTGCCATATAACTCTACAGTGCACGCCTTGCAAATCTTGTTAGTAATGACTACCCATTCCCTGTACTAATTTCCACTGGTCACTCATACATACTAGGGGTATAGAATGCAAAGCAGTAAATCTACTGGTATGAAGCAATGTGATGCACCAGAGTCAAAGAGTGATAAGACTGGAATAAAGAACTGCATGAGATTTCAGGAATCAAGGGGTGGATTTCAAGGAAGGAATAGATAACTTTGTACTTTTGATTGGAATGTATAGCAAAGATTCGTGTGACTCAGTTGCAAATTAATCTAATATTAATCTGCAAACTAGCGGTACTGAAGGTGTGAGAGCCTAGGCTGTTATACCAACTTGTGGCACCCCGATCCGATGGGTACGGGATGCCACTGTGACGTACATACGCAGGGCGCTGGTACCATCACATATGTACGCTAAGTATCAATACAACACAATGCAGGGATTAGAGTGCAAAAATACGTGGTGTTATACATTCCAACACAAAATAGTACAAGTATTCAGTCATCACAGATTGTGATATAATATTAAATAAATATTACATCAACAGGTAGTACAAAAGTAGACTGTACATGGTATAAAAGATAAGGACTCAGGAGCTGGAAGAGTCAATCTCGCAAGCGGGGAAAGACAGGAAGAGAATACGGTTGATCTGCCTGCTCCTCGAAGTAGGCCTGGTTCTCAACTGAAGGGTTGACCTCGGCCCAAGCTGCTAAATCTGGACATGCAAATTCAGGGTTTTAGTGGGCAACCCAGTGAGTATAAGAATCCAAATGGTAAGTATAAATAAAAGCAAGTGCATCAGGTCAAGTATAATGTACCCAAATCAATTAGCATGGAATAACCACCATAAATAGTGAAATATGGAAATGACATTAGAATTTAGTGGCATGAAATAAAAGCAAGTGTGGCATGTCAAATGTCATGTAATTAAATTAGCAAGCATGGAGTAACTACAATAAATATCAAGTATGGAATGACAATAAAATTCATGAAGTTAATTATCAAGTTATTATTAAGACTCGTTCAATTTGTATGTTTCGGTATATGGCCCGTACCATATACTTTCGCATACAAGTCAAGCGAGGTTGGTTATTGAAAATTGATGGGGAACGACGAAATATGTTTAGAATGGGTCCCGTACATGCCCGAGACAACGGTCCAGGAGTATCCCGTACTGAGCCGGAACGTACCGCTAGGTACCGGGACTTACTATATGCCCGAAGGTCTTAGTATACGCCAGAACAGGAATAGAGTGTCACTGTTCCCCACAGGGATATACCTAGGGGATTATAGCATACCCGGTAGGCAGGCAAGGGGATAGGGGTGCCAGTACACCCCTCGAAAGCGCCTGGTAGCCTCCAGGTCGAATCCAATAGGAATTAGTTATACAACATATGTATGGCCACCATAAACACATGAGCTATATCGATACCTATCAATTTTCCCGTCCCGGTGTAAGTTGTTTAAATATAAAAGAGTGTCAAATAATAAAGTCCACAGGGTATTCACAAAAGTCCAATATCCATGGTTATCCTACTATAGGGGTCAATAGGAGTATAATATCAGGAGTAATGTCAGGAGCCTCCCTATTTTAGGGGTTCAAGTATACAAGAGTTCAGGAGTACAAATGTCTGGTAATAATATAATAATCATGCCAAGTCCCCGTAAAAGTGATAGTCATGAATATGCCATATAATATAGGTATCACGGGTGGTAGTGTCTGGTCAAGGGTCATGATGTCAAATCAATGTACTTGCACCACATGAAAGCATGTCATGTAAGGGTTAGCATGTGTCATATACCGGAGGTCTTGATCAGGTAACAAGTATAACATATATCAAGCACCAGTGTCTAATATCAAGTGTCGTGGATCAGGTATCAAATATAATATATCAAGTGCCGGTGCCAGATATCAAGTGTCATGGATTAGGTATCAAATATAATATATCAAGTGCCGGTGCAATAAATCATGCATCAGGTATAACATGTCAAGTGTCATATAAATACTGAGTACAATACCATCTATATTCTTGTATAGAAAGAAATCATGTACTAAATATTACATCAGCAAGTGTTAGGCATGTTACGGTAATAATAAGATGTCCACATATCAATATCATGCTATAAATCAAGGGTAGTTATTTTTAAGTTTAATATAAACACTCGCCTGAAACCGGAATGAAATACCGGTTAAAATCTGAGAAATCCGCGAATCCATGCGAGCAAGCCACTAGACCATAATTATATATTAAAATATATAAATATATATATAAATATTAGAGGGGGAATGAGAGAGGAGAGAGAGAGGAGAGAGAGAAAGTTGTAGGAAGGAGAGAGAGAAAATAGGGTATTTTTAGAAAGGAATTAGGAATTAAAAGGGGAGGGGTATGGTTGTAAATATGGGAAAGTAATTTGGGAATGAGGGGATGAGTATTTTAGGGAATGTAGGAAAAATGGTTATTTATGGAAAGGGGAAATGAAATAAAGAAAGAAAAGAAAGAAGAAGAAAGTAAGAAAGAAAAGGGGGGAGGAGGGGGTGGCCGGCGGCCGGCCACCGCCGGCGGCTTGGGGACGGGGCCGCCGCCGCCAGGGAAGGGGGATTGCACGACTGGCCCTGGGAGAGGAGGGGGTGGTGGAGTTGTTGATGTTGGAGTTGTTATTTGTTTGAAGGAGGTGGTGAGTGGTGGTTGTTGGTGCTGGTGGTGGTGGTGTTGGAGGTGGTGGGGAGTTAGAGGAGGAGGAGGAGGTGATGATGGGGTGGTGGGAGTGGTGGATTTGATGGAGATGATGGTGAATTTTGGAGGAGGAAGGGAGGTGATGGTAATGGGTTTCGGTGAATTGGAGATGGTGGGGAGTTGGTGGAGGTTGAAGGAGGTGGTGGAGTGTAGAAGAGGTGTAGGGGAGGGGACACCGGCGGCTAGGGAGGGTGGCGGCGGCGGCTCCGGTGGTGGAGGCGGCGGTGATGAAGAGGGTAGTTTGATTTTTTGGTTGAAGTTAGTTGAAGTTAAAATGAAATTGGAAATAAAAAGAGAAGGGAGAAGGAAGGAGATTAAATGGAGAAAGAGGAGAATGAATATGATGAATGGGGATGGGGGTAGGAAAGGGGCTGCAAAAGTAGCCCATCATGCCTCTGTTGCTGCTACTGCGGCTGTGGAAGAGGGAAACGAAGGGTATGGGGGGTGGAGTGAAGGAGAAGAAAAGAAAAAGAAGAAAAAGAAAGAAAATTAAAGAAAAAGGAAAAAAATTGGGAAAAAGAAAGGAAATTAGTTTTAAAATTTTATTATTAAATAATTAATTTATTGTAATATCTGGGAGTATAAAGTAAGGGAGTAGAAAAAGAAAAAGCACGAAAAGATACGATCGGTAATTAATATTTTTATTTTAATAGGGTGAAAATTCGACTGTTTCAGAAACATTCCGAAAAATTCTCAAAAATAGTAAATAATATTTTAAGATACTCAGTGAAATCAGATTTGAGAAATTAGATCTAATTTTTTTTAATTAAAAATCCTGAAATATTTCGCGATACCGGCCGACGCCAGAATCGGTCAAAGTTTGATAAATTTAGAAAAATTTCAAAAAATACATTAGATAGAAAATGAAATTCTAAGAAGTAATCTGAAATATGTTTTTAAAAATTTAATTCAGTTTGAAAACTAAAAACAATATGGGAATCAGTCAGCGATGCCCACCGACACCGTTTTGGAGATTTTGCAGAAAATTCTAAAAATTTTAGAAAATTATGAAAAATCTAAAATATTAGAAAACAGTGTCAGAAATTAAAATTGATCAAATCAGACTACTAGAAAGGTTAAATCAGACAGCAAGCTGGTATCGGTTTCCCGGTCCAGGTCAGGGCTGACTCTAGGTCTGGGAATCCAGACCCGATACCTAATAACATAAGCAATCACGACCCAAAAACACATACTGGAAGAAAATTGAATTAATACGGTCAAAAAATTTTGGACACGCATCTGGGTACGTATCCCAGGAACGGGGTGCTACAAATATTGTGCCCCGTGTATTAGAATGTCCATGGAACGGTGATACTAGCACATGAAATAATGATGTCGAGTATCCATGTAACAGTGACAGTGTATATTATGTTAATGTATCCGTGTGTCAGTGTACATGTAACAATATCTGTGAATTGTGATAGATGTACATGAAATGACTGTGAACGGTGTATCGGTGGTTCGGTAACGGTGATCGTATTATGGTGATATAGTTAACATGCATCAGCTTATATCAATATTTATTACATTATTATGGTTATGTTCGATATCATAAGTGAAGTTTATATAAGTTTCCATTTTCAAACTCTTCACAACCATTTTAATATTTATTAGTTTCACATTGTATCATATATTTATCATTAATCCAATAATCACGTATTATTCAATATATATATATAAATTCATCTGTACTTTATTTTAAATCAAGAAACAAATTAAAATTATTATTATTTAACAATTATCTTCAAATAACTATCATGCATATTTCTTTTACAGTGATTTATCATTATTATATTTATTCAATAATATTCATAATGATTTACCAATAATTACGATTTATTAAATAGGGCAATCGATTAATTTCACTAAACATGATAAAATATAATTTATAAGAAAAAAAAGCACTCACAAAATAGCCATGGGAAGGTGACGCTCTTTCCCACAATCGCAATGGTTCTAGAATAGTCCAGATCGGGCACCAAATGCTCAAAATATTACCCACGCTAAAATCATAACAAAAAGGTTATTATGTAATTTTAAAAAATTTAGGATGAAATAAATTTATTTCACAAGGGTTTTTATGCAAAGTTACCTTAATAATGAATTGGGTGTCGGCTGTTTTTGGGTCAAGTTTAGATCCAATAACCCGAGCCCATAACTCAAGTGACTTGAATTATTGGGTAATGGGTTGTTGTTAAATAGGTTTATATGGCTTTTTTTGGGTTTGGATCATCGGTCCAATTAGAGAGAGAGAGAGAGCGGGAGAGATATTGAGAGGGAACAGGGGAGGCGACCAATGGGCCTAGCCGCGTCTGCCTACCGCCGACGGCTGCTCCACCAGGCCGCCGGTGGCGATCAGGATGTCGGGAACGGCTGGGGGGAGAGAGAGTGAGAAATAGATTGAGAGAAGTAGAAAGAAGAAGTAAAAGAAGAAGATGGTGATGTTGGTGATTTATGTGGTGTTTGGGTGGTGATCTAGGTCGTCAGAGGAGAAGGGAAGAAAGATGAGGATGATGATGGTCCTATGGTGTTGTTGGTGGTTGCGAATTAGGTGGAATTTTGGTGATTTGGTGATGGGTTTAATTGAAGGTGGAGGAAGAAAATAATTAGAAGGAAGGAGAAATTAGTTATGGATGGGTGGTAATTAAAGTGAAGAGAGGCTGGGCTATGGCCGGCCGTCATGGGTCACGGAGCTAGGGGTGTGGCTGGCGGCGATGATGATGGTCGGCTGTGGATGGAGGATAAAATGGAGGGGAGAAATGGTGAGTTTTTATTAGAGAGATTAAGTAGAATGTTGGAGATAATTATGAGAGAGATTAAAGAGAGAAAAAGAGATAAGGATGGGATGGAGTCGGTTAAGGAGGTCGGTGATGGGTTGAGGCGGTGGAGGTGTTGGCTTGGGGAGGAAGAAAAGAAAAAGATCGGGAAAAAAGAAAAAAAGTATTTAAGTAATATTTAATTGGGTCTAAATTTGATCAGTTCCGGGTGGTTCCTGAAAATTTTGTAAAATAGAAAATATTATGCAAAGAAAGAATGTAAAATCGGATTCTAGAAATCTTGTTTGATTTGTAAGTTAAAAATCCTGAAATGTATCACTGATACTAGGAGACACCGGTTTGACCGAATTTTTGATAAATTCAAAAAAATCTCCAAAAATGCCATAACATAGATAATATGATTCTAAGACAAAAAATGAAAGTAAATTCCTAAAATTCAACTCCATTTGTGAATTAAAAATACTAGAGCTGATTTCTAGTATTTGTCAACACCGAATTCGGAGATTTTTTCAAAATAATTCAGAAAAATTTTATAAAAATCCTGAAAAATTTAAAATATTAAAAAATAATATTTGAAACTAAAATTGGCTCAATCTGTCTACCAGGAAGGTCAAATCAACTTTGTATATCACATCAAGTACTGATACTGTAACCCTCGGTTCCTAATGTACGTGTGTTAATACTATTATTCGATACCTGATTTAATAATCCTGGTAAAAGAATTTAGGCCATTTCAACTCAGATATAATTTCCTAATATTTTGCTTTTTTGTATTTTCTAAAATTTTTTGAGAATTATTGGAGAAGAATCTCAATTCGAGGTCAATAGGTGTCACAGACTGACTCTGAGAATTTTTAATTAACAATCAGGGATTTTGAGGATCTGACTGAACAACAAGCTTCAAGATGACATTTTCTATTTTTGAGGATTTTTCTGAATTAATAAAGTTAAATCCAATAAAATAATACTTAAATATTTATTCAAAAAGAAAAAATGCAATTAAAATAAAAATTAAATAAAAATTAAATAAGAAAAACTTTGTGGTGGCTTAATCAACTTGATACAGATTAGGCCATTTCAACTCAAATATTATTTCCCAATATTTTGAATTTTTCTGAATTTTCTAAATTTTTTCAGAATTATTGTAAAAGAATCTCAATTCGAGGTCGATTGGTATCACAGATTGACACAGATGATTTTTTATTTAACAATCGGGAATGAATTTCGAGGATCTGACTTCACAATAAGCTTCAGGATGACATTTCCTATTTTTAAGAATTTTTGAAGATTTTTCTGAATTAATAAAGTTTAATCCAATAAAATAATACTTAAATATTTATTCAAAAAGAAAAAATGCAATTAAAATAAAAATTAAATAAGAAAAAATTTGTGGCCGCCAAGCTTTGAACCCAGCCACCATGTGATGAGAATGAATGCTCTAACCACCAAGCCACATTGCCATGGTGTTACAGACATAATATTTAACCTATCTGTCCAACTTCACCCCTTCTTCAAAAATAACTAAGAAAATCCCTTTAGAATTGTTCTGTTTAGCTTCGAACCGTGACTTCTTACTACCAAGTCCAAAGCCCAAACTACTTGGTCAAATTGAAACTTATTTAAACAACATAAGACTTCTTCCCTTGTTCACTCTCTCCCCCACGTCCTCCATGCTGTACCCTCTCTCTTCCCCCACTCCACCGACGTCCCTCTTACCTGTAGCACTCATATCTCTCACATTCCTTCTTTCTCACCCACTCTCTCCACATACTTTCTCTCCCCTTATAACCTCTCTCACTCCCCCCTCTCGCAGCATGCAAGCTACCCCCCACGGCAGCCACCTCGTGCGCGCATCCAAAAACCCCCCCACCACCTGCTGCTTACTCTCTCTCAGCACTGTCGAGCTCCATCACCTCCACATATCCCCTTCTTCAACAACTGCAAAGTCCCCTTGAGCCACCCTCTCCTTGGTCGTACCCCACGGCAGCCACCCCATGTGCCGCACCCTCGCTGGAGCTCCACGGAACACATCTCCCGCACAACTATCCTCTCTTCCATGGCCAAGCTCAGTGCACCCCCATGATCTTCCCGCGGCCTGCTTCTTGCCACACCAGCATGGCAGCACCACCGAGCCCCTGCACAACACCAGTAGCTCGAGCACACCAACGCCCCCCATGGCGCACCCCCTCCCAGCCATGCCCCTCTCTCGGCTGTCCCTTTGGCCTCATGCCCCACCCAAGCACCCCTGTGTGCCTCCTCCTCGCGCAAACACCTTGGACTGTCACCCAAGTTCTCCATCTCCTCTGAACACAGCCCATGGCCAGTCATCATCACCCACCACGAGCGCGAACACTTCAAAACACCTCTGTGGCATCCCGATCTTCTCCGCGGACACTCCGGCGAACCATCGACACTCTCTGTGGCTTCTGCCATCACCATATCCTTCGTCAGAGATTGCCGCAAGCCTCCCCTATGGTCGGGCTCATCCCTTGTGTGAGTCACTTTCTCCCTTCTCCCATTTGGTGTTTGTATTCATTTATATGAATGGTTGTGTGCATTATTTATATAGGTATGTATTTATAATAATATGTATAAAGAGTGCAAATTTGTGTGCAGTGAATTAATGGTTTGAGTGTGTGTTTAATTACATGAACATGTCTGAGTGCGTGTCTGTGTTTTGTAGTGTGTGTTAATGCTTGCATGAGCGTGTGTGCTAGGTGTGTGCGTGAGGGTGTGTAGTGCATGAGTGTGTGTAATATTTACATGGGTGTATGTATTAACAGTATAGGTGTGTGTTATGGTATATAAATTTGTATGCAAATAGAATATAGGTATGTTGTATGTTATGTATATACGTGTGTATATTCGTGTTCGGGTGAGTTCATGTGTGTATGTTGAGTGGCACAGCGATTAGGACCAGTTTAGTTAGATCCGGATTGGTTACAAGAGATTTGGATTGGTGTTTGATATGGACCCGACACAATGGCGATTCGAAAACTGAACCATGGGATGATCCAAGGATCCGTATCAGTTTATGTAGTGAAGACCAGATGGCGATTCGGTTCTAAAACCGCGTCATTTCATGTGAGTGTTCGCTTTTGTATTTTTGCTCCTCAACCGTTACCAGTGATTGTTTACTTTGTTTTCAATAAATTATATTATATATCATTCTAATCATGTTCCGATATTAATTATACATGTTAATTACTGTTCATGACCATGTTCACTGCGATGATACCTATATCTGAGTAGTAGTGTTTGAACCCGATAGAATGTCGACTGGATATTGAGTTAATTATTCCGTAGATGATACTTGAGCCTATTAATGGTCTTAATTGGAATAAAGTTGACTCGAGGTTGGGACAGATCGAACTAGTGGAATAGTAAACCTGAGGATGTATAATGGAATACTAGACTCGTATTGTCACATATAGAGAGTTTAGATAGACTACATATAATAGATCAGAGGTATCTTAATATTCATATGGTTATGGATTTGTTGTCATATCACTGAGATATTCTTGTCTTATCATTTCATGTATAGATTGTTTACCGTTTCAGATTCAGGATTATTTACAGTATACCTTAGACTGACTTTTGGACTGTTAGGGGATATTATTCTAGATTCTCCTATTGGTGAGTAAGACTGAGATATTAATATCTTATCATTTCATGTAAACCCATTTTACCATTTCGAATATGGAACTATCTATGATGTAACTTAGATGGTAATTGGATTTGGGTACCAGATTTTGATTGGTCCATGATTTTAGTTAAGGTGTGAATACTCAGGTGAATTGATTAGCAGAGTTGGACTGGTAGAATAAAGTGAACCCTGAATACTGATCTATTTTAACTACCCGAGGTTGGGTTCGGAGATAGGTGTATATTGGATTTGTCAGAATTCGTGGACTTCATATTTATTACAGTTAATGATTACCTGATATATGGATCTGTGATTGAACTCGACTGAAGTGAGAGTATATTGATCGAGTTATTTAATGAGGAATTGATTAGAGGTAATTGAGCAGTTTGCTTATTATTTTGAGATCTGGATAAATTGATTAGAGCTGGCTTTATGTTAGGACTCTGATATGTTGGTCACTAAGGATAGATATACAGATAATATAAAAGATTGGGGTAGATCGACATGATCGAGGTAACTGATTATTGATTTATTGAGGTGGTTACTGTAACAGATATTGACTTTGGATTCACCGATGGATGAGACTTAATTGATTCTAATTTGGATTGTATTGTATGGGATCAGTGTTTAGACTTATTTCTGTAATTATTCATGTTACCGAAAGTTACTAAAAAAATATTGTTAGACCGTAACGCTCAATACAACTCTATTCATCGTATACACGGTTACTGTTACTGTTTACTATTCTTATTTCTGTTCACCATATATATGATTATTATTACTGTTGCTGCTACTATCACCGCATTATTCCAGTATTCTAGTAACAGGAATATTGATTGTTTAACTAAATTAAATAATAATGTAAAATGATAACTTATACTCGAATTGGAGAAATTGATGGAGGAGACAAGTCTGTATTTTGGGTGGACCTAGGATATACGTTGCGCAACCAAAATGAGGGTTCCACTGCAGGGTTTCCGGGGATGACTGGCATCCATCTGATATTACTACTGTTACTATTATTATTACTGAGTACCTAGCGGTACGGGCCTGGTTCAACGCCAGGCATCTGGGGCCGTGGTCCCGGGTATGTACGGGACCCACCTAAAGCATGGATAATAACTCCAACTAATTAGTTTCAATAACTTAGGACCTTGATTGATATGTGTGATAGGCATAGTATGGGATGCGTCTACTGCATGTAGCAATTTGTGTTCGCTAGCATAATTACTAACAAAACTGAAATCTTACATTGACATTGTAACCTGAAGTTGATATATATGACTGATTGTAGACATCTGAATATACCAATGACCTGATGTATATCTGATTACAGCACTGACTAACTTTATTACTTTTTATTCATATTTTATATGTTATTTTTGTTTTACTCCAGTATATATGTTTCATAGTCTGCTCACATTTATATGCACATGCACTTTCTCTTTTTTTCTTACACATTCACTAGGAGTTCTGACTCCCAAGATTTACACATTCAGATATGAATGTTTTTTTATTTGATCAGGTTTTGATGAGACCGTATATGTTGCAAGGAGCCCTGAGTTCTCTCTATTCGATTTCTAGTATTCCTACTTTCTTATTCCTTCTATTATTCTTTTATTCCTGTATATTAGTCTTAGCTTCTATTCTATTTCATGTATTCATTTGATATCATGTGTGTTAGATATTTATATGTCATATTACCGTGATATTGATTTATCGTGGTGATTATATAGCTTGTTCAGGTTACTGTCGGCTTAGGTGTATATGTGCGGTATTCTCGTTGCGTATATACGTCACTGACTCTCGTCGCGACTCTCTTTTCACGTATTTTGGGAAGCGGGGCATGACAGATACTGTAATACGTACATTAGGGATCAGGGATTACAGTGCCAAACGGTCAATTTTTTAACTGTTGGCTGGTCGACCGGGCAGCGACCGACAGCCCATTTTGGGCAGATTTTGACCCCAACGGCTATATTCTCCAATGCCCTATATAAAGGGAATTTCAAGAGAGTTTTTACCAGTTTTTTAGTGCATTCTTGCCCATTTTCTAAAGTGTTTTAAAGCAAGCTTTTGAGCTTCAATTCTTAATCTTTATTGTTTTCAAAGTGTTGGAAAAATCAAAGAAAAGAAGTCTTTAGGAAATTTGTTTTGTGCTTTATTTTTCATATCTATCTAGAGTTTTTCTCAAATATTTTTCTTTATGATTTTCTTTTCCAAACACTTTATTTTCTCACACTTGAGCTATCAATTCTAAACCAATCTTTAGGATCTTATTTTTGTAAGAAAAATTATTTGTGATCCTTTGAGATCCCCAAGAGTTGTTTGTGATCATTGGATCACCATGATTGTAACTTTTTCTTTGCTTTGGCTTTGTGTCTTCTCTCTTGTGTAAAGGTGATTGTGTTTGAGAGAGGAGTTGTGTACTCCCAGTGTTGAGTTGTAATCCTCAGTGGAGATCCCTTTGTGGAAGGTCTTATGCAAACATAGTGAAAATCTTTCTGTGTGAAAGTGGGGACGTAGAGCAGTGGCTCGAACCTCGAAATATATCCCAGTGTTTGCGTTTGATCCACTATAACTCAACTCTCTCTCTATCTTTATATATATTTATATATCTTGCATTGTTATTACTTTCTCATGTTCATATACATGCTTGATATTATTGTGTGCCCACACTTGTGTTCAATCAAGAGAGCTTTTAAAGCACCTTAACCCCTAGTTTAGACGAATCTAGAGGAGTAGTTGTAGAGCCCTCCAGGGGAAATTCGAGATCACCCTTGGTTACACATAATGTGTTAACAGTTTAGTTTTTAATTCTGCATCATTTGTCCTAAATTAGCTTATACACATATTCACCCCCCTCTAGGTATTCTTTCAATGTGCGCAAGCATAGGGAGGTCAGCATAGCCAGAGTACCTCTTGCTATCTCTTAGAAGTAAGTCTCTGTTGAGACAATAAGGCTTTCTGCAAGCCTATTACAGTCTTAGGCGAGCCTTAATAGACTCTATGTGAGTCTAGCATAGTCTCACCAGAGACTAACATAGTCTCACGCTAGAATGTTATAGCTATAAAGATTTCTCGTGAACCTAAATCAGCCTCTGCTAAGGCTATGTGGATTGCAAAATATGTAGTCTCATGCGAGGCTAGAGATAGATCTCTTGGTTCAACTTTCTGTGAAGCTAAAATAGGCTCTGACTGTAAGACTATTTCAGCTCTTCACATAACTAAGCCCCGCCTGTCTCGTAAGGTTAAGGCTAAAACATTTTGTGCTAACAGCGAGACTACTACAGCCCCGCTTACATCAAAAAGGGGGAGATTGTTGGCCCAAAGGCCCATCACTCTAGTTTTGATGATGATCAACTCATGTAGTTATAGTACTAATGATCTTCTGTTTAATTAGTGACAGATTTATGATCAAGATCTTAGTAGGTGTGGAGCTTCAACAAAAGATTTAAAGTCAAGTTTAGGAGCTAGCACCGGTTGATTCACGAGCCTATACATCAAGACACATCAAGAGTTGAGCTCGTTGGATCGTGTTTGGACCAAGTCTAGAAGATGAGAAGGCTTCAAGTGAAGACTTCAAGAAGATGAAGACTTGTGTCTAGGTATAAGATTTTTGCTTTTAGATAAAATCTAAAGGATAGAATAGTTGGTGGATTGCTCAAGTATTTTATCGCACACACTCTCTTGATTTAGTTGTCTTTTCATAAAAGAATTTTCAGATTTAGAAAAGACTTTCATTTTGAAAAATACTATTTTGGTTTTTGGTGTTTCTCATGTACATGTCTTTTGAAACCAAAACCATGTTTAATGCTTAATGTCAAAAATATAGATATCTTATTTGTGTAGTGGATCATATCCATACACGCTATGCTTTAATGAATTCAAAATATCTTGTTTTTGTATCATGAAGAAGTTTGGAAAACAAGTTTTAGAAAAATACAAGTTTTCAATTGAGCCAATATTTTCAAGTTACAAAAATAGTCCAAATCATTTGTAACATGCCTTGATTTTGTGCAAGCATGTTTGTTATCAAAGTATATTGGTAAAACTATTTTTGTAGATTTTTCAGTATTTTATGGGATTTTATTTTAGCCAAAAAGACCAAGTTTTAAATCCCTAAGTTTTCTGATCTGGCAATAGCCGGTCGACCGACCCGGTCGACTGACGTGCACAGACGTGCACGACAGTTCTGCAGGAGGGCCGGCCGACCGACCCGGTTGACCGTCCAGAGAGCTCTGCTCTCTGGAAAGGCCCCGGCCGACCGCGCGGTCGACCGGATAGAGAGGTTGCTCTCTGTATCCTGGCTCGGTCGACCGCCCAGTCGACCGATGGCTCAAACGGTCTGAAATATGACCGTTGGCCGGTCGGCCGGACGGTCGACCGACAGGCCTGACAGACCCCAACGGCTAGTTTTTCTAGCCCTATAAATTTGGGGGTTTGGGCATTGTTTTTCAACAAGATTTTGGAGACTTTTAGAGCCAGTTTTTCCCATTCTTTTCAGAGGTTTTCTCCACATATTTGAGAGCAAATATTTCCTATCAAAAGGGAAGATTTTATCAAGAGTGTTAAAAGTGATTCTTTGAGTTTTTTTTCTCCACCATTCTCATCCTAGTTTTCTCACACAAACACTTAAGCAACCCATTGACATATTCATCCTATAGGAGTGTTATTGTGAGATTGTTTTTAGGTGATCATAGTGTTGTGATCACCAAAGACTTCTTCTTTGTTTTTTGAGGAGGCGGACAAGTGTGTTTGCGGTGGTTTAGAGTTCAATTGTGAACTCGTGGTTTGAGGTGCGGCCTCGGCGAGCCGGTGGGCTTGTGGTGTGTACGGACTAGAGAAAGTCCAAGGAGTTCTAGTGGGAACTCGTTGTAGGTGTTGCGGCACCGGGTAATCCATTGGGATCGATTATAGTGGAAATCCTTCGTGCTTCGAAGGTGGGGATGTAGAGCAAGTGTGCTCGAACCTCGAAACAAATCCCTTGCGTTTGCGATTGCTCACTCTCTCTCTCTCTCTCTCTCTCTCTCTCTTTGTCCCTTGTTTATATCTTGCAAGCTATTACTTGTCTTATCTTTACATGCCTGATATATTGTGTGCTTAATTGTTATACTTGCTTGGGATTGTTTGCTAACACTTGTATTTAACCAAGAGAGCCAACGCGGCACCTCAACCCTTATCAAGGGGAATCTAGAGGAGTTTGTCCAGAGCCCTTCACGGGAATTCGGCAACACTCTTGTGTTAGACGTGGTGTTTAGTGTAATAGTTTAGTTTAGGTCATTATAGTTTTTACTTCCGCATTATTTGGCTTTAAGTGACCATTAGATTAGCCATCACCTATTCACCCCCCCTCTAGGTGAACTTACAATTGGTATCAGAGCTTGGTACTCTGATTTGGGTCTAACAACCTAGAGTTAAAGATCCTCATTTCTAGGCTAATCACAATATTTTTGTACACACACCATGGACTTCATGTCACCACCCACCTTTGACATTCTTAACATCCAAGTTTGGAAGGTTAAGATGTCTTTGTACCTCAAGGCCCTAGGCATTCATGTTTATCTTGCTACTATCAATGATTCATATGTTAATAATAGCAAGTATATTGAGGCTAACTCAAAAGCCATTCATGCTTTGAAGAGTACCCTAAATAATGATTATTTATCTAGGGTTTCTAATATTGATTCGGCTTTTGTAGCATGGAACACCCTCCTCTCGCTTGGAGAAAATGAACAATACTATGCGGGGAGCGATTCGGATGTTAGAAGTAACGTCTCCAACAAGTGCTATATAGTCTAAGGGGATAACCCCCTTGAGGAAACTACCGAATCCGAGGATGAGGATAATAACATGTCATATGAAGAGCTCTCTACATTTTGTCAATTATTGCTTAATAAATATGACATGATTAAAAAGGATAACAAAATTTGAAAAAGAAATTTGATTGCATGCATATAGAACAAGATTCATTTAGAAACAATATTGCATGCTTAGAAAAAGAAAGGAAGATTTGAAAAATGTGAATGTTTCCTTATTTTCAAAATTGAATGATTTGTTTGAAGGAAACAATACTTTGAAAAAATAAAATTGATTTGGTGGAAAAACAAAAGGAAGTTGTTTTTAAAGAAAATAAGTCTTTAAAAAGAAAAATTTGTGAAAAAGAAAAAGATTTTGTTTCTAAAAAGAAAAAGAAAAATGATTCTTTATCTCATCATGCTTTACAAGCCACCACTAATGAGATTAAAGATTTGAAAAATAAAATGGATTGTTTGAGTTCAACTTTGAACTCTTGTGCATTTAACCATACTAGGTTGGAGTCAATGTTTTCAAAGAAACAAACTCCACACATTCATGCACCACCTCATCATGCATATGCTTATGTTGCACGCCACGATCATACACATACACATAAGCATCCTAAGGTGTACAAGTGTACACATTGTGGTCGCAAAGGCCATTTAGCAAAATTTTATTTTGATAGATTACATCATATTAATTTTGCTAATCATAAAAATGTTTGGGTTCCTTACAAGACTAACCCCTAAGGACCCAAGAAAAAAATGGGTACCAAAACCCCCACATTTTATATTTGATGTAGGTGAGAGCTCTCACAAGACATGAGAGATTTGGTGCCTTGATGGTGGGTGCACTTGAACTAAAAGGACATATATTTAGAGCACCGCTATCAAGGAGGTTTTGGTGGGAAAGACCACCATGCTTGGAGCTTTGGAGTTGGGAACAATCTCTAAACTCCTATTTTTTATGTACATGTTTTTTACATATATCATATTCATAGCATGTTCATGTTTTGTGTTCTTATGTGCTTCATATGGTAAAAACATGCTTAGATGTAGTTTTTATCAAAACTTGTATTATTCATGTACAAATAGTGAGTTACATTTGATTTATATATATTTGCACTTCATGCTCATTTGTACCCACTATATGCACATGTATAGGCTAGTTTTGATGATTTCCGCATTTACACTTGTTTTGCCAATTTTCGTGTTTTTTACTTCATGTATATGCATTTTATTCAAATCTAATAAATATACATGTATATCCTTTTTGAGTCTCTTGCCTTCATGCAAATACCTTTAATAGACTCTTTTATGTTTGGGATATGTATATGTATTGTTAGGATTGGATAAATCATACATATACCCAGAAGTGTGCATTCTTTTTTTTTGAAAATGAATGTTCATGTTTGATTGATAAAAAAAAATGAATTTTTATGATTTAAAAATGATACTCACTTTTTGAGCTTCAATGTCTATTTCATGAAAATGCTATTTACATGACTTTTGAACACTCACACTTTATTTATTTTGTCATGACTTAGTTTCATGGACATATTTTTGAGCTTTATAGACTGTGAGTGTAAAGTTTGTGTATTTAGTTTTGTTTCATGAAAACATATGATTTATTGTATTTTGAAGGATCTTTAACTAGTTTTTCAAAAATCAAGTTATACTAGTTATTTATTCTTCAAATTAGTAGTTTATGAGATATCCACATGATCCTACTTTACTTCAATCATATGGATAAATTATTTTGTGTTCTCAAGATTTGATGCTTCCTGAATTGAATATTAGTTTAAATGTTAGTTTTTGTCAACACTAGGATTTATACTTGTACATATTATGGGTCACAAATAAATCCATATATGGTTGGGTTTGATTGGTTATTTGTGCCCATTAGGTGTGCTAGTATAGCCTAGTTTTGATGATCCTTACATTTTTAAACTTGTATTCCCATTTTAGATTTGTGTTATGATCATGTGCTTTCATTTCATGTATATGTTTATTTTGCCAAACTTTAAGATATACATGTATACCTCTTGAGTCATTTGCCTTTCACGCAAATCTATATATATGGACTCAATTGTGTTTAGGGATATGTATGTATACTTCTTGTGTTGTCAAAACATACATATACCTTGAAATATAATTTTTTTAATAAAAATTTTGTGGTGATTTTTATGTTTTCAAAATTTATGATAATTTTCACATTGTCTTATTTAAAGGAATATTGAGCTTCATTGCCATTTTCATGTGATTTACACATATTTCTTAAAAATATTTTTATTTTATTCCTTGATTGAAGGATTCCGTACTAGTTTTCAAACATTTTCATTTAACTAGTTCGAGTTCTTCATGTGGTAGATTATATGATGTATACACTTAAGCTTATTTTTCTATTGGTATCATTGGATATTTTCAATTGATATCAATATGAACTTCTTTTGTATATACTCATATTTTGTTTTCCCATATATGTATGTATTAATTTCATTTGGTATACTCATTTTTCATACATATATATGAGTTATTTGTGCTTGAGTTAAAATTGTTTTACATGTTTAAAGCACAAAGTTGTTTATGATAAGAAAATAAATATTTTAAGAAAAATTCTCAAGATTTGTTTATTAAGAAAATTCAAAATTTTGTTTTATAAGAAAAATTCAAAATTTTGATTTGTATTGCCTATATGCAAGGAGAGCTTAACATCTCTTCTACATATAGATTCATGTTGAGTGTATTGTATATTGAGGAGCTTGACAACTCTTCTTTATGTGGTACACGTGTGTAGGGGGAGCTTCACATCTCCTCTTATGCATTACATAATATGTGTTATGTGAATTAGGGCTTGTCATCCCTTCTTCATGTAATGCATATGTGTAGGGAAGCTAACTTAGCGTCTTCCTCTTCATGAATGTATATCGCATATAACCTTTCTTGATTGATTTGATTTACCCCTTCTTTGGTTCTTTGTTTCGGACAAAAGGGGAGAAGAAAAATTTGATGATTTTGTTTTACTTTAACCCCTTTGTTGATGATTGACAAAAAGGGGGAGAGATATTTGGTATATATGCATGCTTTTGTGGTTAAAGGATTTATGTTTATGCATATATATTTTTTGTTTTGCAAATAGGAGAAAAAGAATTTGATTTGTTTATACTTGTTAGCATGTTTATCTCCTTGATTTGCATACATGTCATGTGCTTCATTTCCATATTATATTATTTGTTTGTTATGCATGAGTTAAGGGGGAGCTTCTTTGGAGCTTTACTTTAATCCATGCATATATAACTTCTTGAGTTTTGTCATCATCAAAAAGGGGAGATTGTTGGCCCAAAGGCCCATCACTCTAGTTTTGATGATGATCAACTCATGTAGTTATAGTACTAATGATCTTGTATTTAATTAGTGACAGATTTATGATCAAGATCTTAGTAGGTGTGGAGCTTCAACAAAGGATTTAAAGTCAAATTTTGGAGCTAGCACCGATTGATTCACGAGCCTATGCATCAAGACCACATCAAGAGTTGAGCTCGTTGGATCGTGTTTGGACCAAGTCTAGAAGATGAGAAGGCTTCAAGTGAAGACTTCAAGAAGATGAAGACTTGTGTCTAGGTATAAGATTTTTGCTTTTAGATAAAATGTAAAGGATAGAATAGTTGGTGGATTGCTCAAGTATTTATCGCACACACTCTCTTGATTTAGTTGTCTTTCATAAAAGAATTTTCAGATTTAGAAAAGACTTTCAGTTTGAAAAATACTATTTTGGTTTTTGGTGTTTCTCATGTACATGTCTTTTGAAACCAAAACCATGTTTAATGCTTAATGTCAAAAACATAGATATCTTATTTGTGTAGTGGATCATATCCATACACACTATGCTTTAATGAATTCAAAATATCTTGTTTTTGTATCATGAAGAAGTTTGGAAAACAAGTTTTAGAAAAATACAAGTTTTCAATTGAGCCAATATTTTCAAGTTACAAAAATAGTCCAAATCATTTGTAACATGCCTTGATTTTGTGCAAGCATGTTTGTTTATCAAAGTATATTGGTAAAACTATTTTTGTAGATTTTTCAGTATTTTATGGAATTTTATTTTAGCAAAAAGATCAAGTTTTAAATCCCTAAGTTTTCTGATCTGGCAATAGCCGGTCGACCGACCCGTCGACCGACGTGCACAGACGTGCACGCCAGTTCTGCAGGAGGGCCGGCCAACCGACCCGGTCGACCGTCCAGAGAGCACTGCTCTCTGGAAAGGCCCCGGCCGACCGCGCGGTCGACCGGACAGAGAGGTTGCTCTCTGTATCCTGGCTCGGTCGACCGCCCGGTCGACCGATGGCTCAAACGGTCTGATATATGACCGTTGGCCGGTCGGCCGGACGGTCGACGACAGGCCTGACAGACCCCAACGGCTAGTTTTTCTAACCCTATAAATTTGGGGGTTTGGGCATTGTTTTTCAACAAGATTTTGGAGACTTTTAGAGCCAGTTTTTCCCATTCTTTTCAGAGGTTTTCTCCACATATTTGAGAGCAAATATTTCCTATCAAAAGGGAAGATTTTATCAAGAGTGTTAAAAGTGATTCTTTGAGTTTTTTTTCTCCACCATTCTCATCCTAGTTTTCTCACACAAACACTTGAGCAACCCATTGACATATTCATCCTATAGGAGTGTTATTGTGAGATTGTTTTTAGGTGATCAAAGTGTTATGATCACCAAAGACTTCTTCTTTGTTCTTTGAGGAGGCGGACAAGTGTGTTCGCGGTGGTTTAGAGTTCAATTGTGAACTCGTGGTTTGGGTGCGGCCTCGGCGAGCCGGTGGGCTTGTGGTGTGTACGGACTAGAGAGAGTCCAAGGAGTTCTAGTAGGAACTCGTTATAGGTGTTGCGGCACCGGATGATCCATGGGATCGATTATTGTGAAAATCCTTCGTGTGTCGAAAGCGGGGATGTAGAGCAAGTGTGCTCGAACCTCGAAACAAATCCCTTGTGTTTGTGATTGCTCACTCTCTCTCTTTGTCTCTTGTTTATATCTTGCAAGCTATTACTTGTCTTATCTTTGCATGCCTGATATATTGTGTGCTTAAGTGTTATACTTGCTTGGGATTGTTTGCTAACACTTGTATTTAACCAAGAGAGCCAACGCGGCACCTCAACCCTTATCAAGGGGAATCTAGAGGAGTTTGTCTAGAGCCCTTCACGGGGAATTCGGCAACACTCTTGTGTTATACGTGGTGTTTAGTGTAATAGTTTAGTTTAGGTCATTATAGTTTTTACTTCCGCATTATTTGGCTTTAAGTGACCATTAGATTAGCCATCACCTATTCACCCCCCTCTAGGTGAACTTACAAAACTCTGGTCAAAAATTCTGTTTTCATAAAACTAGTTTTACTTTCTATTCTTCACACAAATTCTAATCCTCTAGTGAAGAATTCTGAGAGTCCACCTATAAGAGTCCTTGTTCGCGATCACATACAAATCTCAAGGCTTATAGGATTGATTGTAATCAATCAAAGAGAAGTATTATACTAGAGCGTATTCTTGATGTAGAAGACAAGTTATACAAGGTGTTTTTGTTTCTTGGTGTAAGAAGAGTTGTACGGATTTGGCAAAGGTTATTTTGTCAAGTGGTATACAAAGAGTTGATTTTGGGTGTACAAAATCAAGGATAAGAAAAATCTCAAACGGGTTGCTTGGGGACTGGATGTAGGTCAAGAGGACCGAGCCAGGGTAAAAATCTCTGTGTTTACGTTTGCATTATTTCTAAGATTTATTTCTTTTCTTGCAAGTTATTTTATTTAACACTAATTTCTTTGTTCTAAGCGTTGTGTTGACATAATATTTTAGATCCTACAATTGGTATCAGAGCCCTGCATACCCGGTCAACGCCCTACAAAGATGGCAACGGAGTTTCTTTCATCACAATTCAGAGAAGGACATTCTACACAATGTTCACCATTATTTGATGGATCCAACTACCACTATTAGAGGTGTAGAATGAAGATCTACTTACAATCACTCAACTATAAACTTTAAAACATAGTAGAAGTATCGCACATCAAGCCGATCACAAATTATAATGCATGGAATAACGAACAAAAGAAATCCACAAACCTGATGCAAAAGCAATGAACGCGCTTTTCTGTGCCTTAAACAAAGAAGAATTTAATCGCGTGTCAATGGCCAGATCTGCAAATCAAATATGGCAGATTTTACAAGTAAACCATGAAAGTAAAAATAAGATTAAAGAATCTAAAATTTCTGTTCTTGTTCACAGGTTTGAACTCTTTAAAATGAAAGAGAACGAAATCATAGCAGAAATGGTTACAAGATTCACCGACATTACAAATTCCTTATCATCCCTTGGAAAGGAATACACACAAGTTGAAAAAATCAGAAAGATTCTTCGCGCACTTACACCAGATTGGGAGAGAAAAAACTAGTGTAATAGAAGAAGCAAATGATCTTTCAACAATGTCATTAGAAACCTTATTGGTAATTTAATGGGATATGAAGTATAACTTGAAGATCAGAAGAAGGAAGAGCAACAACTTCAATCTAAGAAGAAAGTACTTGCCATCCATGCATCCTCAAATACGAATAATTCAGATGACAATGAAGAGGAGATGACAATGCTCTCAAGAAAATTCAGAAAGTTCTTGAAGCAATGTAAGTTTAATCCTACGTATTTTAACTGTAATAAAACAGGTCATATGAAGAAGGATTGCCCATTGCTCAAAAACAAAGGCAAATTCGAGAGCAAAAAGTTCAAAAAGAAGAAAGATTATCAGGCATCATTGGAGAATAGTGATTCCTCTTCCTCTGACGAAGAAGAAACCACTGAACATGCCAACATATGTTTTATGGCTCAAGAAGAAGATGATGTACAACATACTGAACTCTTAGATGCATTTCATGAGTTATATAATGATCTCAAGAATAAATAGATGAAAAATAAAGTTTTATTAAAGAAAATGGAAGACTCATCAAAGAAAATTTTGTTTATGATTCTCAAATTTCTTCTGTAAATTCTCAAAAGATGATTTTGAAGAAGTTATATCATCATTGAAAAAGGATATTGAGAATATATTAGAAGATAATGCTTTATTAAAAAGAGAAACTATGTCTTTAAATGAAAGAATTTTTATATTAGATAAAGACATGACAAGTTTTAAAGATAAATATGAAGAACTTTTGAATAAAGTGACAAAGTTTAATAAAGGAAAAGAAAATTTAAATGATATATTATCATACTAAAAGATTTCATTTAATCATTTTGGACTTAGATTTTCAAAAGATAAGCATATTAGTCTTGGTTGTTCAAAAAATAATGTTGAAAGAACTACACATGTCTACAAAAAGAGTAATAATAACTCTTTTGTTAAGAAGACTATGAAATCAATGTATAAATATATTTGGATTCCTAAAAATCTAAATAATATGGATAAAAATGCTTATATTGCATCATATATACATCGTATATGTAATTCATGCAATTATGTTTATACTAAAGATAAAAACAAATTCAAATTGGGTTTGGATTCGTAAAGGTTAATATTTGATCATGTTATAATTGGTGCATTAACAATATTTTATCTTATAGGTACCATACAAAGAAAAGAGAATACATAATGATATAAGTTATTTCTAACATTTGAAAATATATCATATGTATGCTATGATGCAGGGGGAGAACACTTGTTATATATCTCTGTTATAATCCATTTTATGCAGGGGGAGAACACATATTTGTGATAATCTATTTTCTGCAGGAGAGTTTTCTAAGGGGGAGCTTGTGCATACACACATTGTCATCATCAAAAAGGGAAAGAATGTTAGAACTTATTTTGATGATAACAAATATAATTTATTATATTTTGTGTACTTTTAGATATGTTAAAAACCTTGATCACACACAGAATAGTCCTATTAGTAGACTTGACTTCCTATTAGTAGACTTGACCCTTCCCATTAGTCGACTTAAGCTTTTTTGTAGTCGACTAATACAATGTCTAGTCAACTTATCAAAGTCCTGTAGTCGACTAAGTTCTGTCCTGAAAAGATATCAACTTTTGTTTCTTGATGTTAACAGTATTAGTCGACTTATCAACATTACTAGTCGACTAATCCTTAATGTAGTCGACTTATATTCCTGCTGGTCGACTAATAGTAGTTTCAGAGACTTGTATATCTGTATTAGTCTTGATATAGTCAACTTGCTCCTTTGACTAGTTGACTAACCCAGTCAAAAATGCCTATTCTATTCGACTTACTCCCTACCCTAGTCGACTTATAACAGTTTCCAATTGTTAATCAGTTATTGATTTTCTGGTGTTTATCTATCGTTTTAATATTCAAATTTGTCCTGATAACTACCTTAACTGACCATAGATTTCAGCTAGGTCAAAAATTCTGTTTTCAGAAAACTAGTTTTACGTTCTGTTCTTCACACAAATTCCAATCCTCTAGTGAAGAATTTGAGATCCACCTATAAGAGTCCTTGTTCACGATAACATACAAATCTCAAGACTTATAAGATTGATTATAATCACTCAAAAAGAAGTATTGTATAAGCGCGTCTTCTTGGTGTAGAAGAGAAGTTATACAGGTGTTGTTGTCTTCTTGGTGTAAGAAGAGGTATACGGATTTGGCAAAGACTATTTTGTCAAGTGGTATATAAGGAGTTGATTTTGAGTGTACAAAATCAAGGATAAGAAAAATCTCAAGCGGGTTGCTTGAGGACTGGAGTAGGTCAAGAGGACCGAATTAGGATAAAATCTCTTGTGTTTGCGTTTGCATTATTTCTGAGATTTATTTCCTTTCTTGCAAGTTATTTTATTTAACGCTAATTTCTTTGTTTTAACCGTTGTGTTGACATAATATTTTAGATCCTACAATATTTTCATTGATTTCAAATTACTAATGTTTATGCAATGTGCCTATGTACTATATATACAACAATTATTATACTTAAGACCTACAATACTATCCAAGCATACGCTAGATTTCATGGATACCGCTATTTTCCTTTTTCTGCCTCTCAAATTAGAAGGCGACTTTTCTTGGCAAATAGATGATTTTTTATCGTGTTCTACTTATTTTAGGGCGTATCTGTTTTGAGGTAAGGGGAGAAAAATGTGTAAGTGGAAAACTCTTTTCCCACTTTCACTATTTGTTTTGACGAAAAAAGTGCAAGTGGAATTTGTATCCCACTTGTACATTTTCTCAATCTCATTTTTCACTTTTGCATCTCCATTTTCTCGCTTGTAGGGGGTTACAGTAAAATTTTAAATATCTGATATTAAAAAATTAATATTTAATATTGTGATTAATATCTTTTAAATTTAATTTAATTTTAAATTTTTATAAATTATTTTATATTTAGTATTTATGTTTTTAAATAATATTATAGTTTCAATATTTTTTAAATATTTATAAATTTTTAAAAATATTATTTTCAAAAATATTTTATATTTGTTATATAAATATTTAGTTAGTTTTATTATTATTTTAGCAATTTAATTTTTTATTATTAGTCTGATATTTTGATATTATATTATTTTTTATTATTAGTTTAATATTTTTTACTATTTAATATCTAATTGACAAATTTATTATACGTTTTAATTGTAATAGCATATTTAATTTAATAATATTGGTATTATTTAAAGTAATATTCGCTACAACCACCTACTTTATTTCATAATTAGAAAAAACTTAACGTCATAATTTGATTCGATACAGCCTCATCCATGTCAGCAAAAACTGATTTTTCCCAACCACGACTTATTTATATATTTTTATTCTCTATTTTACCCTTTCCCATATACCTGACATTGCTTAGCATTCAACTTTGACCCCAACGCAGAGTAATTCGCGGGCCTACTTGCGCACTCAGGTTGCCATCATGGTTGGAAGGGGGACGGGGGCCCTTCCCGGGGCCTCAGGGAGCGGAGCCCCCAGACCAAATTTTTTTGAGATCGATTTTTTTGCAGATCTCGTTTTGTTCGTGCTCGCGAGACTTCTGTGAGAACTAATACTGAAATAGAGCATTTTGTGAGGACTGCGAACATACTTGCAGTCCTCACAAAACCTTAAAAAAGGAACATTTTAGGAGGCCTGCGACCATGGTCGCAATCCTCTTTTAGGACTGCGATCAAGGTTGCAGTCCTCATAAAGGCTCAAATATAAGAAATTTTTTGGAATATTGCAATCATAACACAACTCCAATAAAGAGTACTACGATCATGATCACAATCATATAAATACTCAAAAACATGATATTTTTGTGAGGATTGTGATCTTAATCGTAGTCCTCATAAATTGTGCATTTTATGTGGACTGCGATCATGATCGCAATACTCAGAATAAAGCTATGATCATTTTATAATGATTACGATCATAGTCGCAGTCCTCAGAAATAAGACATTTTTGTGAGGGCTGCGATCATAATTGCAGTCTTTTATACTATGATCATTTTGTGAGGACTGCGATCATATTTACTGTAATAAAAAATATGACATTTTCGAAGCGGTTCATTTTTTTGAAGTGACTACTTAGAGGATTTTCGTCTTCGGTCGTTGATGAGCGCTTCAGTCCTTGACACGTGAGCACACATTCTTACTTTAAAAAAGATGGTGGATGAAGTGAGCAAAATTATGAAGTTAAGTTTTTTTTTCTAATTACGAGTCGACATAGGGGTTTAGAGAAATCACCCATATTTAAATCACCAAACAGTTAATTTTTTTATCTATTTTTCCACTTACACTTTTAAATTACTAACCAAACATCGTAAAACACTATATACATTCTCACTTACACTTATACTTTCACATTATAATCAAACACCAAAAAACTTACTTGTACAATCTCAATTTCTCACTTACACTTTCACATTTTTCATTATCATTTATCACTTATATCTTTTATGTCAATTGCATCAAATCAACAGGCTCTTAAGAAAAAATATGAAAAAAAAACAAAAAGAAAAGCTCACTATTGTCTTTATTTTTTTTCCTTCACTTTTCTTCTGCTCCCTTCAGCAACGATGACACCCATTATACAAGCCTCACGCTAGGGGGTCTCCTCGTGTGACAATGAGGTTGTCGGAGTCGGCTCCCTATAAAGAGAGGCTGTGCAAAAGGGTTTGGTTCATGTGTGTGAGCCACATACATATATAATAAGAGGGCTAATCGCACATTGACTTTTTTTATAATATATTATTGTGTGTGGGCCTCACACACATATTATAAAAGATTATGTGAGATTCAATCCATGTGTCAACTCAGAATTGGCCTGTGTGTGGTTCACACACGTGAACCGAACCGTGTAAAACACTCTTTCTTGTGATCACCACACCGGACAAACCGGGGCTTGCGCATGCCCTATTTATTATTTAGGCTTTTTCTTTTGTTGCAGGGCTTTAATGCTGTCCCCCTCGAGCTTATCTATAGTTGTCGCAATTGTGGCTGACAGACACGAGTTTTAATATTCGGAACAAATTTTTTTTTTTTTCTGTGCTGTTCTTTTTAATGTTTTTTAATGCACATGAAATCTTACCGGTTCACTTTTTTTCTCACAAAAAAAATAAAAATTTTGCATATGTTGTATATCCATTTTGCATTCGTGCATGAACTCCCACCTTGGTTCCTTTCTTTTTGAAACTTGAAGTCTAAGTTATTCTCCCTATAATTATTTGCTTCGTCAGATTTATTCAAATAAAAAGATCGTTGCTTGCTGGACCGGAGATTCTATCGACTTATGACATGACGTGCTGTTAATCATAAACAAATAAAGTGAAGGAGAAAGGATAGAGTTCGCCCTCTTTAATTTCACAGATAAATAAAACAATAAACTTAAAATTCATAAAACTAAGATCTTCTAGCTACAAATATAAATTATTTCTCCCACGTATATACCATCTCACAAGGGGAGAACAAACACAAATTAAACACACAACATATACACAAAGACCATTGAGAAAATATAAATAAATAAGAAACGCTTCCAGTACTCAGAAGACCCTTGTTGCTGCCAACTGAACAGCACCTGCACTCTTCTTCACTCTCCTTCTCTTGATCCCCTCCCGTTGCCGAAGAACCCGCCATTGCGATCGTTGCCATCATCTTGGATCAAGGGCAGACCCTGGCCTCATCGCGATCATGATCGGTTGTGATGTTGATGCACGAACACCGTTCCAGTGATGCGAAGAAGGCGGTGGCCACGCCATTACCGACCCACTGGACCGCTCGGTCCATCCGCCCGCTGCCGGGCCGGCCTGCGGACGAGGAGCCGGTGCTCGGCCGAGCTGCTGTTGCTCCTGAGATTAAAGAAGGTGGTGCATATAGCTGGGCAAGAGGTGGAAGGCATTAGCTACAAAGAAAAAAAAAAAGGGTCGAAGATGCAAATGTAGTGAGAGAGAGAGAGAGAGAGAGAGAGAGATGGAGAGGGGAGATGCCTTTGTGATTGATTTTTTTGAAGGGGAGAGATATATTTAATATTGATATTTTTGATTTTATTAGATCAGGCGCACGCATGAGGTTCTTCGAGTGTCGACGGGAAGTAATAAGTTAAAAAGAAAAAAAAATTAAAAAAAATATTGCACTCACTATGTCTTGAACTTGTAATCCGTAAAAGTTTAGAGTTATATGTTACCACTTAAGTTAATGCTTTAAAGCATCTATGCTAGTAAAATAATATAAAAAAGTTATAAATTATATGTATTGTTTTTATTGTTTTATAAAATTTAATGTGAGCATCCGTTCACACTGAGCTGTATGTCGGTCCACCCAAGATCAGGAGAACCACTATTGATAAATGAAATAATGGCGTTGGTCACACACATACTTTAGGTTAGATTAAGCTAATAATTACCCTAATATCATCAGTTAATGGGTGTTATATCATAATTAAGTAGGTTTCTATCTTTTGGAAGTGATTGGGAAGTTCAGTTATAGACGCAACCTGAAATCATGGACAAACGATTTTACCTGTTTGTACTGCAATCAAGAAAACTAAGTTTCGTATTTGAATTATTGAAATCATTTCAGATAGATAATTTGATAAAATGAAATCATTTCAGGTAGATAATTTGATACGATATGAGATACAAAAACATATTTGATTTTTTTTTTTTTAATTCGATCCATTATATGAATCCTTGACAGCCTAACTCGGATAACGGAACAAAACTTTTATAGTTTAGTTCTTTTAATTCAGTTTAAATTATATTTTCTTTCTAAACATATTTTATAGAAGATTGTTAACAAATATGTATATTTACAGCTACTTACTTTGCTTCATAATTAAAAAACTCAGCGCAATTCGATTCTATTTACCCTTCCCATTGCACCGACGTACTACTCCCCCTCAATCTTGACTCTGACGCAGAGTAATTCGCGGGTCGATGTGCGCAGTCAGGTCGCCGTGAAGGTTGAAATGTGGGTGGGGAGCCCCGTCCCAAGATCTGAGGTGGAGCCCCTGGAATTTATATTTGGGATCGATCTTTTTACAGATCTCGTTTTGCTTGTACTCGCGATGAGTTCTGTGATGACTGCATGACAAATAAGGTATTTTGTATGAACTGCGATTATGGTTGTAATCCTCACGAAACCTCAAAAATATGACATTTTGTGAGGATTGCGACCACACAGTTCTCTTTTAGGACTGCGATCATGGTCGCAGTCCTCATAGACTCAAATATAAGACATTTTTGTGAATATTGCGATCATGGTCGCAGTCCTAATAAAGAGGACTGCGATCATGGCCACAATCATGTAAAAACTCAGAAACATGACATTTTTATGAGAGCTGCGATCATTGTCGCAGTCCTCATAAATAGAGCATTTTATGAGGACAACGACTATGATCACAGTTCTCAGAAATAAGGCAGCCACCATTTTGTGAGGACTGCGATCATAATCGCAGTCTTCAAAATAAGACATTTTTGTTAGGATTGTGATCATAATCACAATCTACTATACTGTGATCATTTTGTAAGGACTGTGATCATAGTCATAGTTCTTAGAAATAGTGCATTTTCGAAGCGTTTCGTTTTTTTTTTTTTTTTGAAGCGATTACTCAGGGACATTTCGTCTTTCACTGTTGATGAGCACTTCAGCTCTTAACACGTAAGCACACATTCTTATTTTAAAAAAGAGATGACTGAAGTGAATAAAATTATGAAGCTGAGTTTTTTTTTCAAATTACAGTTCAACATAAGGTGGTGTAGCGAAATTCCCCTAACAAAATTGTCATATTAAAAAAATATTTAAGTTAGATAATTTTAAAATCCAAATATTAATTGATAAATTACTGAGTTTGAATATTCGTCGGTCTCATAATTAAGATCTATACCCTAGAGCTACTAAGATTTTCTAATTTCAAGCTCAATGATGGGAGAAGCCAGTAGGACAACTTTCCTGGGCGAAAAAGTCGATGAGGACTTATATAAATGAAAAAAGGGATCTTGAGGTGATGTGTAATTTCTGTTAAACAAAATGGGGAGCTGCCCTACATAGCATATTTTCCTTTAGTATTTCATAATCAATTTCATTATTTGAAGTGGAATATTCTAATTAATAGTGTGTGTTTATATCTATAGCATATTCAAAAAGTTGTTACCAATGTAATGAGTAAATGAAATAATGATGGGTGAGAACAAAGAATACAATAAGAGCAATAATATGAAAAGACCTAAAGTATGATGGGTTCATGTCCTGCATCATGACTAACACAGTAACACCAACCACCTACGGTAAGTACTAAGCCCGTAGTAAAACGGTGAAGAGTATAGTGTGGTTAACACTAACTCCATAACTTATATCCATGGACAAACCAATGCCACCCCTGGACTTCCATGTATCAAATATTAGATTTTGTGATTTTTTTTTAATTTTTGACTAAATTACACTAAAATACTTCCAAGTTTTACTAATGTTACACTTAAATACCCTATTGTTTTTTTCTTGCGCTTAGATGCCCTATTGTTTTCCTTGCACTTAGCACTTTGCAACCTCCATTGTTATTTCGTCTCAAATACATAAAAAAATAATCTTACTTGGACAATTTTTACTCCTGAGCCTACCCCAACCATAACTACTTCTTGTGCATTTCATTTTCACCTTTTTCCTTCTTAACAGGGCTGACCCCTAGAAACTTTATGGTCGGTTATTATCAACATGGCTTTTATCAGTTAAATCATCGCTCAATAGATAGAGACTTACTGTGTGTGTCTTTTATCAATATTTAGATAAAGAGATCTAATTCAAGCGTAGTCCATTATATCTCTCCAGCGGCGATAAAATTCACTAAGCGTAGGTTCAATCCGCGAGCTATCGACCTTGAACCTAAAAAATGTTGCACAAATTTACTCCAAATTATGATTTATGATT
>JAVJIF010007124.1:0-235839 GCA_038442645.1 Agave tequilana | reverse complement strand
TGAAAAATTGTTGATTTGGGAAGAAAATTTATTATATCCCTTCAATACTTGATAGATCTCAGTCAGGAAGTGGTCATGGTGGCGACATTTGAGTTGAATTGAGGTTGGAGAACATCAAAGTAGTTCTTTGAGAGGTAAGCCCTTGTCCATTATTTAGATCTAAGTTAATTTTGTTAGATCTAGAGATTGTTAGTTCTAAATGACATATTTTTCTTAAAAAATGAATTTTTATCAGTTTATTTATGTTGTTTTTTTATTTTGATTTTTTTATGAATTGTCTTATTTTCTGGTTTATTAGGTGTAATTACATTGTGATTGTTGTGTTCTTTGGCTGTTGTGATTTCTTTTACTTGTTTAATAAGAGTAAAGAGAGGGTTAGTGTTATTATTAATGGTCCCTTGTGCGAATCCTAAATAATTCTATCATAAACAAATAGTATAGTGGTCTCTGGTGCCCTGTCATCTTGTTTAAAGTTTTTTATGCTGCTGCTTGTAAGTAATTACTTTCAAATTATAAAGACTTTGTGTTCTATATAATTATGAAGAGGTTGTTACCATCAGTTTTGAAATTTTCAAGGATTATTAGAGTTGAACTTTGTTAATTTTGTTTAATATAGACAAAAAATTTTTGGTTAATATTATAAAATGAGTAGAAGGTGTGCTGGGTACATTTGTCCCCTTGTATGTTTAATAAAAGAAAATGAAAAAGCTGTACCAGTTAGTATGTTAATGCATTCAAATAGGCTGATTAGAGAGTAACGATGTAAGATTATCCCTCCAGATTCAAAAAAACATAAGTATTTATATCATGACAGTAGATAATATAAAAACAAAAATAAAAACAATTATATTCATAAAAAAATCCTTAAACAAGGATTATTACATCTTGTAGAATAGACTCTAAAACTAGAACTTGATGAGAGAGAAAGTGTAGAAGAAACATAGAATAGAGTCCAAAATTAGCAGCCTATCTTTAAGATGATGGGAAAATAATAGGATTTCTCTCCATGAATTGCAAACTTCAGCAACAATGTTATTGTTGGACGAAGTTACATATTACCGAAGAAGACATTCTTGCCCTTATCATACAAAAATGGTGTCTTCCTTCTTCCTAGTACCTCCCACACCGACAAGGGGGTGAAGAATGAAGAGATCTTCTACACTAGATGGAGAAGCAAGATTGTTCGAGGGTTTTAACTTAGCCATCTTTTTGTGTATTTTGTTGTGGATGAGAGAAGAATGAGAGGAGATCCTTATATAGAGTTTTGAAAGTGTGGCTACTGGTTTGAGGGCTAATTGTGAATTAGAGCGGATTAAACTGAGTATTCTCATGATCATGCACAATATTGATTGTGACATTTTTTTTCTTTAATTTGAAGTATGTTGTCGTGTGAGAGAATAGTGACATGAAGAGAGACTCCATTTATTGGATTCTCGTGCAGGAAAATATAAAATGTGGGTGAAGAAGGAAGAGACTTAGTTAGATATGAATCCAATGAACGTAAACTTTTTTTTACAGTTTTATCAATGACTGCCATTTATCTTTTTTTAAAGCTAGAGAATATATCAATATCTGCCAGAACTCATTTTAAAGCCTCTTTAATCTAATACATACTATAGTTATAACATATGTACTATCTATCAAGTAGAATAAGAATCTTTGTGTTTGTATGCTTAAGTAATTTAAGATTAAAAGTAATTACTATTATCAGTTAGGATGAGATTCTTGCCTATAGAAGAGTATAAAATGTGGGTCACTTCATTAGATTCTTAAATAGGGAAGAATACAAAGTGTCCTATCAATGTCTGTCAGTTATCTTTTTTAAATCCTCTTTATTTATAACATGAGTACTATCTATAAGATAGATTAGAATATTTCTCTATATTTAATTGACTACTATCTATTAAGAGATGATTTGTATGGTAATATTGTTGTATGCTTAAGTAATTTAACTTTAGGAGTAACAACTATCTATGAGTTAAAGTATGATCTTGATTTGAAATTGCTTTTTGGTTTATTCTATTAATGAGTTGAAATGATTTAATCTTCAGGTTATGACTTGAATGTCTAAATTGATGAGGATCCATCATTGGGGAAAATTTATGCCAAATCACATCAAGCATGTGAAGGACTATGTGGAATTCTTAGTTGAGAAAGTTAAGATTGAAAAGTCAGAGGTGTTTGACTATGAGGAGCTTGTTGCTATAATACATGACTTGGGGCAAACTGAATTTACAATATTATCAAAAGCATGGGAAAAGGATTTTGACTCGATAGGGCATGTGAAATAGAACAAACAGCTTAGATATGTCCTTGTAAGTAAAAATAAGAAGTCTATTGACCTATATGTCTAGAAAGAGGTAAAAGTTTGTGAAGTCCGGTGTTGATTTGAAATTGCAATTTGGTTTATGCTATTAATGAGTTGAAATGATTTAATTTTTAGGTTATGACATGAATATCTAAATTGATGGGATCGATCATTGGGAAAAATTTATACCAAATCACATCAAGCATGTGAAGGGCTATGTGGAATTCTTAGTTGAGAGAGTTAAGAATGAAAAGTCAGTGGTGTTTGACTATGAGGATCTTGTTACTATAATACATGACTTGGGTAAAATAGTTTACAATCTTATCAAAGCATAGGACAAGAATCTTGACTAGATAGGGCTTGTGAAATGTGACAAACAGTTTAGACATGTCCTTGTAAGTAACAATAAGAAGTCTATTGACCTATATGTCTAGAAAGAAATAAAAGTTTGTGGATAAAAAGTGAAAAAGTGGATGCAGTAGAAGAACATGTACAAGATGCTGAAGACAAATGTGATGCTGATGATAAATTAAGGAATGATGGTGATGAATTTATTGATACAGGTTTTGAGAACTTCATAAAAAAGTGTTACAAAAGAATATCAAGAAATTGAAGAGAAAGAAAGTAGTGATAAAAACTCACTAAGGTAGATATTAGGAAGCTGATTCAGAAGAAACTTGAGAAAAATAGAAATGAAGAGAATACCAATAAAGAGAACACTAATGAGTTGCTTACTCGTGAAGAGATCATCATTGAGTTGCCTACTCATGAGAGAACATCAATGAGCTGCTTACACATGAAAAAAACACCAATGAGCTACTTATACATAAAGAGAATAGCAATGAGTTGCCTACTCCTAAAGAGAAAACTAATGAGTTGCTTACCGATGATGAACAAGCAAATGAGATACACATATGGGGAGGTAAGCAATGTGATCCCAAAAATCAGTGAGTTTTTATTCTGATGATCAAAAATCAGTGAGTTTTTTATTCTGATGAGCTTAAAAGCCTGCCTCCTTCCGATGATGAAAGGGAGATGAAAAAGAAGGCAAAAGTGCTAAGAGTTGAAGGAGATAACCTACAACTCAACCTTGAGGTAGAACAGGAATTTAGCAGCTTAGCTGTGTTCAGGGAGTATGTCAAGACAGTCTGTTCGGAATAGATATGATTTGACATGGCCAAAGAATGAAAGCTGCATAATTAGAATGAAATGCCTCAAGAAATGTGATTGGCAGTGTTATGGTTCTTAGAACATGGAGAGGATCAAATAGGTGATTAAGTCTCTACACAATGTGCATATTTGTCAGATTATGAAAGTTAATAATCAAGCAATAGTTGATTGGATTATTAGCAGATATATACATCAGTTTAAAGATCAGCCTGACTGGAATAAGGAAGTAATGAGAAACACATTTACTAGAGATTTAGGTCTTAATATCAAAGATAATAAATTGTAGAGAATCAGAAGGAAGGCCAAAAGTACATATAAAACGGCTACATCAAGCAGTATAAAGACTTGGCAAATTATTCTCATGCTATTTTATAGAGAAATCATCGGGAATACTGCAAAATTAAAGTCAATCCAAATACTCCACCAAACAATC
Source organism: Agave tequilana (assembly GCA_038442645.1). Classification (NCBI taxonomy): domain Eukaryota; kingdom Viridiplantae; phylum Streptophyta; class Magnoliopsida; order Asparagales; family Asparagaceae; genus Agave; species Agave tequilana. Next base: position 231,928 of record JAVJIF010007124.1, on the reverse strand, counting down.
CAGTTTTTGCTGGGGTTTTAGTTCATATTCAGGTCAAATTAATGGACTGAATATACTTATAGGATATTTATTGAACTGGATGGAGGCTGTTGTGCCCCAACAACGACAACAACCTAGATAGAGGATCACTCCTTGAATCTCCCACGCACGAAGAACAATCCCAAACAGTACAAAACAATCACTGGAGAAAGAACACACGCAAACAAACAATTTAACGAGGTTCGGCCTCAACGCCTACGTCCTCGGGGCAATCAGAGAGATTTAATTGCTTTAGAAGAAGTCTACAATTGCTAACAGCCTCTTTAAATGCAAGAGAGCTCCAGCAGTTCCTTCTCAAGGATCTTCTTTAAGATACAAACCCTAGAAACCAACAACAGCCCTTAAATACAACAGATTTCCGAATCAATAGAAATTACCCGCACCCGACTGTCGGTCGACCGGGCAGTCGACCGACCCTTCCACCAGTCGACCGTCGGTCGACTGGGTGCCCAACAGAGAGTTGGGTCACTTCAGTCGGTCGACCGGGCGGTCGACCGAGCTCTTTCCCGATGCACGTTGTGCACATCGGTCGACCGCGCCGGTCGACCGATCTTCAGCTTGTGTGGGCGGTCGACCAGGCCGGTCGACCGCACAACCTGTTCTGCTGCTGTTGTATTATTTTCTGCTGCTGTTTCTTTCGCCTTTCGTCGTCGACTTCCTTAGGATCACCTCGACAACCCCTCGGCTATCCATGTCAACTTCCTTAGCAATAATCTCTCTCTTTTCAACAATTCTCCACCTCGGCGAAGATTTTCCAAATCTGAGCCGATCTCCAACGCTACCCCAGTCTATCACCTGGCGAAATCGACACACGATCTCTGCGAAATCGACACACGATCTCGGCTTACGCGCACCGGTCGAAATCGACACACGATTTCGGCGAAATCGACATACGATCTCGGCTTGGAGTCTGTAGCTCAGCAGTCCCTGGAAAACATCGCACATGTCTTCCCTGCACTTCACCATAGGAGAATTTTCATACATGCCGATCACCAACATGGCTTCTACTCATCAACTTCATGACCTCACAAAGACTTCCTCACGAGCCAACACTGACTCTCCAACTGACTAGCTCTATCTAGTCTACCTGTCTTCCACTGACGGTCCAACCAAGTCTGCGTAGAGCACACCAAATATCATCGGCTTCAACTGGATGCATACCCCTCCTTATGCAAGCTCAACATCTTCTCATCGGAAGATTTACCTGTTCATCGAGATCACAACATCTCACCACTACGTGAGATCCAACTGGCCACAACGCTTCACCTATACGTGAAACCTCTCCACCTCTACGTGAAGTTCCATCGGCCACACCTCTTCACCTCTACGTGAAGATCCAAAATAGCTTCTCGAGAACCCAAATAGCTCCATAAGAGTTGCATCACCAAATGGCTGCGCCTTTACGGCTGCCTACGTACCTTTACCCAAAAGGATCAAGCAAACCGTAGTTCATTAGGATGAGCTTCATCAAGCTCAAGCACTTACACCTCTATTTGCAGCAATGAATCTGTCTGACTGAGTCAAATGAACCTCCTCACGACCATCATGGAGAATAACGGCCTTCAACTTTAGCTTGTCGTGATCACAAGCTTGAGATTCATGCTTCTTTCCCCACAAGCGTGGTTTCACCTTTGTTCCTATAGCTGCAAACAACTCGACATCCTCAACAATATCGTCAACCTGTTCAGCATTACCTTTGGTATCATGATCTCCACCCGGTGTCACATCCGGTGAAGTCTCCTCTAATGCCGAACCAACTAGAGATGATGGAGTAGCATCAACCTCCACCCACTGCGATCCTTCCTTGGTCTTCGTCCTCTCCACCTGCTGAGAGACGGTGGACTTCAACCCTGAAGTCTCTCCAAAGTGACATTCCTGCTCATCACGATCTTCTTGTCTTCGGGGTCCCACAACCTGTAGCTGTTTCCTTTGACGTCCAAATAGACAAACCTCTTTGCTCGCGGATTCAACTTGCCATTCTTGGCACTGAAGTAGGCCGGACTTCCAAACTCCCGTAGCAAACAATGATCTTGAGCAGCTTCCCCAGACCAAATATCCAATGGAGCTTTATCTCCTATCGCAGTCGATCTGTTCATGAGATGGCTAGCATACTCAGTCGCCTCAGCCCAAAATGACCTGTCTAATCCTGCATTAGACAACAACCTCTGAACCTCCTCCAGCAAGGGACGAACTACATCTTTAGCCAACCCATCTGTACCTGTTCTGAAGTGAGTTGCAATACATGTATTCTGGCCAAATCGTAGGAACTGGTACATGTCCTTTTCAATATTACCAATATGAAGCTCCTTTATCTTCCTACCTATCTGCCTCTTCATTCTTCCTCTCCACTTTATCAACACATCTAGGGCTTCACCCCTTTGTCTCATGGGATATATCCAAACCTGCCTAGATGAGCCATCAATAAATGAGACAAAGTACCTGTGACCTCCAAGCAATGCCGTCTTAGCAGGTCCCCAAATGCACACGTGAACACAATCAAGAAGACCTTCATTTTGGTGAGTACTGGTGCTGAATCTCACCTTCTTCTTGTCCAGAACGCTGTGTCCACTTTCTGACTTGCAGGTAGCAGCACCTTCCATTTCCTTCTTTGCAGGAGCTCGCAAAGATTCTTCTTCTTCCTGTCCGACCTTTCCCTGTCAGACCTCCGGGCCACCATCATCTGAGGAACTCGAAATCTCCACCTGATCTGTAATCGTACTACCCTTCAAGTAGTAGAGGTTTCCTCGGTGGACGCCCTTCATCACCACCATCGAGCCCTTGATCATCCTGAGATCGCCATCTCGAACAGATATCACGATGCCCGATGCTTCCAAAATTCCACGGAAATTAGATTTCTCTTCAACTGAGACACATACCTCACTCCCTTCAGCTCCCTTTCCATCCCATCAAACATCCTAATTCGGATTGTACCTACACCCTCCACGCTACATGGGTGATCGTTGCCCATAACGACCGAACACCCCTCTAGCTTTTCAAAGCTAGAAAACAAATCCCGATTGGGGCATGCATGGTATGTTGTACCTGTATTCAAAATTTACTCATCTTTCCATGAGTTACCAATGATGGGAGAACTGACTGAAAACGAGAAACCTGACGAGTCCGCATCTGCTCCATCTGTTCTGAACTGCTCCTCTGTGTATTCGTCACTTTTGCAAGATTTGTTTCAGCCTAAGACTCCTTCTTCTTCCCCTTGAACTTCGGACAGTCCATTTTCCAGTGCCTTATCTCTCTGCAGAAGGCACACTGGTCCTTTCTCAGATCCCTATAGCCCGACCTGGACTTTGATCTTCCTCTAACCTCCTTGCCCTTCCTTGTTGAACCCCTGCCTCTTACTTCCAGTGCCTCCACTAATGAGCTTGACTGAGAAGGATGTCTCTCCTTCTTCCTCGTCTCATAACTTGTCAGTGCAGACGACACCTCATGATAGTTCAGAGTCTGTCTACCATTGATAAAAGTCAAAGTGAATGTCTCATACTCCTCCGCCGGGAGTGAGTTCAGGAGGATGATCGCCTTGTCTTCCTCTTCTCCCACGACATCCATTTTTATCAAATCTGTAAGAAGCTTTGTGTATCGGTTGAAGTGCTTATTCCTGTGCTCCCTTTCTTCATCCGAAACTGATACAGCTTACTCTTAAGCTGCAACCTGGACTCAAGACTCTTCGTCAGGTATTTCTTCTCAAGGGTTTCCCACAGATGCTTCGCCGACGTCTCATATTGCACAAGATATTTTATGTCTTGCGATAAACATAAACATATCAACCCACACGCCGATCTGTTCATCTTTGCCCACTCTTCATCAGTGGTCGTGCTCTTCTTCTTCTCCAATAAGAGAGTGTCCTTGAGGTTTGATGTATTCAGTACATCCATAACCTCACATCTCCACATTCCGAAGTTATTTGTACCGTTGAACTTGACAACATCAATCCTCGGGTGAGGATTCATGGTCTTAACTGAAGTACTTTCCTCTGCCATTAAGATTACTTGATCCTCTATCTATGCGGAAGAACAATCAACTAGAAATAGATCTCTATTCAGATAAAAAATGAATTTTTTTACCTTTTCCTTGAAATCCTAAATCGAGTTTCTCTCTAGATCTACTCCACCACAGATTCCACGAGCCCTCCTTGCGTCCTTCTGAGATCGACACACGATCTCACGAACACCAATACCTCTGATAGGAGATCGACACACGATCTCCACCGAATCAGATCTCGAGCCTTCTGAATCTTTAGAAAATCCCAAGTCAAACCTGGAAGCTCTGGTATCACTTGTTGTGCCCCAACAGCGACAACAATCCAGATAGAGGATCACTCCTTGAATCTCCCACACACGAAGAACAATCCCAAACAGTACAAAATAATCACTGGAGAAAGAACACACGCAAACAAATAATTTAACGAGGTTCAGCCTCAACGCCTACGTCCTCGGGACAATCAGAGAGAGATTTAATTGCTTTGGAAGAAGATTACAATTACTAGCAGCCTCTTTGAATGCAAGAGAGCTCCAGCAGTTCCTTCTCAAGGATCTTCTTTAAGATACAAGCCCTAGAAACCAACAACAGCCCTTAAATACAACAGATTTTCGAATCAACAGAAATTACCCGTACCCGACTGTCGGTCGACCGGGTGGTCGACCGACCCTTCCACCAGTCGACCGGTCGGTCGACTGTGTGCCCAACAGAGAGTTGGGTCACTTCAGTCGGTCGACCGGGCGGTCGACCGAGCTCTTTCCCTGTGCACGTTGTGCACATCGGTCGACGGCGCCGTCGACCGATCTTCTGCTTGTGCGGGCGGTCGACTGGGCCGGTCGACCACACAACCTGTTCTGCTGCTGTTGTGTTATTTTCTGCTGCTGTTTCCTTCGCCTTTTGTCGTCGACTTCCTTAACGATCACCTCGACAACCCCTCGACTATCCATGTCAACTTCCTTGGCAATAATCTCTCTCTTTCCAACAGAGGCTTCATGAAAACAAAAGACAGTGGTGTGCTGTTGAATGGAACAAGTAGGGATGCAAACAATCAGATATATATTTTTGCTGTGGTGGCAAAAGAAACTAAAAAATCATGGAGTTGGTTCCTTGTATGCTTATGAGGCACTGGATATGAGGCACGATCTCTAGTACACTTTCATGTCAGACAGGTAAAAAGTAATTAAACTAACTATGACTTAAGTTAACTATTAGTTAAGAACATTTTCTTAGTTTATCTATTATTTAAGATAAATTTCTGTATTATTTGTGATATAGGGATTAATGGAGGCTTTTAAAGAGGTTCTTTCAAACATAGATATTGTTGGGAATTCTGCTTAACAAGAATCAATCTGACAACTAATCAAGATCACTGAGATATCAACAATCTAATTGGCCAGGTCGGCAAATATCAGGTGGGAGGTTTTCCGTTCAATAGAACGTTCCTTAATTTAAGAACCACCTTTCAATTTCCTTCCTTGGTTAAAGCACCAATTAGACTGAATCCAAGTCAGTTTCGATATACTGTAAAGTATATCCCCTGTATAAAGGACTTAATCCACTTATACAGTATCACTTAGACTGAATCTAAGTCAATCTTGATATACTGTAAAGTATATCCCTTGTATAAAGGACTTAATCCACTTATACAGTATTTGAAGTGAGGTACGCTTAGAGCGAATCTCCTTAAGACAATTACGTCCCCCGCACCGGTGCTAACGGGATAATGGACGCTGGTCTCCCAAGATACAACACTTCTTCACGGTATTTGGATAGCACTACCAAATCACCGTACGGTCGAACCGTAGTCAACCAGTACCTACACAGGATTAGCAAAGCAGCGGTATAATGACAAATTTCAAATGAATATTTGTCTTACTCTTCTGGAGGAGCACCCACTGTTGAGGACGATGGAAGGTAGAAGAATATCTTTCTTCAGAAGTACCAGATTCAGACAACAATTCTTATAAAAGAATATGTTGAATTTTCTGATTCCTCTTTCAGAACAATTTTGCAGAATCTCCGTTGGAAGTCGCTTCGGAAACCGAGTTACGGATTTCCCACTTCCCGTTTGGAAGTCACTCCAGAACTCCCTTTTGGAAGTCACTTCACTTCAGAACTCTACTTTGCAATTCAGAATGCAAAACTTAATTTGCAATTCAGAATTCAGAGAGAGAAGAGAAGATTAGTGTTGTTGTTGGTGTGTTTCCAATTGAGAATCCGGAGCACTATTTATAGCGCTCTAGGAGGGGCCAACGGGTCTGAACCCAACGAAAGGTTGCAACCTTTCGACCCAACAGTCACAACTGTTGGCTGCCCAACTGACGCACCCAACAGTCACAACTATTGGCAGTCCAACAGTCGTAACTGTTGGCATTCCAACAGTTTAGTCCCATTTAGACTTTGAATTAGGCAATCTTTAGACTTGAATATCTCATTCATTCGAAGTCGGAATTGAACATGTGAATATACCACGTTCATCCCCAATGGAAGGAGAACACACTCCAACCATCATCCAATTGATTCGATCAACGGATCTTGCCATAATTCAACTCAAAGATTCGCATTCATATTCTTCAATTCCAACAATCCCCCACAATGAATGGAGAATTCAAGGAAATGACACACAAAGAGACTGACTCTATTGTGAAAGGTACTTGAGAAAAGAAACTGCATAAGGATAGGTGAACTAGGTCTTGAACCTTCCATAGCGAAAGCTTTATCGGACTTACTGGCTAATCAGTGAACTAGGTCTTGAACTGTTAGCCGTTAGTGTAAGCCAAGTCAACAAGCTTCACACAGTAACTTTCCAAATCAACTTTGGTTCTCGGTTGTGTCCGTTTTGGCCCTGGACATTCTTGGTTTCAGAGAGTATCTTTAGGGAATAACAGCCTCCATAGAGATTCCCAAAGAGCCGACCCAACTCTATACTCACATAGGTGATGGACCTATTAAGAGTAGTCTACTCTACTCCACTTGTTTAGAAACAAGATATAGGCATCATTAAAAGCGTTAAGCTTATCCTTAACCCACTTGTAGACAAGCACTTATGTGCACCTTAGGAATGGATTAGAGTCAAGCTCCCAAGTGCTTACTTGCTGAGTCAATCATAACTAGTTTTTCCTCTTGAACTTAGTCCGTGGGATCTCCAGTCGCTAAGTGAGGTTTCCATTAAGCTGACTCGGTAAGGTTAGGCTTTTAGACCCATTCCCCTCGATGCGCAGTTTATACGCTCTCCACTTAAACCTTTAGTAAGCGGATCCGCTAAATTATCCTTTGACGATACAAAGTCAATAGAGATAATTCCATTTGAGAGCAACTGCTTCACGGTATTATGTCTACGACGAATATGTCTAGACTTACCGTTGTATAAAACATTTTGTGCCCTAGATATAGCTGCTTGATTGTCGCAGTGTATACATATAGCGGGCACTGGCTTTTGCCATAACGGTATATCTTCTAAGAATTGTCGAAGCCATTCTGCTTCTTCTCCAGCCTTATCTAAGGCTATGAATTCCGATTCCATAGTGGAACGGGCAATACATGTTTGCTTAGAAGATTTCCATGATACCGCTGCTCCTGCTAGAGTAAATACGTATCCGCTAGTTGATTTTGATTCCTCAGAATCTGCAATCCAATTAGCATCACTGTATCCTTCCAGTACAGGAGGATACTGTCCATATCTCAAGGCATATTCCTTGGTATGTGATACGTAACCCAATACTTGTAGTAGAGCGGTCCAGTGTAGATCACTAGGATTGCTAGTGTATCTACTTAACTTGCTTACAGCGTAAGCAATATCGGGTCTAGTGCAATTCATTAAATACATTAGACTTCCGATAATCTGAGAATACTCCAACTGGCGTATTCCAGTTCCTGTATTCTTATGAAGGTGGACGTGTGGGAGAAAAGGATTTGTATTCTCTTTATCCCATGATCCTTGAATCTTTCTATTATCTTTTCCACATAGTGAGATTGAGATAGACTGATTCCATCTGGTGTTCTAGTAATTTTAATTCTTAAAATTACATCAGCAACCCCCAGATCCTTCATATCAAAACTGTTGGATAACATTCTTTTAGTGGACTTAATAATCTCAATATTAGTCCCAAGTATCAACATGTCGTCTACATAAAGACAAACAATGATACATGCATCTCCAACTGTTTTCGTGTAAACACACTTATCGCATTCATTGATAGTGAATCCATCTTTGATCATGACACTATCAAATTTCTCATGCCATTGTTTTGGAGCCTGCTTTAAACCGTATAAGGATTTTACCAATTTACACACCTTGTGTTCTTGGCCCTTGACTTTAAATCCTTCTGGTTGCTCCATATATATTTCTTCATTTAATTCACCATTTAAGAATGCAGTCTTGACATCCATTTGATGGATATCTAAGTTGTGCAATACTGCAATCGCAATCAACATCCGAATGGACGTTATTCTTGTTACTGGTGAATAAGTATCGAAGTAGTCAAGTCCTTCTTTTTGTCGATAACCCTTGGCTACTAATCTAGCCTTGTACTTATCGATAGATCCATCGGGTTTTAATTTTCGTTTGAAAATCCACTTACACCCAATTGTTTACTTCCAGGAGGCAAGTTTACCAATTCCCAAGTATGATTACTTAGTATGGATTCTATTTCGCTATTTATAGCTTCTTTCCACATTTGTGCTTCTGGGGTTGACATAGCCTCTTTAAATGTTTGAGGCTCGCTCTCAATAGCGTATGCTATGAAATCTGGACCAAAAGATTTTGAGATTCTAGATCTCTGACTTCTTCTTGGTTCAATTTCCGCATTTACATTTCGTTCCTCAGGGCTTTCGTCCCTGAACGCCATCTCGTGTGTTCTTTTCCCAGAAGTCTTATCTGCTTCCCGTTTGTACGGAAAGATGTCTTCAAAGAACACAGCATCTCGAGATTCGATAATCATGTTTACATGAATATCAGGTATTTCTGATTTATGAACCAGAAATCTGTAGGCACTGCTATTCAAGGCATAGCCTATGAATATGCAGTCCATAGTTTTTGCTCCCAACTTAGTCTTTTTGGGTAATGGTGCCAGCACCTTTGCAAGGCACCCCCATATTTTGAGGTAATGGTAGGAAGGTGTCCTTCCATGCCATAACTCGAATGGTATTAGACCAAGTTTCTTGTGGGGTACTCTATTTAGAATATGATTTGCAGTTAATAGAGCTTCCCCCCACAAGTTCTGCGGAGCTCCAGAACTTACGAGCATGGAATTAACCATCTCCTTCAAAGTTCTGTTCTTCCGTTCAGCAATTCCATTCTGCTGAGGAGTGTATGGTGCTGTAGTTTGATGTATTATACCAAAACTAGCACATAACTCACTAAAATCATTTGATTCATATTCTCCGCCTCTATCGGATTTTAGAATCTTGATTTTCTTGTTGAGTTGATTCTCAACTTCGGCTTTATATGTTGTAAACATATTTATTGCCTCATCCTTACTGTTCAAAAGATACACATAACAGTATCTTGTACAGTCATCGATAAAAGTAATGAAATACTTTTTACCGCCTCTAGTTGGCATAAACTTCAAGTCACATAGATCGCTATGAATTAACCCTAAAGGTTCTGTATTTCGATCTATTGAGTGAAATGAATTTTTAGCCAACTTGGCCTCAACACAAACCTCACACTTGCGAATTTCTTCCAAGTTGAGTTTAGGAATATATCCCAGATTAGACAAGTTCTTCAAAGACTTGTAATTTACATGCCCTAATCTAGCATGCCACAAATTAGGAGACTCAAGCAAATAAACAGAAGATTTCCTTTATTTATAAGCTTTGGGTACAAATACACAGACTTTTTGTCTACCACTGCAACATTGTCTTTAAAAAGACCATCAACAAGATTCTTGTTTTGTTTGAGTCGGCTGCGACATTCATTCGCCTTATGCCCCTCTTTGTTGCAAATGTAGCAAGTTCCCTTGAAGCGCATGTTCTTGCCTTCTTGGACCTTGCTTTTGTACCCCTGGGAAGTCTTCTTCCGCTTTAAGCCTTTGGAAGTAGACGCTTTCCCCTTTGAGTCCTCGATCACATTTGCTTTTGCTTCGTAGGAGTTCTTACTGCTCCTTTTCTCGGACTTTCTGTTGTCCTCCTCGATTCGAAGCCTCACAATGAGATCTTCCAACTCTAACTCTTTTCGCTTGTGCTTAAGGTAGTTCTTGAAATCTCTCCACGCAGGTGGGAGTTTCTCCACGATAGTAGCAACCTGAAAAGTTTCAGGTAGGATCATACCTTCAGCTTCTATCTCGTGCAAGATAAGTTGGAACTCTTGCACCTGACTGATTACAGTCTTGTTGTCCACCATTTTGTACTCCAGAAATTGTCCTATGACGAACTTCTTGGTACCAGCATCCTCAGTCTTGTACTTCTTGTCAAGACTGATCCATAACTTCTTTGCCGTTGTGATAGGATTGTAGACATTATAAAGAGAGTCATCCAGTCCATTAAGAACATAATTTCGGCAAAGGAAGTCACATTGAGTCCATGCATCAGTTGCAGGCTCTGGTGGATCTTCTTGCAGGAATCTGGCCAGATTAAGAGTGGTCAAGTAGAAGAGCATCTTCTGTTGCCACCTCTTGAATTCTGTGCCATCAAATTTTCCTGGCTTCTCCGGCTTCGGGTTAGGAAGTGGAGTAGGCATCAATGCTTGTAGCATGTTTGGTGCCTTGCTAGAGCTATCTTGATTTGTCTCAGACATCTTCTGCAAGTTCAAGCAGAACAGAAGTAAGAAACGTTAATTGTCTTAAGATTGTTGGGAATTCTGCTTAACAAGAATCAATCTGACAACTAATCAAGATCACTGAGATATCAACAATCTAATTGGCCAGGTCGGCAAATATCAGGTGGGAGGTTTTCCGTTCAATAGAACGTTCCTTAATTTAAGAACCACCTTTCAATTTCCTTCCTTGGTTAAAGCACCAATTAGACTGAATCCAAGTCAGTTTCGATATACTGTAAAGTATATCCCCTGTATAAAGGACTTAATCCACTTAAACAGTATCACTTAGACTGAATCTAAGTCAATCTTGATATACTGTAAAGTATATCCCCTGTATAAAGGACTTAATCCACTTATACAGTATTTGAAGTGAGGTACGCTTAGAGCGAATCTCCTTAAGACAATTACGTCCCCCGCACCGGTGCTAACGGGATAATGGACGCTGGTCTCCCAAGATACAACACTTCTTCACGGTATTTGGATAGCACTACCAAATCACCGTACGGTCGAACCGTAGTCAACCAGTACCTACACAGGATTAGCAAAGCAGCGGTATAATGACAAATTTCAAATGAATATTTGTCTTACTCTTCTGGAGGAGCACCCACTGTTGAGGACGATGGAAGGTAGAAGAATATCTTTCTTCAGAAGTACCAGATTCAGACAACAATTCTTATAAAAGAATATGTTGAATTTTCTGATTCCTCTTTCAGAACAATTTTGCAGAATCTCCGTTGGAAGTCGCTTCGGAAACCGAGTTACGGATTTCCCACTTCCCGTTTGGAAGTCACTCCAGAACTCCCTTTTGGAAGTCACTTCACTTCAGAACTCTACTTTGCAATTCAGAATGCAAAACTTAATTTGCAATTCAGAATTCAGAGAGAGAAGAGAAGATTAGTGTTGTTGTTGGTGTGTTTCCAATTGAGAATCCGGAGCACTATTTATAGCGCTCTAGGAGGGGCCAACGGGTCTGAACCCAACGAAAGGTTGCAACCTTTCGACCCAACAGTCACAACTGTTGGCTGCCCAACTGACGCACCCAACAGTCACAACTATTGGCAGTCCAACAGTCGTAACTGTTGGCATTCCAACAGTTTAGTCCCATTTAGACTTTGAATTGGGCAATCTTTAGACTTGAATATCTCATTCATTCGAAGTCGGAATTGAACATGTGAATATACCACGTTCATCCCCAATGGAAGGAGAACACACTCCAACCATCATCCAATTGATTCGATCAACGGATCTTGCCATAATTCAACTCAAAGATTCGCATTCATATTCTTCAATTCCAACAATTTAGTCCCGTTTTGGCCGTGGGATGGAAGTTTGTGGTATATATATAGAGAAAATTGAGAACAAAGGGCGTGCCCTTTGGGTACTTGGAGTTTTCGCGCGCGAAAAGGAGAGAACTATGCACGTATGTGCGTGTGCGCGCGCGCCGCCGCTGGCGGCGGCGCCGGCGGCGGCGGCCGGCCGGCGCCGGCGCCGGCGCCGGTGCCGGTGCCGGAGCCGGGCTCGGGCTCGGGTCCGGGTCCGGGTTTGGGTTTGGGTTTGGGTTTGGGTCTGAGTGAGTTCGGGTTCCCTACCTGGCCTGGTTCTTTTTGAATTGGGTCTCAAGGTATGATCCGAACCAGATCCACTTCCAAACCAGACCGGACCCGATCCACCAACAGGTTGCGAACCTGTTGGACTGCCCGCTCCGCTGTCAGGATCTGAACCGATCCGCCAAAGGGTGCGAACCAGTTGGCAGGCTAAAGGGTGCGAACCAGTTGGCAGGCCAAAGGGTGCGAACCAGTTGGCAGACCAAAGGGTGCGAACCAGTTGGCAGACCAAAGGGTGCAGCCTTTGGTTGGGTTCAGACCTGAAGGCCCCTTTTGGAATGCTATATAAAACATTCCAAGTTCTCATTTTAACACACACAAAATCTGAGATTTCTCTCTCTCTCTAAAAGTTCTGACTTCGGTTCTGAACTGGGCTCCAGCGAAGTGGGAATCCACGACTTCCAGAGCGACTTCCAACGAAGTGGAATCCGCGACTTCCAAGTGAAGTGGGAATCCAAAGCGACTTCCTAAAGGAGATTCTGTCAAAATTCTTCAACCTTCCTACGTCCTCAACAGTGGGTGTTCCTCCAAAAGAGTAAGACAAATATTCATTTGAAATTTGTCGTTATACCGCTGTTTTGCTAATCCTGTGTAGGTACTGGTTGACTACGGTTCGACCGTACGGTAATTTGGTAGTGCTATCCAAATACCGTGAAGAAGTGTTGTATCTTGGGAGACCAGCGTCCATTATCCCGTTAGCACCGGTGCGGGGGACGTAATTGTCTTAAGGAGATTCGCTGTAAGCGTACCTCACTTCAAATACTGTATAAGGGGACTAAGTCCTTTATACAGGGGATATACTTTACAGTATATCGAGATTGACTTAGATTTAGTCTAAGTGTTACTGTATAAGTGGATTAAGTCCTTTATACAGGGGATATACTTTACAGTATATCGAGACTGACTTGAATTCAGTCTAATTGGTGCTTAAACCAAGGAAGAAAATTGAAAGGTGGTTCTTAAATTAAGGAACGTTCTATTGAACGGAAAACCTCCCACCTGATATTTGCCGACCTGGCCAATTAGATTGTTGATATCTCAGTGATCTTGATTAGTTGTCAGATTGATTCTTGTTAAGCAGGATACCCAACAGATATTGTGTGAGGCACAGTGTATGACAACATGAGAAAGATACATAAAGCCCTTATTCTTTAAAAAAAAAAGTTTGGAATATATATAAGGCTTATGTAGAGAGTGACTTCAATTCAGCATGTGAAGAGTTAGAGAAATTAAATCCAGTAGCTATGAAGTGGTTCGAACAAACACCTAAAGAATATTGGAGTAGGGCTTACTTTAAGAATTCTAGTCTGTATGATCTCCTTCACAACAATATAAATGAGTGCTTTAATAGTTTTTCATTAGAGGCAAGAGATAAGTCAATTATAACATGTCTTGAAATATTGAGAAGGCAATTCATGATCACGTTTAAAGAGAAGGCAACACAAATGTGTAATGGTATTATTTGTTCTCAAATCATGAGAAAGATAAGGAAGAAATGTAAAGAAGCCAGTAAGATGTAAATTTTCTATGTTGGAGACAGTCACTATAGGCAATAAAGAAGTGTAGGCCATATACTCTAGTGCTAGATAAAAGAACATGTGACTGTAAAGTGTGAGATAAATCGGGCATTCTTTGTGTGCATGCTATTGCAGCCATTCAACTATAGCATGATGAGACGGAGAAATATGTACATGGCAACTACATTAAGGAGGCATGGGCCACAGCATATGTGGAGTTGATATACCTCATTTCAGATACCAGATTATGATCAAAGACCAACTATAAAAGTCGCTTCTTCTTAACAGACAAAGCAACTGGTAGAAAGAAGAAGAAAAATATTATGGTTATAATGAACCAGGTTGCAATGTCAAGTTGTCAAAGAGAGGGGTTGTTATGATATCTTTAAATTGCCATGAAATAGGGACAATTCAAGGGCATCACATAAACCAAAACTAGTAGTCATAGGATCAGAGGTAAAAGAAGGCCATCAACTAGACCAATTAATGAAAATGAAGTGCAAAAAGCTCAACAAAAAGTACACATTGTAGATCAATTTGATGCTAATTTAAATTTAGAAATTGGATTTTCTTCTGGACTAGCAATCCTTTCGCACTCATTTCTCTGAAGGACTCAACATTCTGCACCTATTAATCAGGTAATTTCTTTCTTGCTTTAGGATCTTGCTACACATACACACATATAGACACACATACATACAATATACGTTGATACATGCGGAAGGATTCAAGCTCGAATTCTTCTCACTCAAACTCAATCCCACGATATTCAAATACAAGATCCACTCTATTGAAGTTGATCTACATTGTTTAAAGTAATTAAAATAAAAAATCAAGTGTTTTGAATACTTTTTGCCCATCCATCAAGTAGGCGCAAATGGACGGCCAAAAATAGAATTTTACTTAGGTCTATGGCTTTAGACATATAAATTCTCGATCCGACCATTTGATCATGATCTAAACATTTTTAAAATTCTACACACCAATTTTTGTTAGGTTTCAAATATTATACACCGTTAAATTAGCCAACTCACTATTTTGGTCGACTTAATGGACGAGAAAAAAGTATTCAAAATATTTGATTTTTAATTTTTAATTACTTTAAATAATGTAGATCAACTTCAATGGAGTTAATCTTGTATTTGAATAACTTGGGATTGAGTTTGAATGGAAAGGATTCGGGCTCGAATCTTTCCGCATGTACCCAAGTCTATCCCTCTGTGTGTGCGTGTGTATGGAGCTGATCCCTTAACCACGGATTTCTGTGAGAACATTCATGTAGGCCGTTAGATCTAATAGATAAAATCAAATAAAATCAGATCTCTATCAGATCTGACGGCTCACATCAAAGTTATCACAGAAATTCGTGAAAACTGTTCTTAGGGGATCACCTCACTATATATAATATATTATATATATATATATATATATATATATATATATATAGAGAGAGAGAGAGAGAGAGAGATAGACTTGTATCCTTTCAAAAGGATTTGATCCCGGATCCTTCCCACTCAAATTCAAACCTCCAACATTCGAATACAAGATCCACTCCGTTGAAGTTGATCTATACTATTTCAAGTATCTATAAACTAAAAATCAAGTGTTTTAAATACTTTTTGCCCATCCATCAAGCGACGCAAAATGGACGGCCGAAAGTAGTGAGTTGGTTAGATCTATGTCTTTAGACATACAAATTCTCGATCCGGCCATTTCATTATGATCTAAACATTTAAAAACCTCTATAAACTAATTTTTGTTAGATTTCAAATGTTCTATACCGTTAAACTAACCAACTCACTATTTAGGCCGTCCGTTTTTCCCCTACTTGATGGATGGGCGAAAAGTATTTAAAACACTTGATTTTTGGTTTATAGATAATTGAAATAGTATAGATCAACTTCAACGGAGTGGATCTTGTATTCGAATGTTGGAGGGTTGAATTTGAGTGGGAAGGATCCGGGATCAAATCCTTTTGAAAGGATACAAGTCTATCTATATATATATATATATATATATATATATATATATATATATATATATATATATATAGAGAGAGAGAGAGAGAGAGAGAGAAATGTATATCAGCCCGCATGCTGAGAGTACTCTCTCAGCCTACGGTGACGTGGCTCAATTTGTCACCTCACTAACTTGCGGCCCGCTTATAGGAAGAAGTTAAATTACCAAATACCCCTTATAAAAAGCTACTCTTTCGTTTTTTTTTCTTATTGTTTATTATTATTTGCCCAAAAGGCAATTTTTGGAGCGCACGTTGTCTGACTTGAGTTATTATTTATTATTATTTTTTCTCCCTTTCTTTTTGCCGCTATTTATATTATTTAGGTTATTGTTTATAAATTATTTTTCCCCCTATTTCCTTACCTCTCTTTGTCAGATCTAGGTTCTCCTACATAGTTTATTTTTTGTGTATATAATATAGACAGAGACTTTGGTCGCAGTGTACATGGTTAATTGCGACCAAGGTCGCAATGTTATTATTGATAAAGAGGGCCAGCATCTGCAATCTAGGGTCGCAGTACAATGACTGCGACTTAGGTCGCAGTACGTTAGGTAGGTGTTTCTTTTATATTAACACGCATAGCGACCAAGGTCGCAGTGTTGTTGTTGATTAAGACTAAAAACCAGCAACTGCGACCAAGGTCGCAGTGTATTTTATTAAGACTGCGGCCAGCAACTGCGACCAAAGTCGCAACCTATTTTAAAATTTTATACGGGTGAAGTAATATAATTATTAACTGCGTCCTTGGTCGCAGTATATTCGTTTAGCGTAAATATTTAAAATTAAGGTTTGTAACAATTGTACAGCATTTCAACCAAGACATAGTAGTAAAAAATGTAATTCACACAAATAACCTTAGAAAACAGATTTATATATATTTAAAAAAAATAAAATACAATTTTAAACTTCTAATCCTCGTCATCACCATCGTAATCAGATTCGTCGTCAAGAGTATGAATGCTTTCGTCTTCCATATCGCTTTCCGTCCCTTCCTCCTCTTCAGCGACAATCTCCTCTTCGCTTTCTTCCTCTTCATGTTTGTATTTTGGTTCATCAATGAACTCCCAGAATGGGTCGTCTATATCAAGCTCATCCTCTGACCCGTAGCGAGGTATCGCTTCAGAACTATACATCCAATCATCATTAGATGATTGGCTTTTTTCCGGTGAAGACGGTGGAGATGACATTTTTTGAATCTATTTTCCGAACAGTGAGAGTAACGAGTTTGAGCAAAAATAATTTAGTATGTTTTTAATTCTTTGCTGATGACCCTTATATATTTTTAATCCTGGAATTCCAAAAGGTTTAAGCTCTCGGACCACGTGAATATCTCCCAAATTTATTTTTTACCTTTTCCCAAAAATTATATACTTCCTAGGTGACCGTTCAGTTATCTAAAACAGTTTAAAAGTTAATACACTATAACTTTAAATTACTTTGAACTCCAAATAGTTTATTATTGCGACCATAGTCGCATTGGGAACTGATAAATGATTAAGTAACTGCGACCATAAATTGTCAATTGTTAGTCATCAAATACTGTCCTTCGTATAATTTCTGAATTTTGTCCGATCCTCTTATGGACAATTAAATTAGTTTTTACATATATTATGCGACCATGGACTGTGACTATGGTCGCAGTATTTAACGAGAGCGATAGTATAATCACAGTTTACGTGTTATTTTATATTTTTTGTTCTTTATTTGTGAATGTTGTCTGATCCTCATATGAACAATTAAATTAGTTTTTACATATATTATGCGACCGCGACTATGATCGCAGTACCGCGACTATGGTCGCAGTACTTAACGAGAGTGATAATATAATCACAGTTTACGTATTATCTTATATTCTTTTTTGTTCTTTATTTGTGACTGTTGTCTGAATAAGGACTGATTCTACAGTCGCAGTTGACCGTAACTGTTGTCTCAGCAGCCTATAAACTATGAATTATTTTACTTATTGCATGCGTAGTAGGACTGCGACTATGGTCGCAGTATATAAGAACAGCGGTCGCAGTTTCATATGTAATTAAAAGAGCTTATAAGTTAATATAGTGAGAAAGAGACCTTGCAAAAAAGAGAATTAAAAGCTTTTTAAAAGAAGACAAATAAGGTTGAATATCAGAACATCAGGAAATCCTAATCCTCGTCATTATCACCATCATAAGCAGATTCGTCGTCTTCATTCTGTTTGTAAGGGGTATTTTTGTCAATTTGTTTCGCAATTGTTTAGGCGGGAATTTTTTGATTTTTTTGGCGCCTACACTCTGCGGCCGATGTGTGGCATATATTCAGCCACGTCCCGCAGGCTGAGAAACTCTCTCAGCCGCAGGCTGAGGTACAATAACCCCATATATATATATATTATATATTATATATATATATTATATATATAATATATATATATATATATATATATATATATATATATATATATATTATATATATATATATATATATAAGTAATTGTAATTAAGTTACAAAGATTAAATGAGTCCATTTCTTTTTTTCTTATGTTATGCCAGCAATAAGTAACTGATAACCAAAATACAAGAATACTTAGATCAAATATATGTGGGTCAAGCGATGTAAGGGTGGCTTAACTTTTAGTTAGGCTCAAGCAGTAACACTTGCAATAAGTAAGGGGGGTGGCACTTTCAAAGCAGAGGTAACTTGGTGAGAACAGGTGGAATATAAGTAAGAGATGTTGCAAGTGCACAGCGTAGAGAACCATGGAGAGCTTCAGGAGCTAATTTGGTAATAAAAACTATCAATTAACAAGTATCTCTGTAGCACCCCGTTCCCGGGATACGTACCCAGATACGTGTCCTGATTTTTTTTCTATCATATCGTTTCAATTTTCTTCCCATATTTGTTTTTGGGTTGTGATTATTTATATTATTTGGTATCGGATTTGGATTCTCAGACCTAGAGTCAGCTCCGATCTGGACCTGAAACCCGATACCAATGTACTACCCGATTTAACCTTTTCTGATAGTCTGATTTGACCGATTTTAGTTTCAAACACTGTTTTCTAATATTTTATATTTTTCATGATTTTCTGAAAATTTTCAGAATTAATTTGCAAAATCTTCAAAACTGGTGTCGGTGGTATCGCTGAATGATTCCCGAATTTTTAGTTTTCAAATGGATTTAAATTTCTATAAACAGTTTTCACATTAGTTCTTAAAATCCCATTTTCTATCTAAATGTATTTTTGAGAATTTTTCTGAATTTATCGAAGTTCGACCGGTTTTGGTGTCAATCAGTATCACCGGTGGATTGTAGTATTTTTAATTTGAAAATCAGATTGAATTTCTTGAATCTGATTTCACTAGCATCTTAAAATAATACTTTCTATTTTTGAGAATTTTTAGAAGCATTTCTGAAACAGTCGATTTTTACCTGATTTAAATAATATTATTATTTACCAATTATTTTCATTTCTTATTTTTTCCTTCTCTTCTCCTTTACTTAATTCACCTATTTAATCTACTTATGTATTATTTAATAATGTATTTTAATTATTTATTTTATCATTTCTTTCCTTTTTCTTTTTCTTTTTCTTTTCCTTTTTCTTCTTTTCTTTCTTTCTTTTCTTTTCTTTTTCCTTCTCTTTCTTCCTTTCTTTTCTCCCACCTGCTCCCTGGCCCCCCTCATCCCCTGCCAACGACATCAACGACAGCAGCCCTTCACCCCAATTCCACCATACTCTCCCCTATCCTTCTCTTTCTCTTTCTCTTTCTTTTTTTTTTCTTTTTCTCAATTTCTCTATTTCTCCCCTTTACTCTCTCCAAGCCTCCTCCTCCTCCCTTGGGCCACCCCGCCGCCGGCTCCGGCCCTGGAGCACCGCCACCACCCCTTGGTCGGCGCCATCCTCTCCGCCAAACTCTCTTTTTCCCTCTCCTTCCACAATACACCACCACCCTCCTTAAATTTCACCATAAAACTCATTTGTATCTCCATCTTCATCCTCAAAATTCACCACTTCCACCACCCTACCACCTCCTCCACTTCCACCACCCTACCACCACATCCACCTCCTCTTTCAATTCTCATCATTACCACCAACTCCTCCCCACACCACTACCATCTACATCAGCCTCATCAACCACCACCAACAATAGCAACAACACCCCACCCCCTCCCTTCCCAGGGCTCCGGTCGCGCGCCACCCCCTCTGGCGCGCCGGCGCTGCCTAGGCCGCACCCCCTCCTCCTTCTCCTCTTCTTTCTTCATTTTTTTTTCTTTTTCTTTCTTTCTCTTTCTTTTTTTTCTTTCTTTTTTTTTCTTTCTTTCCTCTTTTACTGCCCTTCTTTTCCAGCAAACTCTCTCTCACCCACTCTCACCATCCACACTCTCTCCCCCTCTCCTGCACGCACGTGCACGTGCTCCACGGAATCCCGGATTCTAACTCGGTGTCACGTTCTAATTTTAGGCGAGTACTTAGACTTGTTAGTGTGATTATTTTCCCAATACTTGATACATGTTTAGCGAGTACTTCACTTTATATCGGGTGAGTACCTCTTGTGCTTTGGGTGAGTATTTTCTTTGTGTTGTTTCATACCTTACTAGTTCTATTTAGGGCTTGATGCATGTTATGGGGTACTTAGACTTGTTAGTGCGATTGTTTTCCTAATACTGTACGGGGAGGAAATTTTAAAAGTGTATATTATAAATTTTCCTCCCTGTACAAGAGATGGCGACTCCGCTAGGACTACTTTCTCTATTGATGAGCAAGTTGTGGCGCAAGATGACGTCAGTTTCATGAAAAAAATGATCGAGTCACTCATTGTGGAATTCGACCATGCAAAGTAGAAAAAGTTTCTCTCTTCTGGCTTCAAGAGCCCCAGGATGATACAACAGTGCCATAGGGTCTCCTCGAAGATCTCTTCTCAAGTCCCTTCGGAGATTTCTTCAAAGATGGCCTGCGTAAACAGGGCTATTTGTGGCCACATCACACGCATGGCCCGCGTCCACGTCTCCCACGAGACCCGTGAGGCCAACATCGTTGAAGGCCAATCTTGCCACGCCCCTTCTCTTTCTCAGCTCCAGGTTCTCCAACAACCCATGAAGTATAACCGGAATGTAGGATGTCGACAAAGGCATAGCACACGTCGACAAAGGCGTCGCGCACGTCGACAACAGATGGAAGAAGCTGGAAAAGCCATATGTTCAGCAGATACAGGACGTGAGGCTCAAGCTCGCGTCTCTTCTGAACAACATCAGACGCGTGAAGTTCGCGTCTGGATACCAAAGCGCAGAGCTTATTAGACTCACGTTTCTGAAGCTCTACCTCACAGGCATGACATTCAGCAACGCAAAGTCCGTCTCTCTTCTCAGAGATATGAAACCCGCGTTTCTACGCAGAACGTAGGACTCATGAAGTCCGCCTCTCAAATATCGTCAAACAAATGCGATAATCAGCAACACAAGGTCCGCATCTCTTATCAGCAGAGGCACGAGACCCGCGTCTCAAAACCAAAATGCGAGAGCCGCGTCTATTTTATAGAATATGAACTCCACGTCTCTGAACCTTGTGCCCCTGAGATGTGCGTCTCGGAGTTGCGACGCAAGTTTAACATTCGCTCTCTGACGGCTAGGGTTAGAAGAGAGATAAAAAGTCCTCGTCCTCAGAGACTCAAGGTTGGTCTCTTCAATCCCCCTCTGACGGATCTAAGGGATTACTTGACAAAAAAGATTAAGTGTTCATCAAATCACTCCACTATGCTGCTATGAACGGCTCATCACAATGGTGCTCTCTGAATGCCACTATAAAAGTCGGTGTTCAAACGGTTATCATCTACGTCAGTCTCTCACTCGGCCAAAAGGCATTGTTTCCGCGCAAGGAGAACTTTCTCTGAGAACGTAATGGGTCCAAGCACTACACCAAGTAAAACTAAGGGGAAGCAGCCAATAGTCAGCTCTGACGAGTCTGACATCGAACTGAAAGGAGTGTACTGGCATACCCGCACTCGAACTGGCGTAATAGCCTCAGTGGAATACAGTGCCCTAACCCGAGACATTGAAGTAAGCGAGTCACACTCTGCCATCGCAGAATCACAGGCCCCGAACTCTTCTGTAGAAAAAGAAGCCTATGCATATATGGCAAGCACTCCCGAAGAAATGGCAGGAGCTTTGAACAACAAGCCCAGATCCAGAGAGAGCAACTTGATATGATTTGTGCTTAACAAGAATCTATTGACAGCCTCAAGCAGATGTTTTCGCAATTGCTTGAGGACAAAATGAAGAAGCCTAAGGCCAAGACTCCTTCCAAGAAGTCCAAAGACAAATGGAAGGAAGGGGAAAGCTTGTCTCCTACACATACTGAGGAGGAGGAGCTTTCCAACTCTGAGTCATCCAAGTCTCCATCCGAAGAGGAAGGCAATTCAGAGAATGAGAGCACTCATTCTAAAAGGATGAATAAACTGGAACAGCGTCTTGAAGCCCTCGTCAGTCAGAAAGGCCTACAAGAAGTAGGAGTAGTTCGATCGTACCCGGCTGAGTGGGATTTTATCCCGTACCCTCCTAATTTCAAAGCTCTAATCCAACAGGCCTTCGACGGTAAGGAATCACCGAACCAGCACATATACTACTTCAAGTCTCAGATAGAGAATGTAGTATCAAATGATGACATCCTGATACGTTTGTTCATTGGCACCCTGAAGGGGATCACTTTTGAATGGTTCATGAAGCTCCCAGAAGGTTCCATCAAGAACTGGGGTGAGATGGAGAAGCTTTTCCTTACACGCTTCTTCGAAGACGACTCGGAGATTACCATACCATCTCTCCTGGAAACGAGGCAACAAAAAGGAGAGTCAGTTAAGCATTTGTGGAGAGATTTCAGAATATGACACTCTGATGTCCTACCGGTATGACCTAGGCTACCCTGGTGAAAATATTGTTGGCCCGGAGGCCTTCCTCTCTAGTTTTGATGATGATTAACTCATGTAGTTATGTTTACTAATAATCTTGTGATTTTAGTTTCAGATCATGTAATAAGATATTAGTTGGTGATTGCTTCAAAAAGAGGAGTTTGGAAGCCTTCACTTGGTGATTCCCGAGCCCGAGCGTCAAGATCATTCATAGCCATGCTCGTTGGATCACGGAGTTTGGATCGAGTCGACTTGAAGATGGAAGATCGTCAAGAAGACTTAGGTATCCTAGTTTAGTGTGTTTTAGATCCATTTGTAAAGCTTAGAATAGTTGATATGCTCAAGTGCACAACACACACGTTTTATGTTTGGATATTGGTTTTTCGATTTTTGGCTTAACCGATATTTGTTTTCATGAATAGTAGATCAAAACAAGTTTAATGGTTTATATGTATAGTATAAGTATTCTTTCTATACATGCATGCTTAACTTTTAAACAAACTTATTTTGACTATCCTATTCATGTATTGAAAAATTCAAGTTTGATAAAATACATGTTTTGGTTTTTGGTAAAAATGTTAAGACACAAAAATAGTTCAAATTGCTTGATATTTGAATTGAAATTTTTATCACAAGTTTATATATCAATGCAAAATGATAAAACTATTTTTGGGAATTTTTACAAGATTTATGGGATTTATTAGAAACATTTTTAACATGTTTTTCTGACCCAGAAATTGGCTGCCAGGCTTGGCGGTCGACCGACCCGTCGACCATATGCCAGAGCCGATCGACCCGTCGGTTGACCGACGTGTACAGGTCTGTGCACGTCTGGCCAGGCAATGGGCCGGTCGACTGGTCGGTCGACTGGACCAGAGAGCTTTGCTCTCTGTATCTGGGCGGTCGACCGCGCGGTCGACCGGAAGCCCCAACGGTCATATTTATGACCGTTGGCGGTCGACCGGCCGGTCGACCGCAGGCCTGTCAGGCTGCCAGATCAGCCTAACGGCTAGTTTTCTGTTTGGCCTATATAAACCCCATTCCTTTGGGATTTTGGCTAAGATTTTCAAGAGCAAAAATTCCTACTTTTCTGAAGTATTTTTACAAGTTTTAAAAAGTGTTTTAGAGCTTAAAAGATTTCATCTTTATTGTTTTTCAAGGGTTTTGGAAAATCAAAGAAAACTAGGTTTTTGGGATATTGTTTTGGATTTTCATTTCTATCATCTACAAGAGATTTCCTAAGTAGTTTTTCTTTGTTATTTGATTTCCAAAAACACCTTGATATCCACTTGAGCTATATCTTCTATTCTAATCTATTAGGATCTTTGTTTGTGGAAAAAGAGAAGTGTTTGAGGTTGTTTAAGCCTCCAAGTTGTAAACCCTCCTTGTATTTGTGTATCCCTCTTTGGTAGAGGTTGATCGGAGTGGTATTGATTTGTATCCCTCTTCGGTAGAGGTGATTGAGTTTGGTTGTTGGCTACGGGCCTTATCCCTCTTCGGTAGAGGTGGATTGTGGTTGTATTGCCTCGGTGGCATTGTAAGGTTGAGAGAGGAGTTCGGTACTCCTTTAGTGGATTAGAAATCCTTCTCGTGAAGGCGGGGACGTAGAGCTAGGGGCTCGAACCTCGAAACATATCTTTGTGTTTGCGTTTGATCCATTGTCTCTCTAACTCTCTCTTTTATTTGTGCAAAGCATCATTCATTCATTCATATCTTATTGCTTGCATTTGTGCCTTGCATTATTTCATATTGTTCATCCTTATATGCTTGGCTTGCTTGTGTGTGTGCCTCACTTATACTTAACCACAAGAGCTTCATATAGCACCTCAACCCTTATCTAGGGGAATCAAGAGGAGTTAGTCCAGAGCCCTTCACGGGAAATTCGGCTACACTTGTTGGTTGTATTAAGTGTGATTGCAAAATTGTTTTAGCTTCCGCATTTAGTTTCTAGATTAGCATTTACACCTATTCACCCCCCTCTAGGTGTTTTTTCAATTGGTATCAGAGCCTACGCTCCTGATACTTTAGGTTTAACAACCTAGGAGTGAGATCCTTGTTTGCTAATCTTTCATTTGCATTTGTTTGTTTGCACACATATAGTTTGGACCCATGGACTTCATGACCCCACCTATGTTTGACCCTTCCAACATTGTTGTTTGGAAGACTAAGATGTCCATCTATTTACAAACCCTAGGATATAAGGTTCACCTTGCCATTACCAAGGAATCCTACCTTAGTGATAGCATGCATATAGGGGCCAATGCACAAGCCCTTGAGGCCATTAGAAGCACGCTTTCAAAAGAATATCTTATGCTTGTTTCTAATCTTGATTCCGCCTTTGCAGTGTGGAACAAGTTGACAACCACCACCACCTCCAAGCTTCAATTGCCAATCCAACCGGAGGAATCTAGTGGAGAATCCGACTCACAATGCTACATGGTCCAAGGGAATGACTCCCTTGAGGTACAATCAGAAACTCAACTAGATAGTTTTGATTCTAGTTCTTCATGTAATGATTTTGTTGATGCTCATGCTTTGAATGAAGAACTATCTATTGTTTGTGAAAAATTAATTGAAAAATATAATGTTTTGAAAAAGAAAAGTCTAGGCATTAATAATGAAAATAAAAATTTGATTTCTAAACTTGACAAGGTTTTGCAAGAGAAAGTTGAAATTTCTAATGAGAGGGATTCATTGAAATCTCAACTTGAACTTGCACTAAAAGAAAATGAATTTTTGAAGAATAAAAATGATTGTGATGTTTTGAAGAAAAATAAAGTTCTAACTTCAAAATTTGATTTTGTTTTAAAAGAAAATGATTCTTTAAAAAGAGAAATTGATTTTATTTCAAAGAGTTAGAAATTTGTTTAAATAAAAATAAATCTTTGAAAAATGAGATTGTTTCCCATGTTTGCCATGCTAGGGTAATTTCATCTAGATCACCCATAAAGAAGAGTGTAGATTGTTTGGGTTCCACTTTGAGCCAATGTGTTGTGGGTCATACACGTTTGGAATCTTTGTTTCGAAAGAAACAAGTTCCATCTTTTCATGCACACCCATCACGGTATACACATGCTCCACACGGACACCATCACACTTTGTATGCTCATGTGTAGACTTGTACACATTGTGGACGTAAGGGCCACCTTACTAAATTTTATTTTGATCGTATACATGATTGTAATTTAGCAAATAAATTTATTTGGGTTAGAGAAGGTACTAACCCCCATGGACCCAAAAGATATGGGTACCAAAGACTACCCCTCTTGTTTATGATGTAGGTGTGGGCTCTCGCATGATGTGAGAGTAGCGGTACCTTGGAGTGGATGCGTTCCGAGCTTCACGGAAATCAATTGGGTGCATCACTTTCAAGGAAGGTTTGGTGGGAAGACCACCATGTTTTGGAGACAAGGAGAGTTGCTTCTTCGGTTTTGTGACAATCCTTTACTCCTGTTTATTTACATGCTTTTCATATTCATTGGTTATAGCATGTTTCATTGTTTATTGATTATTATGATAATACCATGTTTATTAGATCCTTGACATGCATGTATAGCCCTTTGAGACACCCATGTTTTATATGAACTATTATTTTTGTGCTCTCACCATTGTTTAGCTATCATGTTTATCTTAGCTCTAATAACATGTGAATTTATATAATAATCATGTTTATGTTTTTCATGTTTATTCATATCTTGTTTTTTATGCTTCATGCGCTGATTACATGTTTAGATGTTAGTTTTTATTAAAACTTTGTATATACTTGTACATATAGTGGGCCACAAATAAATCTATATATGTTTGTGCTTGATTGCTTATTTGTTCCTATTAGATGTGCTAGTATAGTCTAGTTTTGATGATCCGTGCATTTTAAACTTGTATTCTCATTTTTGGATTTGTTCCATGTTTTCATGTTTTTCTTGTTAATTTCATGTATATGTCCATTTTATCTAAACTATTATTATACATATACATCCTTTGAGCCACGTGCCTTCATGCATATACATTTGTGGACTCGTTGTGTTTGGATATGTATGTATACTTTAGTTTGTATAGGACATACATATACCTTGAAGATTAAATAGTTTTGATGACTTTCATGTTTTTCTTGTTTCAAGGAATATTGAGCTTAATTGAATACTTTCATGATCATATTCTTCACATTGTATTTGTACACTCACATTTCTTGTTTACTCATATTTTGTTTTCATGAGTTATATTTATGCTTCATTGGTTATGAGTGTTAGCTATTTTGTGAATTTCATGTTTTTATGAAAGATAATTTGTTTTTATTCCTTGCATGAAGGATTTCGTACTAGTTAACAAGTTTTTCCATTTAACTAGTTCGTATTCTTCATTTTGGTAGAGTTTTTCTAACATACTTCAATTTTTAAACCTATTTTTGAAAACCCCTACCATCCAAGGGTGGATGGATGGGCGATCATGCTCATGCATGCTTTATAGTGAAAATCATTTTAAACTTGAACATGATTGGGAGGATAGGTTATATGAGTGATACTTTGCTATTATTGTTGTTTCAATCGGTATCATTAGATTCTTTCAATTGGTATCAATTTGACTTTTCTTGTATACTCATATATGTTTGTATGTATGTATGCTTTCAATTCCAATAGTATCAATTTCGATTGGTATTACACTTTTCATACATATATATGTTTTATTTGTGCTTATTATATCACTATATCTTTAAGCACAAAATTTTGTTTATGCTAAAGCTTGAGCTTCAACTTTGTTTCAATTGATTCAATTTTCAATTGGTATCTTTTTTCGAGCCTACGCATTGTTTTTGTTGGTATTTCATAAAGGGGGAGAAAATTTGATTTTGTATTTCAATTAGTATTTTGTTTCCACTCCCACACTTTATGATTGGAAATTTGATGTTTATTTTAAGCATATGATATCACAATCAAAATTGTTTATATGGCTTAAAAAGAAAAATACTCTCTTTTGATATCAAGATGTTTATTTGAATGTTTTAATTTGGTATCTCAAAATTTTGTTTAAAGATAAATACAAAAGTTTTGATTTGTATTGCATATATGCAAGGAGAGCTTAACATCTCTTCTACATATAGATTCATGTTGAGTGTATCTTGTATTGAGGAGCTTGACATCTCTTCTTTATGTGGTACACGTGTGTAGGGGGAGCTTCACATCTCCTCTTATGCATTGCATAGTGTACGTTATGTGAATTAGGGCTTGTCATCCCTCCTTCATGTAATGTATCTATGTAGGGAAGCTTCACATCTTCCTCTTCATGAATGTATATAGCATATACCATTTATTTATTGATCTATGTTTACTTTCAATTGGTATCAAGATGCTACTTTGTCATATTTTCAATTGATATCTTAATTGATTGTCACCCCTATATTGATATTTTTTTTGTTTTAGACAAAAAGGGGGAGAAAAATTTATTGATTTAGTTTTGTTTTTACCCCTTTATTGATGATTGACAAAAAGGGGGAGAAAGATTTTGAGTTTGTTTGAGTTTTATATATGCATATTTATGTTTTGCATATATTAAGTTTAATTTAGTTTAATTTTAATTGGTATCTAGAGCATGTTTTATTTTTGAACATTTCATTGGGTATCTAGAGCCTTTTATTGTTTTTGCATTGTCATTCATTGCATATTTATGTTTATTTGTTTTATGCATGAGTTAAGGGGGAGCTTCTTTGAAGCTTAACTTTAATCCATGCATATATAACTCCATGAGTTTTGTCATCATCAAAAAGGGGAGATTGTTGGCCCGGAGGCCTTCCTCTCTAGTTTTGATGATGATTAACTCATGTAGTTATGTTTACTAATAATCTTGTGATTTTAGTTTCAGATCATGTAACAAGATATTAGTTGGTGATTGCTTCAAAAAGAGGAGTTTGGAAGCCTTCACTTGGTGATTCCCGAGCCCGAGCGTCAAGATCATTCATAGCCATGCTCGTGGATCACGGAGTTTGGATCGAGTCGACTTGAAAATGGAAGATCGTCAAGAAGACTTAGGTATCCTAGTTTAGTGTGTTTTAGATCCATTTATAAAGCTTAGAATAGTTGATATGCTCAAGTGCACAACACACACGTTTTATGTTTGGATATTGGTTTTTCGGTTTTTGGCTTAACCGATATTTGTTTTCATGAATAGTAGATCAAAACAAGTTTAATGGTTTATATGTATAGTAGAAGTATTCTTTCTATACATGCATGCTTAACTTTTAAACAAACTTATTTTGACTATCCTATTCATGTATTGAAAAATTCAAGTTTGATAAAATACATGTTTTGGTTTTTGGTAAAAATGTTAAGACACAAAAATAGTTCAAATTGCTTGATATTTGAGTTGAAATTTTTATCACAAGTTTATATATCAATGCAAAATGATAAAACTATTTTTGGGAATTTTTACAAGATTTATGAGATTTATTAGAAACATTTTTAACATGTTTTTTTGACCCAGAAATTGGCTGCCAGGCTTTGGCGGTCGACCGGCCCGGTCGACCGTATGCCAGAGCCGGTCGACCCGTCGGTCGACCGACGTGCACAGGTCTGTGCACGTCTGGCCAGGCAATGGGCCGGTCGACTGGTCGGTCGACCGGACCAGAGAGCTTTGCTCTCTGTATCTGGCGGTCGACCGCGCGGTCGACCGGAAGCCCCAACGGTCATATTTATGACCGTTGGCGGTCGACCGGCCGGTCGACCGCAGGCCTGTCAGGCTGCCAGATCAGCCTAATGGCTAGTTTTCTGTTTGGCCTATATAAACCCCATTCCTTTGGAATTTTGGCTAAGATTTTCAAGAGCAAAAATTCTTACTTTTCTGAAGTATTTTACAAGTTTTAAAAAGTGTTTTAGAGCTTAAAGATTTCATCTTTATTGTTTTCAAGGGTTTTGGAAAATCAAAGAAAACTAGTTTTTGGGATATTGTTTTGGATTTTCATTTCTATCATCTATAAGAGATTTCCCAAGTAGTTTTTCTTTGTTATTTGATTTCCAAAAACACCTTGATATCCACTTGAGCTATATCTTCTATTCTAATCTATTAGGATCTTTGTTTGTGGAAAAAGAGAAGTGTTTGAGTTGTTTAAGCCTCCAAGTTGTAAACCCTCCTTGTATTTGTGTATCCCTCTTTGGTAGAGGTTGATCGGAGTGGTAGATTTGTATCCCTCTTCGGTAGAGGTGATTGAGTTTGGTTGTTGGCTACGGGCCTTATCCCTCTTCGGTAGAGGTGGATTGTGGTTGTATTGCCTCGGTGGCATTGTAAGGTTGAGAGAGGAGTTCGGTACTCCTTTAGTGGATTAGAAATCCTTCTCGGTGAAGGCGGGGACGTAGAGCTAGGGGCTCGAACCTCGAAACATATCTTTGTGTTGCGTTTGATCCATTGTCTCTCTAACTCTCTCTCTTTTATTTGTGCAAAGCATCATTCATTCATTCATATCTTATTGCTTGCATTTGTGTCTTGCATTATTTCATATTGTTCATCCTTATATGCTTGGCTTGCTTGTGTGTGTGCCTCACTTATACTTAACCACAAGAGCTTCATATAGCACCTCAACCCTTATCTAGGGGAATCAAGAGGAGTTAGTCCAGAGCCCTTCATGGGAAATTCGGCTACACTTGTTGGTTGTATTAAGTGTGATTGCAAAATTGTTTTAGCTTCCGCATTTAGTTTCTAGATTAGCATTTACACCTATTCACCCCCCCTCTAGGTGTTTTTTCAAATATGTCGTCACAATTTGCAAACCTCACTCCTACCTCAGATAGAAGTAGCTGAAAGCCGTACCTAAAAGCAGTTGGTCCAGTAAGGAGAGCAGGCAAAAGAGA
Source organism: Agave tequilana (assembly GCA_038442645.1). Classification (NCBI taxonomy): domain Eukaryota; kingdom Viridiplantae; phylum Streptophyta; class Magnoliopsida; order Asparagales; family Asparagaceae; genus Agave; species Agave tequilana. The sequence continues at coordinate 201,291 of JAVJIF010007124.1, read as the reverse complement.
TTGTCGCCAGGATTAAGGCAGAAGAAAACAAGTCCAGATCCAAAAATCAACAAGACGCGCGCCAGAAGCATCTTTACAAGCTAAAAGAAAGGATACACTGGCGACAGAAATAAAGTCTCCCACTAAGCCCAACCGGCTAGAGGGGGTAGCTCTTCAACCCAGCCATGCGCTAACAAGCATTACTCCTTCAAGGATGAGCATGTTGATTCGTTGTTCAAATTACTCAACAAAAAACAACAGGCTGAAGCTTCCTGAAGCTAGGCATCCTGAGGAGGGGGTAAGACCAACAACCCCAATTACTGCTTGTACCACAGGCTGCTAGGGCACCCTACCAAGAGCTTTTATGCCTTCAAAGACATTCTCTAAGGTTTGATTAATGCGGAGGTGCTCAAGCTTCTCCTGAAGCAAAAGAAAGTGACAGTTAATATGACATCATTTCATCAGTTCGGGGTACAACTCCAACGTCGGCCGGAGTAGTTCCCATCCTGAAAGGGGAATTAAGGGTGCTCAATACAGATCCACACTACCAGTGGGAGAAAGGTTTCGTACCTGTTTTTACTCCTCAGATAGAGATCATATAGGTTCATTCTGACCTCGTGGAAGGCCAACAGTGGACTACTGTTACCAACAGGAAGTCCAGGGACAAAGTAAAAGTTTCGCCTTACAATGTGGTGTGTGCTTCCTCCAAGAAAGTAGAAACCGATGTTCCCTCGCTAACTGATTTGAAGGAGAAAACAATCATCCTTACTGCAGAACCGAATGCACCGCTCGTAGCAGGGACCCGCTCGGGTCAGTCGTACTTGAAGAAATATGACGAAATGATGGCAAATTCGTGGAGAAGAAAAGGAGCTTCAATATGCCAAGGCCCTCTCGAAGGACAAAACGGAAAGTTCTTCAGCACTTACCGCTTTAATGTCTTGACTCAACTGGCCAACATCACAGCCAGGATCACCCTTTGTGAGCTCCTGAGACTATTAAAGCCAATAAGGGAAGCTCTGAGAGAAGCTTTAGCTGATACTGAGATCTTCATGGCCCGGATTCCAGCTGAACATCAGCTGAGGTCTTCATGGCCAGGATTCCGGCTGAACCACAGAAGAAAGATGAAGAAAATTGCCTCCACACCTCTCAACATGCCCCTGCATAACCTTCAATCAAGACGACATGCAGGTTAAAAGGAAATATGATAGGCCCCTATACTTCACAGGGTATATTGGATCATCTGAAGTGAGCCGCATTCAGGTGGATCCAGGATCTGCATTGAGCATCATGCCCTGCCGGGTCATGCAATACTTAGGAATCCCCACTCACCGATTGAGTACCACTCAAACTACCATTTATGGCTTCAACGCCAATAGTACACGCCCAATGGGAAAGATTAGGCTTAAATGTCAGATCGGGAACCTAAGATCCGAGGTGATGTATTATGTTATTAATTCTGACACTTCATATAATTTGCTACTAGGACAGGCAGTGGAAAACTTCTTGACTGAGCACCCAGATCTAAGAACGACCAAACTTTATGAAGATCTCCCAGACGAGGTCGCTAAAATTTGCTTGACCCAGACATCTTTTGAAGGACAGGTGTGGTAACTTTTCTTCGACGGCGCATTAAGAACGGGTCCTCGAGGAAATATCGTAGGTTCCTGATCTGACATTTAAGATTAAACTCAAATGGTATACGCCCAAGCCGTCGCCGCCGGCCAAAACGCAGGCCGCACCCCTCCCATTCTCCTCTCCTTTCTTTATTTCTTTCTTTCTTTCTTTCTTTCTTTCTTTTCTCTTTTTAATTTTTCCTTTCTTTCCTCTTTTACCCTTCTTTTCTAGCAAACTCTCTCTTACCCTCTCCCACCATCCTCTCTCTCTCTCCCCCCCTCTTGCGCGCGTGCATGTGCTCCACCGAGTCCTGGATTCTAGCTCGGTGTTGCGTTCTGATTTTAGGCCAGTACTTAGACTTGTTAGTGCGATTGTTTTTCTAATACTTGATACATATTTAGCGAGTACATCACTTTATGTTGGGCGAGTACCTCTTGTGTTTGGGCGAGTATTTTTCTTGTGTTGTTTCATGCCTTACTAGTTCTATTTTAGGACTTGATGCATGTTATGCGATGACTTAGACTTGTTAGTGCGATTGTTTTCCTAATACTTGATACATGTTTAGCGAGTACCTTTTTCTGAGATAGCGAGTGCTTTTCTCATGTTGTTTCATCCATTGCGGCCCATACATTGTTATTCATTTGTTGGTCGTTATTATAACTCATTGAACTGGTATTATACTTATATTGGGTATGCCTAGATACGTTCCCGCTTCGCTCGGCTTCACATAGCTAATTAATAGATTAATTTATTATTATAATAGATATGGTTATGAAGAGTTTGAAATATTTAACTATACTGTCCTCTTGTATTATGTTACATGACTGGATGATTGCCTGACATACGATATTGTGGCTCTATATTCAATTTACTAAACACCGACATATTAGGTACCTGGCACCTGATATCTGACACATAACAATTGACATGCTATCACTTGATGCTAGACATACTTTCACATGGTACTGGTACACTTGACCTGATAATGTGGCACCTGACTAGATACTGTTACACCTGACACCTGTATTACATTTCCTATTCATGATTATCATTTTACGGGGACTTGACATTTGTTATCCTGTCATATACCTGAGTTTCTGTACTCCTGTATTTAACATGTTTCTCCTGTTATAACAATCTTGTAAATTCTCGTAAACTGATCATTATGGACACAATTATAATAATTAGACAACTTACACCGGGATGGGAAAACTGATAAGTACCGTGTAGTCTCCATGTTTATGATGATCTTAAGTGTTGCGCGGCCACACTGTTGGGATTCACTTGGAGGTCACCAAGTGTTTCCGTGGGGTATGCCGGTACCCCTACTCTCCTGACTTCCTTTCGCGTTCGCAACAAGCCCTTGGGCCTATTCCTGTGGGAGCAGCGATACCCTGCTCCAATTCGGGTGTACAATAAGTCCCAATATCTAGCGGTACATTCCAGTTCAGCTCTGGATACTCCTTCGTCATTGTCCCGTGCTAGTACGGGATCCATTCTAAGCATGGTTTGTCGATCTCTATCAGTTTCTAATAACTTACTCTCTGGTCTATATGCTGAGGTATGTGGAATGGGACGCATGCCGAGGTGTACAAATCGGATGAATCTTAATAATATAATAATAACATGTTAATGATATCTAACTAGTAACATACTTGAGCTATACTTGTGAGACCTGTGATACAATTCATTATTCTCCTCACCTCTTACTTATGATATCTGTGCTATTTTGTTAAATCACTTGACTTGCATATTTTTGAATTTTCATATTGTTTCCTTATTCTGTTTTTGTGAAGGCAACTCAGGTTATATAAACTCAGCTTATAGTGATGTGAGGTGTAGGGTATATATATGAGGGTTTTTCTTATTTGGATTATTCCTTCGACGTACTAATCTCACGATCGGTAATTTGCGCTTGCATAACTGGTTTCTTATATTTACTTTACTTATTAACTCATTTCATGTTCATATGTGCTTATATTTACGATACACCTTTCATGTACACGTGTGCCTAATATGCACGCCACTTGGCCTCATCTCTTATAACTCGTTGAGTTGCATCTGACAACTCTGGACCTGTATGTCCAAATTTAGAGCGTGGAACGTAGCAGATCCTCCTGTGATGATCAGAGTAGTGCAGTAGAAGCTTGGATTGTCACCGTAGCTCTTTCCTCCTAGCTCTTCTCCTGATTGGCTCTCGGGACACCTCTTGCTGCTCGTGAGCATCTCTCAGCTTTTGATTATATATATCTCTGTATAAATCGTACTTTTATATTCTCTTGTGATGCAATATTCCTGTAATATTATATCACTCTTTGTGATAATTATGTACTTGTGTTTTTCTGTTAGAATGTATATTACTATTGTGCTCATGCACTCTGATTCTTACCTGTACTGATTCTTAGAGTATATATGTGAGAGTATTTCTGCCATGCGTATATACGTCGCAGTAATGTCTCTGTACTCGCGGGATTGGGGCGTTACAATTTCTGATTAATTATAGTCTTAACTTAACTCAACTACAAATTCTTTATTCTAGATTACACACATAGGTAAAGGACCAATACAAGTTGTGTTGGCCCAATGGCCCATCACTCTAGTTTTGATGATGATCAACTCATGTAGTTATAATACTAATGATCTTGTGTTTATTTAGTTTCATATTTGTGATCAAGATCTTAGTAGGTGTGTAGCTTCAACAAAGGATTTAAAGTCAAGTTTTGGAGCTAACACGATTTGATTCAAGAGCCTATGCATCAAGACCACATCAAGTACTCAAGAGGAGTCTAGCTCATTGGATCGTATTTGGACCAAGTCAAGAAGGAGAAGAAGACTTCAAGTGAAGACCTTCAAGATCAAGACTTGTGTCTAGGTTTGTTTTTATAAGATTTTATTTTTAGTTAAAATGTAAAGGATAGAATAGTTGGTGGATTGCTCAAGTATACTATTTACACACACACTCTTGATTTAGATAAGTTTTTCATAAAAGAATTTTTATTTTGGAAAAATACAAAAGAGTTTTCTTTTTGAAAAATACCGGTTTGGTTTTTGGAATTCAAGTATATATGTTTTAACCAAAATCAAATTTAGAGCTTAATGTCAAAAACATAGATATTTCACCATGTATGTGTAGTGGATCATTTCCATACACTCTATGCTTTAAAAGTGTTTAAAATATCTTGTTTTTGTATTTGGAGAAGTTTTAAAAAAACCAATTTTGAAAAAATACAGTTTTCATTTTTAGCCAAAATTTCCAAGTTACAAAAATAGTTCAAATTGTCTGTAACATGTCTTGATTTTGCTCAAGCATGTTTGATTTTCAAAGTATAATACTGAACCTATTTTGTAGATTTTTCGTGATTTTATGGGATTTTATTTTCAAATCAAAACCAAGTTTTTAATCCTTTTTAAGAGTTTGTTCTGGCTTCTGCCGGTCGACCGGGTCGGTCGACCGACGTGCACAGAACGTGCACGCCAGGACTGCTGGAGGGCCGGTCGACCGACCCGGTCGACCGCATAGAGCTTCTGCTCTCTGGAAAGCCCGATCGACCGAGCCGGTCGACCGGCAGAGAGCTCTGCTCTCTGTTCCAGGGCCTCGGTCGATGGGGCTGATCGACCGCTGGCTCAACGGTCAGAATTCTGACCGTTGGCCGGTCGACCGGGCGGTTGACCGACAGGCCAGTCTGGCTCCCAACGGCTAGTTTTTCTAGCCCTATAAATTGAGGCTTTTGGGGGCTGTTTTACACAAGATTTTCAAGAAGTTTTTGGGCTATTTTTTCCTACTCAATTCAGTGGTTATATCCACAAGTTTTAGAGCCAATATTTCAAAATCAAAAGAGAGTTTATCAAGAGTGTTTCAAAAGAGATTTTCTTGTGTTTTTCACCATAGATTTAATCCTTGTTTTCTCACACAACACTTGAGTCATCCATTGCTATATCTACCTATAGGAGTGTTATTGTGAGAGTGTTTATTGGTGATCAAAGTGTTTAGATCACTAAGAGTTCTTTCTTTTATTTGAGGAGGCGGACTTGCGGGTTCGCGGTGTTTCGAGTTCGTGTGTGAACTCGGTGTTTGAGGTGCGGCCTCGGCGAGCTAGTGGGCTTGCGGTGTGTACCGGACTAGAGAGTCCAAGAAGTTCAAGTGTGAACTCGCCTTGTAGGTGTTGCGGCACCGAGTGATCCGGTGGGATCGTTTTTAGTGAAAATCCTTCATAGTGTTGAAGGCGGGAACGTAGATCAAGTGTGTCCGAACCTCGAAACAAATCTCCCGTGTTTGCGATTGCTCTCTCTCTATCTCTCTTGTTTATATCTTGCATGCTATTATTGTCTTTATCTTTTTATGCTTGATATATATTTGTGCTCATATTGTTACATGCTTGGGGTGTGTTTGCTAACGCTAGTATTCAACCAAGAGAGCCAACGCGACACCTCAACTCTTATTTAGAGGAATCTTGAGGAGTTAGTCCAGAGCCCTTCACGGGAAATCCGGCTACACTCTTGTGTTATACGTGGTGTTTAGTCTAAGAAGTTTTAGTTTGCATCATATAAGTTTTAATTCCGCATTAAGTGACCATTAGATTAGCCATCACCTATTCACCCCCCCCCCTCTAGGTGATTTTCAAGTTGGAGAGGAATCTAGCTCAGTGACGAAGGAAAGTCAAAACCCAGTATGACACTTTACTCCTATTGCTTAACTCAATGTAAAACCAAGTATGCTTCTAAAATTCCTATTGCTTAATGGATTTGAATTGCATGTTCTATATTTTATTGTCTCAAATATTAACTCAAACTAAATCAAGTATCACATACTACTTTATATTGGTGTGTCACACAAATTTGATACCAATACTCATTCAACTTGATTTTGTTTACTAAGTGTGTAAGATATAATTTGAATCTCAAATTGCTTTGCAAACAGGAGATAATCAGGGGTACTACACTGAATTATACTCTCATATCAGGGACTCAGACATGCACAAGCCGGGTATCATGCACAATTGGGAACACCCTTGCTACAGAGACAGAATAATTTGTTAGTTTTGACAGAGTTCTATGGTTTTTCAAGATAAAATTAATTGAAATTATATATCTATCGTATTATTTATCAAGCTACTCATTAATTTGGACTAACTTTATACATTATATTGTTTTCAGGCTATTAACCAGTACGAATCAGACCCTCAATCAGCAATTGCTACACAACAGCCTCAAACAGTACCAAATCCTTGTTAGTTATTCTATTTATATAAAAATATGGAATGTGATGTGTATTTTGCAAGCGAAACACTTTTCTAAGGTTGGATAACATGTATCTGTCAATTAATGATACAACTCTATAATTGCACAAGAACTATGTCTGTAAAATTGAACTAGTTGTGGTATGGATGGTTAGTAAATTGTGAAACATAATTCAAACCTCGTTTTTAGACTTAATATGTAATATTGAAGCGAGTGAACACATGTTATGGTATTCTCAGATAGTACTTGTGTGTATTAGTATGTATTGTGTATCAGTGGAGAATTATTAAAATTTTAGTGTGTATCTGTAGCATGTAATTTTAGTATATATGTTATAATCCAACTTTGTGTTATTAATGTTTATCTATTATTGCAAATTTCTATCACTTATGGTATATTAGTATGTATGAGTACCCATACTTGCGAACTTTTAGCTATTCTTGCAAATTTCTTACAATTATTCATTTTTATAGTTTAAAATGTATATTGTAACGGTCCCAGATTTCTAATAATCTCAATTTGCATAAACAACTCTAACGATATATTACATGACCAGAGACTTCCATTAAAATTTATAAAGAATAAGACACAGAGACTTCGATTAAAATTTAGACTTACTGATCTTTCTAACGATATATTACATGACCAGCTTAATTCGCATGAACAGCCGTAATAAACATAAAATCTTTTAGACATTCAAAATTCTGCAACTTGGTACTTTAGACTAGTTTGTCATGTTTTAGAGATAATTCCCAGCACAGACCTTTGATTAAGACACCGCAAGAGCCGTTGGAAAGTAGACTTGATTTGCTTTCCAACGGTATATTACATGACCTATTTCCTTTTAAATATCCTTACAAAAGCAACCCCAAGTTTCAGGTTTCAGATCTGGACAGATTTTAACAGCTTTAAACTATTATTTCAAAATTGCTTCGAATTAAGGATTTCTCAACTTTACCTTTAACCTCTTCATCTAAATTAGATCATAAGTAATTTATGAACTTAAGTATTTTAAAATTTTGATCATGAGCAATTCATAAGAACATTCATGATTCTAACACAACTTAATTTGCCATTATCCTCTCTTTAAACCACCTTCAACTTCATAGTCTAACTCATATCAAAAATTTCTTTTTATCTCACTAACATCACAAAATCCGATTTTAATTTGGTTTCATAGTTATTAAGTAAGAATGACAAGTGACTCAACCATTACAAGTGTGAGAAGTTTCAAGAATCTCCATTTACATTAATGGTTAGGAGGGGCTTATACACTTGATCTCACTCATAAGTCTTTTAATAATTTGATTCAATTTAAAAGGGGACAACATTGTTCAAGAAGTAATCTCACCTATCACCCAAATGGAAGTTTCATTACCCTTAAAATAAGATCGAGATTAAAATTTCAAGGTTTAAGATCTAAACTCAAATCTGAAAATTTATGTACTCCCTCACCACATGATACGCCCCACAATACAACATTTACATCCATCAATTACATGCAATTGGATTAACTCATTAATCTCAAGATCAAACTTAGGCCACTACATACCTTAATAGGTCATGAAATTTCAAGAAAAATTTGCATGAATAGCTCAAGGAACAATCCACTCAAATCAAGAGATCAAGATCTAGGGATTTCAAAAGAGCCAAACTTAAGAAATGAGAAAGGAAGGAGGAAACCCACTCACCAACTACGAACTCCGACCTCCGGCCGCCCTAGCCGGCTGCCGCCCTGGCCGGCCGCCAGTGTCGCCGCGGCTCTGGCCGCCGCCTGGCCGGCCTGGCCGCGGCCCCGCCTGGCCGAGCCCGGCCCCGGCCCCGGCCGCGCGCGGCCGCGCCCACGGCCACCCGGCTGTGGTCCGCCCTGCGAGAGAGAGAGAGAGAGAGAAGAGAGAAGGGAGAAGAGAGAAGAGAGAAAGGTTGGGGGAGGAAGAGAGGAAGAGGAGAGGGAATTTGAGAAAGATGGATCTAGGGTTTTTGGAGGTTGAAGGAGATGAACAAGAGATTCATTTTCAGCCCTAGAAAATGAAGGAGAAGAATGAGATATTTCTCTCCTCCTTTTACACAAAAGCCCCTCTCATTATTATTATTACTCTTATAAATTCTTTTCCATCTCCCTCATTAAGCCACATGTCCCAACTCATGCCACATGTCTCCATCATTCCCAAGCAAAATCTCAACCATCCATCTACCCTCCTCATGCATACCTATCCCTCTCCACTAAATCATTCTCAAATTTAAGTTATGGTATTTCTTGGTATTTACTTGCATTATCTTGTATTTATACAATATGCCAACACATTCATGTAATATATATATATACTTATACACACACACATACTTCATATCCATATATACATGCCAAAATTTTCATACACCTATATTTGAAATCATTAACAATCATTAGATTTTTTTTTAATACAAAACACGTTCAATTATCATCTCAAATACTTTTGTCTAATCATGTTAATCAAATATTAGGATTTAATGATCGGGGTGTTACATATATAGTATCCATTTTTGTTCAATCAGGTTCGTTACCCATTTAAGAGATGTTATGCCAATTTTTTTTAATTTTTTTATCCATATCCAGACCAGATATGTTCAGGAAAAGCCATGTCCAATTTTTTTAGTTATCTGGTTTCAAATTTTCGATAAGCATATCAATAAGCTTGAATAAATTCTTCCATGCTATTTAGGTTCTAAATTGTCAAGCTCGACAAATGGTTTAAATAAATTCACATACTGCAAATTTGAAACTAATTTGTCATATTTTTATATTAATTGACAATAAACTCTTAACAATTATTGTACTCTTAGTTTAAAATATGCTCTTAACAATTAATATACAAAAGTAGCAAAGACAAGTGGTTAGCATTAACGCTCGCCTTTACAATTTTTCAGATTAAAACATCAAACAGTAATGATATTGGAATCAATTTCATTACATTACATAATCAAGAGTTACATCTTATATGAAAACTAAGAGGAAAAAAAGAAATAAACACATAATAGTAAGAGACTTAGACAAGAGCTTAACAAGGAACTCTAGTCTGTTTGGTTGTCGTAACTGGCCGTAATTCGTAGTTGTAATTGGTAAAGTCTTTTACAATTGTAAATGAGTTACATGTATGTAAATTTTACGGTGTTTGGTTGGTAATATAAAATTGTAAAGTGGGAAAGTGTATTGTACTTTACGGTGTTTGGTTGTCGTAATGTATAAGTCGTAAGTGAAAAAGTTGACCACAAAATTAACTATTTGGTGATTTTAAAAGTTTTAATACTGCAAATAAATATTAAAAAGTTAAATATTAAAAAATTTTAATATTAATATAAAAAAAATATTACAAATTTGTATGACCACAAAATTAACTGTAACTGGGCTGTAAGTGAGTGGTAACTGGGTTGCAAGTGAGTGTTAGTTGAGTTACGTAAGTCTTTTACGAATTACGGTCCAAACAAACGCCGTAGTTGTAACTGAGTAATACGAATTACGGAGTTTTACGCGAAACAAACGGTCCGAAGTTGCTTTTTGAAGTCTTCAAACTCAACTCTAATTACTCCTATATCATTACCCATTACTTTCTAATATGGCGCTTCCTAAGACGAAACTCCCGTCCTTCTTTCATGTCAATTGCAGAAGAATCCATCCAAGTGCAAGATAGCGTATTTGGATATGTGGCTGTAAGGTGGATCTTTTCACTCAAAGAACAAGCACTTGTCTTTCTCGACACTTCCAGAACCTCCTCCCAGGGTTTCTCCTTATTCAAGATGTCTTCAATGGGCATTGAATTTCACACTGACAAACCCTAGCCTCTTTTCAATTTGTCTCCAAAATTTTTTTATCAGCCTCTTAATTGGCCGCGGATGATCGACTGTAGAAGCCCGACGACGATCTAAAGCAGCTTGCAGAGAAGATGAGATGAGATGAGGTTAGATGAGGTGTAAGGATGCAACCAAAATAGAATGAAAAAAACAAAAATTAACAAGTAACATAAAATTAAGAGTTGCTGCGTAATTTATAGCGTGTAGGGGAGGAGAGAGATGAAATTGGAGGAAAAAACAAATAAAATAAAGTTGTGGGTACATAAAGAGCACAAATATGTATCATTTAAATAATTTAGAATAGCATGATGTATTGAAAAATGGTTTAGACTATATAGTTTTAAGAACCGCAGAGGTTGGAGGCATTTTGATGAAATTTTCCCAATTTAAAGTTACTGTTTCTTCTATTTAATTGCCAATAAAAATTTCGATTTTTTTTCCTCTGCTTCCTTTGCTCTAAATCTAATCAGTCGAGGCACGTTCAGTCGCGACTCGCAAGAAATCAAACTGCGAAAAAAAACAGCGAGAGAATTTCAAAGCACTGCTGCTGCCTCTTATTACATTCTAATCACCAGATACCACCCACACAAAAAAAAAAAAAAAATCAATTTCGCGAAATTCCAATTTGGGAGAATTTGTTGAATTTTAATGAGTGATTCGACGAGCCTGGAGCTGCAAGAATCAGGGTGGGAGGAATTGAGGAAAGAGGCGAGGAAGATCGAAGGGATCTCGACGTCAAGCTCTCCTCTTACGCCAAGCTCGGCACCAGATTCACCCAGTCTTCAGGTACTTTCTTTGCTCAGAACTGAGATCTACAGTTTGGTAGTTGGTACTAAATTTTGTTGAATTTCATCAAACGAATGATCCCATGGGATCAATTCTAGCTTCAATTTGGAATAAGTCTCTGAATCGTACATAAATATTGTCAAAAAAAATATACGGTTATTAGTGCTAAGAGAGGGATGCTTTGAAGAAGATGGAAATGCAAAAGCTGTGGAAAAGCTGTAGAATCACTGGTGAGATGACAAACTATCAAACAATAAAATTTACAAGGTATACCATTAAATTTATATAGAAGAGAAGAAAGATATATGCATGGTTTCAATGATTTTGAAAAAAGCATTATGATTTCGGTCTCAAAAGAGATAATTGGTGGGTATAAGCGAAGAAACAAGTATCTAAATCTGCAGTTATATTGAAGTACATAGTGGGATGGTAACAGGTGTCGAACAAGTGGAGGAGATGTTACAATTGGCTCACGTCCAGATTCAGAGTTAACTACTTGCTGCTTTGCTTTTATGGCTGAATTTACTAGAAACGTTTAGGATGCATGCAGTTCCTGGTTTGTGTTGTTGGGTACATATTGTTAGTGTTGATGATACTAGAACGAGGATTAGTTCTAACGTAGAATAGTGGTGAAAGGCAATTGAATCTAAAGGGTTTAGAATTAGTTGGGTGAATACAGAATATTAAAAGAAAAACTGCAGTTTAGCAAGACTATGAAAAGAAACGAGGGAGAAGGGAATGTTGCCCGTAGAATTACAAAATGAGGTTTGAATTTTGAAGTGGAATAATAGTTTTGACGCATTAGGTGATCTCAGAATGCCCGTGATGGAGGACATTGTTTTTTTCTGCATGGCAATAAGACATCGAGCAATCAAGAAACAATGTGCCAAGAAGTCATGTAGCGGAAAGGAGAATTTGAGATGGTTGTGGTTATAGGAGAGAAGGCATGATAGAAATAAGTCATGTAAAATTAGGATTTGCATCCGTCAGTTAAGGATAACATGAGGCGAAATTTTTAGGGGGGGTTTGAACATCTATAACAAAAGCCCATGTGTGCATCAATTAAGAGTAATGGGGCAATAGTTGAAATAGCCAGTCAGCCAAATGGTAGGCCAAAACAGAAAACTTAAACTGATGTTGTAAGGAAAGATATGATGGCTGCTGACTTGATAGAGAATTTGCTCTAGAGCTTAATGAACAAGATTTTCATTTAACCAATGCAGAGAACTGGAATAAATGGCCTCATTGTTCTGTTTAAGGCTGTGCTCACACTGTAAACAATTCAGCTTGGACTCTCATGCATCGTAAACAAATTCAGCCTGGACAATTCAGCTTAATACCTCTTTTTTTTATTTACATAATTTTTACCTAAAGTGTGTAATTGTTGTGTTATCTACATGGTTTCAAATATCGGCCAATTCTGATATTATATCGGCAGTATCGTATTGGATTTTGAGGTATCTGATAGGATATTACTCTAATATCAGCCGATATGGGGTCAATATTGCCGATATGGCCGATTTTAACAACCAATATGAATGATATTAATACTAAAAATCATTGGGGATACCAATACTGGTATCGTAATTTTAAACCGTGGTTATCTAATTTTTAGGATAATTATTCAATTATAATAGGAATATGCCAGAAGCAGATTTTGAACCGAGTGAATTTCTCTTTTCAGATTATATCTGAAAAATGTCTGCTTTGAGATTGGACTGGTTTTATGTCCATTTAAGGTGAATGGTGTTGGATATTCTGCTTAACAAGAATCAATCTGACAACTAATCAAGATCATTGAGATATCAACAATCTAATTGGCCAGGTCGGCAAATATCAGGTGGGAGGTTTTCGTTCAATAGAACGTTCCTTAATTTAAGAACCACCTTTCAATTTCCTTCCGGTTTAAGCACCAATTAGACTGAATCCAAGTCAGTCTCGATATACTGTAAAGTATATCCCCTGTATAAAGAACTTAATCCACTTATACAGTATCACTTAGACTGAATCTAAGTCAATCTCGATATACTGTAAAATATATCCCCTGTATAAAGGACTTAATCCACTTATACAGTATTTGAAGTGAGGTACGCTTAGAGCGAATCTCCTTAAGACAATTACGTCCCCCGCACCGGTGCTAACGGGATAATGGACGCTGGTCTCCCAAGATACAACACTTCTTCACGGTATTTGGATAGCACTACCAAATCACCGTACGGTCGAACCGTAGTCAACCAGTACCTTCACAGGATCGTTGAAGCAGCGGTACAAGGACAAATTTCAAACGAATATTTGTCTTTACTCTCTAGAGGAGCACCCACTGTTGAGGACGATGGAAGGTTGAAGAATATTCTTCTTCAGAAGTCTTAGATTCAGACAACAATTCTATAAAAGAATCTGTTGAATTTTCTAATCCTTCTTTCAGAACGAATTTTGCAGAATCTCCGTTGGAAGTCGCTTCGGAAACCGAGTTACAGATTTCCCACTTCCCGTTTGGAAGTCACTTCAGAACTCCTTTTGGAAGTCACTTCACTTCAGAACTCTACTTTGCAATTCAGAATGCAAAACTTAATTTGCAATTCAGAATTCAGAGAGAGAAGAGAAGATTGATGTTGTTGTTGGTGTTGTAGATTGTATGTTTCAATTGAGAATATGGAGGGCTATATATAGCTTTCCAGGAGAGGGCAACAGGTTTGAACCCAAACCAAAGGTTGCAACCTTTGGCCCAGCAGACGTGTCTGTTGGCAGCCCAACAGTCGCAACTGTTAACGCGGAGCGGACTGTTTCGCAACCTTTGGCAGTCCAACAGGTGCGCAACCTTTGGCAATCCAACAGGTGCGCAACGTTGGCAATCCAACAGGTTCGCAACAAGAGCGGGTCCTTGGAACCTGATTCAAAAAGAATCAGGCCAGGTAGGGAACTCAGACTCAGACCCGAGCCCGAGCCCGGCCCGGCTCCTGCACCGGCACCGGCGCCGGCGCCGGAGGCGGCGCGCGCGAGCGCACGCACGCACGTATGTACGTGCATAGTTCCCTCCTTTTCGCGCGCGAAAACTCCAAGTACCCAAAGGGCACACCCTTTGTTCTCAATTTTCTCTATTTAAACACCATGAGCTTCCATCCTACGACCAATGTGGGACTAAATGCTTTTAGCTACCTTTAGTCCCATTTGGCTTTGAATTAGGCAATCTTTGGACTTGAATATCTCATTCATTCGAAGTCGGAATTGAACATGTGAATATACCACGTTCATCACAAATGGAAGGAGAACACACTCCAACCATCATCCGGTTGATTTGATCAACGGATCTTGCCATAATTCAACTCGAAGATTCACCTTTATATTCTTCAATTCCAACAATCCCCCACAATGAATGGAGATTCAAGGAAATGACACACAAAGAGACTGACTCTATTGTGAAAGGTACTTGAGAAAAGAAACTGCATAAGGATAGGTGAACTAGGCTTTGAACCTTCCATAGCGAAAGCTTTATCGGACTTACTGGCTAATCAGTGAACTAGGTCTTGAACTGTTAGCCGTTAGTGTAAGCCAAGTCAACAAGCTTCACACAATGACTTTCCAAATCAACTTTGGTTCTCTGTTGTGTCCGTTTTGGCCCTGGACATTCTTGGTTTCAGAGAGTATCTTTAGGGAATAACAGCCTCCATAGAGATTCCCAAAGAGCCGACCCAACTCTATACTCACATAGGTGATAGACCTATTAAGAGTAGTCTACTCTACTCCACTTGTTTAGTAACAAGATATAGGCATCATTAAAAGCATTTAAGCTTATTCTTAATCCACTTGTAGAAAAGCACTTATGTGCACCTTAGAAATGGATTGGAGTCAGCTCCCAAGTGCTTACTTGTTGAGTCAATCATAACTAGTTTTTCCTCTTGAACTTAGTCCGTGGGATCTCCAGTCGCTAAGTGAGGTTTCCATTAAGCTGACTCGGTAAGGTTAGGCTTTTAGACCCATTCCCCTCGATGCGCAGTTTATACGCTCTCCACTTAAACCTTTAGTAAGCGGATCCGCTAAATTATCCTTTGACGATACAAAGTCAATAGAGATAATTCCATTTGAGAGCAACTGCTTCACGGTATTATGTCTACGACGAATATGTCTAGACTTACCGTTGTATAAAACATTTTGTGCCCTAGATATAGCTGCTTGATTATCGCAGTGTATACATATAGCGGGCACTGGCTTTTGCCATAATGGTATATCTTCTAAGAATTATCGAAGCCATTCTGCTTCTTCTCCAGCCTTATCTAAGGCTATGAATTCCGATTCCATAGTGGAACGGGCAATACATGTTTGCTTAGAAGATTTCCATGATACCGCTGCTCCTGCTAGAGTAAATACGTATCCGCTAGTTGATTTGATTCCTCAGAATCTGCAATCCAATTAGCATCACTGTATCCTTCCAGTACAGGAGGATATTGTCCATATCTCAAGGCATATTCCTTGGTATGTGATACGTAACCCAATACTCGTAGTAGAGCGGTCCAGTGTAGATCACTAGGATTGCTAGTGTATCTACTTAACTTGCTTACAGCGTAAGCAATATCGGGTCTAGTGCAATTCATTAAATACATTAGACTTCCGATAATCTGAGAATACTCCAACTGGCGTATTCCAGTTCCTGTATTCTTATGAAGGTGGACGTGTGGGAGAAAAGGATTTGTATTCTCTTTTATCCCATGATCCTTGAATCTTTCTATCATCTTATCCACGTAGTGAGATTGAGATAGACTGATTCCATCTGGTGTTCTAGTAATTTTAATTCCTAAAATTACATCAGCAACCCCCAGATCCTTCATATCAAAACTGTTGGATAACATTCTTTTAGTGGACTTAATAATCTCAATATTAGTCCCAAGTATCAACATGTCGTCTACATAAAGACAAACAATGATACATGCATCTCCAACTGTTTTTGTGTAAACACACTTATCGCATTCATTGATAGTGAATCTATCTTTGATCATGACACTATCAAATTTCTCATGCCATTGTTTTGGAGCCTGTTTAAAACCGTATAAGGATTTTACCAATTTACACACCTTGTGTTCTTGGCCCTTGACTTTAAATCCTTCAGGTTGCTCCATATATATCTCTTCACTTAATTCACCATTTAAGAATGCAGTCTTGACATCCATTTGATGGATATCTAAGTTGTGCAATACTGCAATCGCAATCAACATCCGTATGGACGTTATTTTTGTTACTGGTGAATAAGTATCGAAGTAGTCAAGTCCTTCTTTTTGTCGATAACCCTTGGCTACTAATCTAGCCTTGTACTTATCGATAGATCCATCGGATTTTAATTTTCGTTTGAAAATCCACTTACACCCAATTGGTTTACTTCCAGGAGGCAAGTTTACCAATTCCCAAGTATGATTACTTAGTATGGATTCTATTTCGCTATTTATAGCTTCTTTCCACATTTGTGCTTCTGGGGTTGACATAGCCTCTTTAAATGTTTGAGGCTCGCTCTCAATAGCGTATGCTATGAAATCTGGACCAAAAGATTTTGAGATTCTAGATCTCTGACTTCTTCTTGGTTCAATTTCCGCATTTACAATTGGTTCCTCGGGGCTTTCGTCCTGAACGCCATCTCGTGTGTTCTTTTCCCAGAAGTCTTATCTGCTTCCCGTTTGTACGGAAAGATATCTTCAAAGAACACAGCATCTCGAGATTCGATAATCATGTTTACATGAATATCTGGTATTTCTGATTTATAAACCAGAAATCTGTAGGCACTACTATTCAAGGCATAGCCTATGAATACGCAGTCCATAGTTTTTGCTCCCAACTTAGTCTTTTTAGATAATGGAGCTAGCACTTTTGCAAGGCACCCCCACATTTTGAGGTAATGGTAGGAAGGTGTCCTTCCATGCCATAACTCGAATGGTATAAGACCAAGTTTCTTGTGGGGTACTCTATTTAGAATATAATTTGCAGTTAATAGAGCTTCCCCCCACAAGTTCTGCGGAGCTCCAGAACTTACGAGCATGGAATTAACCATCTCCTTCAAAGTTCTGTTCTTCCATTCAGCAATTCCATTTTGCTGAGGAGTATATGGTGCTGTTGTTTGATGTATTATACCAAAACTAGCACATAACTCACTAAAATCATTTGATTCATATTCTCCGCCTCTATCGGATTTTAGAATCTTGATTTTCTTGTTGAGTTGATTCTCAACTTCGGCTTTATATGTTGTAAACATATTTATTGCCTCATCCTTACTGTTTAAAAGATACACATAACAGTATCTTGTACAGTCATCAATAAAAGTAATGAAATACTTTTTACCGCCTCTAGTTGGCATAAACTTCAAGTCACATAGATCGCTATGAATTAACCCTAAAGGTTCTGTATTTCGATCTATTAAGTGAAATGAATTTTAGCCAACTTGGCCTCAACACAAACCTCACACTTGCGAATTTCTTCCAAGTTGAGTTTAGGAATATATCCCAGATTAGACAAGTTCTTTAAAGACTTGTAATTTACATGCCCTAATCTAGCATGCCACACAAAAGGAGACTCAATCAAATAAACAGAAGAATTTCTTTTATTGATAAGCTTTGGGTACAAATACACAGACTTTTTATCTACCACTGCAACATTGGCTTTAAAAAGTCCATCAACAAGATAACCCTTTCCCACATACATCCCTCCCTTAGTAAGTACAAATTTATCGGATTCAAAAACCATTTTAAATTCTTTCTTACTAAGTATTGATCCGGAGATCAAATTCTTGCGGATGTCTGGAACATGAAGCACATCGTTAAGAGTAAGCTCTTTCCCCGATGTCCACTTCAGAATGACCTTGCCCTTTCCTTCAACCTTTGAGACGGCTGAATTCCCCATGAATAGTTGCTCATCTTGCTCTAGTATTTGATATTCTGAGAATAACAATTTCTCCGAGCAGATGTGCCAAGTAGCTCCCGTGTCTACCCACCAATCTTTATTGTTGGTTGTCAGATTCACTTCTGACACCACAGCTGAAAGACTTGGTGATTCATGGTTGGTCATGTTCGCCTGTGGGTGGCTCTTCTTATTCTTTTGAGGCGGCTGCGACATTCATTCGCCTTATGCCCCTCTTTGTTGCAGATGTAGCAGGTTCCTTTGAAGCGCATGTTCTTGCCTTCTTGGACCTTGCCTTTGTACCCCTGGGAAGTCTTCTTCCACTTTAAGCTTTTGGAAGTAGACGCTTTCCCCTTTGAGTCCTCGATCACATTTGCTTTTGCTTCGTAGGAGTTCTTACTGCTTCGTAGGTAGTTCTTGAAATCTCTCCACGCAGGTGGGAGTTTTTCCACGATAGTAGCCACCTGAAAAGTTTCAGGTAGGATCATACCTTCGGCTTCTATCTCGTGCAAGATAAGTTGGAACTCTTGCACCTGACTGATTACAGTCTTGCTGTCCACCATTTTGTACTCCAGAAATCGTCCAACGACGAACTTCTTGGTACCAGCATCCTCAGTCTTGTACTTCTTGTCAAGACTGACCCATAACTTCTTTGCCGTTGTGATAGGACTGTAGACATTGTAAAGAGAGTCATCCAGTCCATTTAAAACCTAATTTCGGCAAAGGAAGTCACATTGAGTCCATGCATCAGTTGCAGGCTCTGGTGGATTTTCCTCCAGGAATCTGGCCAGATGAAGAGTGGTCAAGTAGAAGAGCATCTTCTATTGCCACCTCTTGAATTCTGTGCCATCAAATTTTCCTGGCTTCTCCGACTTCGGGTTAGGAAGTGGAGTTGGCATCATAGCTTGTAACGGCATGTTTGGTGCCTTACTTGAGCTATCTTGATTTGTCTCAGACATCTTCTGCAAGTTCAAGCAGAACAGAAGTAAGAAACGCTAATTGTCTTAAGAATGTTGGATATTTTGCTTAACAAGAATCAATCTGACAACTAATCAAGATCACTGAGATATCAACAATCTAATTGGCCAGGTCGGCAAATATCAGGTGGGAGGTTTTCCGTTCAATAGAACGTTCCTTAATTTAAGAACCACCTTTCAATTTCCTTCCTTGGTTTAAGCACCAATTAGACTGAATCCAAGTCAGTCTCGATATACTGTAAAGTATATCCCCTGTATAAAGAACTTAATCCACTTATACAGTATCACTTAGACTGAATCTAAGTCAATCTCGATATACTGTAAAGTATATCCCCTGTATAAAGGACTTAATCCACTTATACAGTATTTGAAGTGAGGTACGCTTATAGCGAATCTCCTTAAGACAATTACGTCCCCCGCACCGGTGCTAACGGGATAATGGACGCTGGTCTCCCAAGATACAACACTTCTTCACGGTATTTGGATAGCACTACCAAATCATCGTACGGTCGAACCGTAGTCAACCAGTACCTTCACAGGATCGTTGAAGCAGCGGTACAAGGACAAATTTCAAACGAATATTTGTCTTTACTCTCTGGAGGAGCACCCACTGTTGAGGACGATGGAAGGTTGAAGAATATTTTTCTTCAGAAGTCTTAGATTCAGACAACAATTCTATAAAAGAATCTGTTGAATTTTCTAATCCTTCTTTCAGAACGAATTTTGCAGAATCTCCGTTGGAAGTCGCTTCGGAAACCGAGTTACAGATTTCCCACTTCCCGTTTGGAAGTCACTTCAGAACTCCCTTTTGGAAGTCACTTCACTTCAGAACTCTACTTTGCAATTCAGAATGCAAAACTTAATTTGCAATTCAGAATTCAGAGAGAGAAGAGAAGATTGGTGTTGTTGTTGGTGTTGTAGATTGTATGTTTCAATTGAGAATATGGAGGGCTATATATAGCTTTCCAGGAGAGGGCCAACAGGTTTGAACCCAAACCAAAGGTTGCAACCTTTGGCCCAGCAGACGTGTCTGTTGGCAGCCAACAGTCGCAACCGTTGACGCGGAGCGGACTGTTTCGCAACCTTTGGTTGTCCAACAGGTGCGCAACCTTTGGCAGTCCAACAGGTGCGCAACCGTTGGCAATCCAACAGGTTCGCAACAAGCCCGGCTCCGGCACCGGCCGGCCGCCGCCAGCGGCGGCGCGCGCGCGCGCACGCACGTGCATAGTTCCCTCCTTTTCGCGCGCGAAAACTCCAAGTACCCAAAGGGCACACCCTTTGTTCTCAATTTTCTCTATTTATACACCATGAGTTTCCATCCCACGACCAATGTGGGACTAAATGCTTTTAGCTACAGTCCCATTTGGCTTTGAATTAGGCAATCTTTGGACTTGAATATCTCATTCATTCGAAGTCGGAATTGAACATGTGAATATACCACGTTCATCACAAATGGAAGGAGAACACACTCCAACCATCATCCGGTTGATTTGATCAACGGATCTTGCCATAATTCAACTCGAAGATTCACCTTTATATTCTTCAATTCCAACAAATGGGACCTGTGAATCCTCTCTTATAGTTAAATATGAGGTTATGTGGCCAGAATATTAGACTGAGTGCAGACTGTTACTCCTCTCTTATCCTTTCATGTTCTTCATGGTTTGCATCCCTGACCATGGGGAAGTGCAAACTTTACAGATCTCAAAAGTGTCGGATAATGTGCATGTGGATTAGTTATGAGTTTGTTTGTACTACAGGAGGGAACCACTAGCTTAAAAGAAATACTGCAGTGCACCATATTCCGCCAATTGTGCTATTTCATTTTATCTTCTAAAGTTTATCCCCACTTATCCTCAACAGGAGAATATCTAGAAATATCCATACTTAGGGAACTGAAAATCCGCTTAGAATTTCAAATTTTGTTGTTCAATGTAAGCTCATAACCATAAAGATATTGCCTTCTAAAGATGGCAGCTCTTTCAATTAAAACTGGCAATTATTGCCAGTTCTGGAGGATTTGCCTCTCTTGGTGACTCTGCTTGTGATTGCATTCTCTCTCTGCTGATGATATGATAACATCTAGGCCCTATGATGGCTGGTGATGCAGCGGGTTCTCAAGCAGTGGTAGTCATTTCGGATGATTAGGTTGGTTCTTTTTTGTTTGGTTTTCTGTTGCTGTTTTCGGAGGTTAGTAGTTCTTTGTTGGCTCTTTGGACTAAGGGTTGTTAGTTTTAAAAGGTGCTGGGGTATCATAAAACTATTTATATAGTAGCTAACCAACTTCTAGGAGAGACATAATTGACTGCATTGATCTTGGTGGCTACGCCACCTGTCGAATTTAAAGAACCTACAGGAGCAAGAGTCATATATCCTGCCAAACATCATTCTTGTCAAGGTTGTATATCTTTTTTCAGCCTACTCATGTCCAAACCATGGGGACCCCTTAGAGGTTCTAACCAAGGAGCACGGAGATCCCAAAACTCATAGTTTCTCCTCCAAAGATAACCTATCCACTGGGGGAACACATTATATATTTACCTAAACCCGTAGGTCTTTGAGCGGATCCCACGTTGGCCTCAAGACATCGGTCTCTAACTAGAAAAGTAAATGCTTGAGCTTGAAAACGTTCTGATCCGGTGGGTCCGTAAACTCACTAGGATAAGCGGTATTATTGAACCAGACGAAGCAACAGGCGATGAAATCAAAGATAGATAAAGCAGTCAAACTATAAAACAAGTAAGCCTCTTCAGGTCATACAAATGCACGACGAGCCCATGTAAAGGGTTTTGTTAAGATATGCCAAATTTCATCAAATATACAAATGAACGTAACCATACATGTTCTCCAGTTATATCTTCTAAATCGTCCACACTAGCAGTCCATCATATGTTATGACTGGAGCCTCGCTCCATCCTATATATGTTATGACTGCATTTACTCAGGGTACAAGGACATGACGTTGCTTCTAAACTGACTGTGTTTTCTCTTGCTCTGCTTTCTCTTTGTTGATTGCTGATCTTTCATTTTTGTGCTGTGAGGGAGTTATGCTTGGGAGAAAATATTTTCATTAAACCTTTTTTCCCCTTTAACAGCCAATTGTTTATTAATTTTTAAAACATCTATTATTTCAGGTTATGTAGACAATGGATCACCAACTGTTGGACAAAGTAGATCGTGGAAGTCCATGGAAATGGAAATACAGTCCTTGCTTGAGAAGCTACTGGATATCAATGATTCCATGAGCCGATGTGCTGCATCAGCATCTGCTGCGAGTTCTGTCAACCAAAAGCTTGCAAGGCATAGAGACATACTGCATGAATATACACAGGTAATGATGTTGCATTTTTCCTGTTTCCACTTGCTATTCAAACTCAATCCAAATGGTTTTACTAGTTTCATACAGGGAAAACCATATTTGATCTTTCTTCTTCTTTAAATTTTATCATCAATTATTTTTGTTAAATAAATCTAGAAATAGCTTCCATACTCACCTTTTTGATATAAAACAAAATTGATTTTCAAAAATGTTCATTTTGTTTTGGTGTCTGCTCAATTTCTCACACTTGAAGCTTATTATATGCTCATAAGCTTGATTTAATGATAATTTGTACACATTTGTTTCTCTTTTACTCGTAGAAATAGTGGTGAAAGTGCTTGTCTTTCACTATTGTGCATTTTCTAGTCTCTTCTAGTTTTTCTGAATAACTTTATAAACTGTAACCCTTATCTCTCAGAATACTTTAAGCTTAAATAAGGAATATTATGAGCCCTCTGCTATTACTATTTCCATTTCCTTTAAAGCTTTCTTAAATTTATTATGCCATTTGTTAACTATTATTAGTCCTTTTATGCATTGACTTGGTTGGTTCTACCTTATATTTCCTTTGTGGCTTTCATTATTAACAATAACTCATGAAAGTAGCTCCCCCTTTCTTTAATTTCTTTTTCCTAAACTAGAAATATTTGTCATTTGATGTTCACTCTTAATACAATGAACACTACCCTATATCTTTACTGTTTAGTTTTTTCATTATAATGAGCTTATATACACACACGCACACGCATTGCGCATGCATGCATGCATATATACACATGTATATAAACCACACATGGCGCAAGTTAGTTGTCACCTTGCTTCCCGTTTCTATGTGGGCGGGCGGATGGGTGGATGGTTGTGCTCTGTGTCTACACATAAACGTTCTGTTTACACACACACACACACAAAACCATGTCTCATTTGTATTTAACTGTTCACATAAATTATCACAAGCTTGATTAGCCTCGAAAACATTTTTCTTAGCTTCCTATTTTGATAACTTGTAGCCTTGTTAACCTTTTCCTTACCTTCCTACTTTGATAACTAATGTATTTCAAAATACTCATCATTTATAAGTGTTATTATCAAGCTTTGTAGAGTGTTGTATTTGCATTAATTAAATTATGAACTTCTTCATTCAATTGCCAACTCCTTTTAGCTGGCAATCTGTTATCTTTAGGTTCTTCACCGATGTCTTGTGATACGTTCTTGATGCAACTACACATATATTTCACATAATAGTTTCCTCATCAATATTGTGACTACCTACTTTTGTCACTCTTTGCTGAAAAAATTACATACCTAGTTCTTGGTGTGTAAGTCATCCTAGTTCATTTCCACTTAATGCAAATGCCTATTACCATTAGTTTATATTGTACAGTCAAGCTTTGTCCTTGTATTATTACTTTACAATCATTTCATGCTCACTTATCTATCTTCTTTGTGGGGAAAAACTCTATTTCACTATTGCCAACTTCTTTGATATGATAAAGTTTCATCTTCCTTTTGCATAATTTATTTGCTATCATAAGTTAAAATGATATAGCAAAATCCAAAGTTATATCTCAGATTTCAGTCTTTACTCCATACATATGACATTCTTCGTATCCACTGGTGTCTTCAGACTCTTCATTAACATGCTTATTTAGAATACCTTCTATAAAAATAATCTTTTTTTATATTTTTTGAGTCAATTCATCATTTCGTCCACATGGCCCCCACACCTGTTAACATTTTTGCGTGATCCTACTTCTGGTGCATGACAACTAATAGCATGTACAGTATGACTTGCCTCCCTCCTAAATTGAGTCGGCCTAACAAGTAAAGTTGTATCCATTATATGGATAGTTAGCAATAGACTGAGCTCATTCGACGTGTCACGTGACAGTATGACACGATACCAAGGCCACCTCTTTGAAATGCCATTATATCAAAGAAAAAGTGAGACTAACTTTATCACACTGGAAAAGACTTTGTTACATGCATATCAACCAACCGTTTTCAGTAGATTCTTTATGAGAATGCTTGCTATTTATTTTGTTCCATTGAAAAATAACAGAAGAAATCTGTTTGTTCATTAGAACAAAGAGAAGAAAACTGAAGAACCTAATAAATCAGGCAATTCTTGGCAGCTATGAAACATATTGGTTTTGGGTTGCAGAAGTTGCATTCTTTCTGATAAGGAGGCTGAAAGTGACAGCAAGTTAACCATTGGCATATCCTTAACTTTCATTAATCATTGCTTGGCCTTACTCGCAAGGTGGAATCCTTGGCTCGTTGCCGAAGATTGAGGCACAGATTGTCTTCTTGCAGTGTAAAGTTGAATTCTGGTTTGCAGTGTCTCTGGGCCTCTCTGGAAAGAATTTTAAAAAAAGAAAAAAAAAACTCTGGACATCTTGTATGGTTATGGTCTTAAGACTCTTAACTTCATAACCTTATCTTTTTTGTAAGAGGTAATGCAGCCATTCATTCTCTCGACAGGCCAAAATCACTATGAGAACATTTACTACTGATAAGGAATGAATTTCTGCTATGCTTCAAATACTTCTTCTGTTATTTTTTGTTAGTTTAAGTGTTGCGGGGACTATAACTTAAATATGTTGATTCTGGCGCCAATTAGTATGTAATTATGAAATTCATCATGATAAATAAATAGAGAAGGCAGGTCCATTTTTAAAAAGACCATACCTATGTTGAATAGTGAATAGCTTTGTAGCTGCAATCCCAATTATGATTTTCTTACCCCTAGAATAAAGTCAATGTGAACCCTTGGCAAGGACGAATCCCAAAAGCCTGGTCTGTGCGTGCATGAGCTAATCATCAGTGTACATCTTCATCTTGGCATTGAAAAGAAAAGACATACCAGAAATGATCAAGATTCTAGACAAAACACATGAAATATAAATAAATTTAGAACACCACCTAATTGTTAGCACAAGAAGAACTAGAAATATGAGGAGGAGGAGTAAGGAGCAAGAACACAAAAATTTCTTTTCTATCAAACTCTTGCTCACTCTTGCTTCTATTTTCATTCAAGGATGACAGCGCTATTTATAGACTCCTAATGACTCTTGAGATTCCACACACATTAGAATTTCACACACAAAAATTCTTAGACTTCCTCACAATGACTCTTGGGATTCCACACACATTGAAATTCCACACACAAAGATTCTTAGACTTCCTCACAATGACTCTTGGGATTCCACACACATTGGAATTCCACACACAATGACTCTTAGACTTCCTCACAATGACTCTTGGTAATTACAAACTACATAATGCATTTGACCTCTCATCTCCTTAATTAATATTGTATTGGGAACTCCAAGGGACTTTGTTTGAGTTTATCTTTCAACAAATTCCTCCCTTAAACTCAAACATTTTCCATCCTTCATTCCAATCATTTTCTTGCAATTTTCGAATAGCGCTGTTGGTAGCGGCTTTGTAAAGATATCTGCCACTTGATCACGACTCGCAACGTGACTCAGTCGCACTTTACCTTTCTTCACATGTTCCCGTATGAAATGGAAACGAACATCTATATGTTTACTCCTTTCATGGTGCACCGGATTCTTTGCCAACTCAATTGCTGATTTGTTGTCAACTCGTATTTCGGTCGCTTCGTTTTGCTGGAGTTTTAGCTCACATAGCAAATTTCTCAGCCAGATTGCGTGACACACGCACCATGATGCTGCCACATATTCTGCTTCGCATGTTGATAAGGTTACTATTGGCTGCTTCTTTGAGACCCATGTGAAAGCTGTGTCTCCCATATAAAACACATATCCCGATGTGCTTTTTCGATCATCTATATCTCCGCACCAATCACTGTCGGAGTAACCCACCAGTTTGTATTCATGTGTCTCCGAGTAGAATAACCCGAGTGATACAGTTCCTCGAATGTATCGAAGAATCCTCTTGATAGCCTTCAAATGTGAGTATTTCGGTTCCTCCATGAACCGACTCACTATCCCGACACTATATGCAATGTCAGGCCTTGTGCATGTGAGATACCGTAGGCTCCCAACTAAGCTCCGGTATTTGTTTGCATCTACTCGATCTCCTTCATCAAATTTTGAGAGTTTCGCACCAAGTTCCATCGTTGTTGCTACCGGGTTGCAATCTTCCATCTTGTTTTTCTTCAAAATGTCTTTTGCATACGCCTCTTGGGACACAAATATTCCCGATTTTCCTTACTTAACCTCAAGACCAAGAAAATACTTCATCAGCCCCAAATCTGTCATCTCGAACTCCGAGTCATCGCTTCTTTGAAGTCTTTTATCATCTCCTCATTATTCCCCATGAATATGAGATCATCAACATAAAGAGCAACAAACAGCAAGTTACCTTTTTTCTTCTTCACGTATAATGCATGCTCATGAGGACATTGCATGAACCTGTTCCCTTTGAGATAGGTGTCGATTCGGGTATTCCATGCTCGCGGCGCTTGCTTCAGCCCATATAGCGCCTTCTTTAACTTCAACACTTTTTTCTCCTTCCCGGCTTTCATGTATCCAGGAGGTTGCTCCACATATACTTCTTCTTCAAGCACACCATTTAAAAATGCTGACTTCACGTCCATTGATAGATTGGCCACTTGAATTGTGCTGCTTGGGATATAAGAAGCCGAATTGTCTCCATCCTCGCGACTGGAGCAAAGACTTCATCATAATCAATCCCAGCCTTTTGTCTATAGCCTTTTGCTACTAGACGTGCCTTATATCTTTCTATCTCACCTTGGGCATTCATCTTTTTCTTATACACCCATTTTACTCCTATGGGTTGATGTCCTTTCGGCAGCTCCACCAACTCCCAAGTTTCATTTCTTTCAATAGCACTTATTTCTTCATCCATCGCGGCTTGCCATTTCTTATCTCTCACTGCTTCTTCAAAAGTGATATTCTCAGCATCCGCTAGAAGACATACCAAGTGTACTTCGCTTGTTGTCTCGTATAGATCTTGCAAGCTTCGCATCTTCGGTTGTCTTGGTTCTTCTTCATCATCAGATGTCGGAGGGCTTGTCTGTTTGATTATCGGTGCAGAGTTTGATTCTTCTATTTCTTCCTCCTGCGTCACCTCTTTTTTGTTGTTCCAATCCCATGCGCTTTCTTCATTCACTTGCACATCTCGGCTTACAACCACCTTTTCTTCGATCGGGTCGAATAACTTGAAAGCTTTTGTCTTCTCGTCATACCCGATGAACACGTACTTCTTACTCTTGTCATCTAGCTTGGTTCTTCTTTGATCCCGTACGTGCGCATAGGCCACACTACCGAATACTCTCAAATGTGATACGGTTGGTTTTCGTCCGCTCCAAGCTTCCTGGGGTGTTTGATCTCCCATCTTCGCATGTGGGCACCGATTTTGCACATACACAGCACATTGCACCGCTTCTGCCCAAAATTCTTTTGGTATGTTTTGCTCTTCAACATCGACCGAACCATATCAAGAATAGTCCGGTTTTTCCTCTCGGCCACACCATTTTGCTGAGGTGAGTATGGTGCAGTCAAGAATCTTCTGATTCCTTGTTCCTCACAGTAGCTTTTGAAAGCAGTTGACATGTACTCTCCGCCTCTGTCCGATCGTAAGGCCTTGATATAAAGACCAGTTGTCTTCTCTACTTGCATCTTGAATTTCTTGAACACCTCGAGTGCCTCGGACTTTTCTTTCATGAAGTAAACCCAAGTCTTCCTTGTGTAGTCGTCAATAAAGGTGATAAAGTACCTCTTCTCACTGAATGACTTAGGTGTGATCGGGCCACATATATCGGTATGTACCAACTCGAGAGAACTCCTTGCACGATATTCCGCCCTTTTCTGAAAAGTGTTCCTTGTTTGCTTGCCAAGTACACACCCTTCGCAAAATTTCTTGGTGTAGTCCATATCTGGTAACCCGTGGACCATATGCTTCTTTGCTAATTCTGTTAGGCCGCCATAATGTAAGTGTCCGAACCGCAAGTGCCACAACGAGACTTTGTCATCCATGTTGACTTGCAAACACCTTTCTCGCACACTTCTCAAGTTGAGTTTGAACATCCGATTCTTGGCCATCTCCACTCGTGCAAGTAACCGGCCTCCTTTGTCTTTCAAGTGTAACATTCGATCTTTCATGAAGATCGAATATCCCTTCTCTAATAGTTGACCCATGCTAAGGAGATTACTTTTCATGTCAGGCACATAGTAGACATCCTCAATTGTCCCTTCTTTGCCATCCTTTTGAGAAAAGCGTATTTTTCCTCGGCCTTTGACTTGAACCTTCGACGCATCTCCAAATAACACGTGCCCATCTTCTATCTCTTGGATCTCCATAAAGAGATGTTTGTGCCCACTCATGTGATTGCTAGCGCCTGTATCGAGATACCAGACCGAGTCGCTATCAGGAATATGTCTTTATAAGCCATCATGAGAACACCATCGTCTCTTATCTTCTCTTCCGTGACTAGTTTCGCATTTTCTTCTATCTTTTTGTCGGAGTAGCACTCTTTTGCGTAGTGTCCATATTTGCCGCATTTGTAGCACTGGACATTTTGACGATTTGACCGGCCGCCTCTACCACGACCGCGTCCTTGACCACGCCAATTTTGTTGGCTCGGCTGGTCCTTTTCTTTCGAGTTGTCTCCACGTCCGCAGCCTCTACCGTAACCACGACCTCCACGGCCGCGTCCTTGACCACGCCAGTTTTGCTGGGCATACATCGTCTTGTCCTCCTTGATAGTTGCCTTAGATTGTAAGGCCTCTTCGAGCAGATCTTGTTTCTTCTTCTTCCGTTGCTCATGCGCCTCGAGAGAACTGGCGAGATCATCTATGGTCATCTCCTCCAGATTCTTTGACTCCTCAATTGCGCATACAACATTTTCGAAATTCTCGTCAATGACCGCAGAATCTTCTCCACGACCCTTGAATCGGTTATGGTTTCTCCATTGCGTTTGAGTTGATTCACCACCGTTTGTACACGCGTGATGTAGTCAGATACTCCTTCTGACTCCTTCATTTTCATGGCCTCCAATTCACCTCGTAGAGTTTGAAGCCGCACTTGTTTAACACGGTCGGCGCCTTTGAAGACTTTTTGCAAAATCTCCCATGCCTCCTTCGAAGTTGCCGCACTAGCAATCTTCTCGAACCCCGACTCATCTACCGCTTGGAATAAGAAGTAGAGAGCGGTCTTGTCTTTCGTGCGCGTTTCTTTCAACGCCTTTAACTGATTCGGCGTCATGTTATCAGTAGTAGCCGGCTCTGTGTAGCCGTTCTCAACTACTTCCCACGCGTCTTGTGCACCAAGCAACACCCGCATCTGAATGCTCCAATTGTCATAGTTCGTCTTTGTGAGGCGTGGTAGCGGCATCTGCCCCAGCGGTGTAGGCTTTTGTCCCAGCGGTGTACTCCCGAAATTTGCCATGGCTGTCACCGACGGTCTTCACCTTCAGCACTTGTCTTTACTTTCGGTACTTAGTTTTGCCTTTGCACTTAACTTCGCCTTCGGCAACTTGTCTTCGCCTTCACCTTTAGCACTTGTACTCGCCTTCGCCTTCAGCACTTGTACGAAGTGGTAGGGGCGGTCTTCTCCAAGCTTCAAGCTTCACAATGGGATCACCTCCCAAAGAAGCTTCAAGCTTCACCTTGCTTCAAGCTTCAAGCTTCACAATGGGAATCACCTCCCAAAGAAGCTTCAAGCTTCACCTTCCTTCAAGCTTCAAGCTTCACATTTGTAATACCTCATCCTCTGCATACGTACACAGTTACGTATCTTGATTTTTGAGCATATTTCTTTTTATTTTTTACTATTTGAATATTTACTAGTATAGCAGTACTGCATGATTTGATCTGTTTGGTATTTAGATTTGACTAATTTTAGTTTCAAATATTATTTCTTAATATATTAGATTTTTCATGATTTTCTAGAATTTTTCGGGATTAAGTTGTAAATCTTCAAAACCGGTGTCGGCCAGCATCACTGGTTGATTCCAGGAATTTTAATTGTAATTGGAATCAAATTTATGGATTCCGCTTTCATATTCCTTCTTAAAATTATATTTTCTTCCTTCGGGCATTTTCTGGGAATTTTCAGATTTTATCAAAAATCTAGCTTACCCGGTGTAGACACCGTTCATAGTGGACTCTAGGATTTTTATTTTAAAAATGGGATTGAATTTCTGAAAACCGATTTCACCATAAATCGTTTTATAATATTTATGATTTTTGTGAATTTTTGGGAAGCTTTCCGAGACACTTCAATTTTGGACCTTTCCAGACTTCTCGGTATTTTCCCAGATATCGGGAAATCATTTTACTATTTCACTTCTCTCTTTTTTTCCCATTTTTCTCTCTCCTTCCTCAAACGCGAGTTTTGGCCAACTGGATCCATCATTAAATGCGGAGACCCTTCCCTTGCTGAATTTAATGCTTATGGGCTAAAGCAACTCAAGTCCAATCAACCATGCCCTTGTCCTTTTCTCTGAAACGCAGCCTTTTGCGTTTTCTTCTGAACGCAACATTGAATCCCGCGTTTGGCTTCTTTTTGCCTAGACGCAGCCTTGAGACGCAGCATTCTTTGGAGGGAAGTGAGGATGGCAATTATTATATTGTTTTCCCCCTTCTATATAAATGCACTCCCATCTTCTCTCTCATTGTTTCCTTCATCTCTTTTGTTCCAGCAAGCTCCAACAGCCACCACAACCCCCCAAGCTCTTTGGCCGGCCATCACCACCACCCACCAAAGCCATTTTTCTCCACCACAAATCCCTCTACTTCATTCTACTCCATCTCCTCCTCCATTTTTAACAACAAACACCATCTTCTTCAACCTCTTTCACCAAGAGAACCTCAAAGAACCCACTTTCACCAAAAAGCTTCACCACCATTTCCACCACCACCAGCACCACCTTAGCCTCCACCAAGCGTACCACCTTCACCTCCTCGACAACCTCTTTCTAACGGACTATAGTTTCGTCCCCCGCAACAACGTTTGCAAGATCCCGTTTTGGCTTGATGAACTAGACTTGCACCTCCATCTTCTCCAAAGCAACCACAACCCTTTCCATCAACTTGTGAGAACCGGCACCCTCCTGTTGGATTGGGACCGCGTTTCTCTGCGTCGGACGCACCTTAGGCGAGTAATTCTACTCGCCATGACTTGATATTATTTCATGTTTGTAACAAACACAGCCCTCGAATATTTGGACCTGTTCTCTGTTCTGAACCTCTATTAGTCGACTTGGCCCAAACGCAAGTCGACTAACCCTTTGAAACGCAGCTCTTTGAAACGCACTTTATTAGTCGACTTGGTGTTTTCCCCTAGTCGACTAACTTCCCTTCTGAAAACGCGGTTCCTTGAAACGCAGATTTCCCTAGTCGACTACCTACTGTTCCTAGTCGACTAACGCAGCTTCTTGA
Organism: Agave tequilana; assembly: GCA_038442645.1. NCBI lineage: Eukaryota > Viridiplantae > Streptophyta > Magnoliopsida > Asparagales > Asparagaceae > Agave > Agave tequilana. Next base: position 169,285 of record JAVJIF010007124.1, on the reverse strand, counting down.
AACGCGGCTCTTCGAGACGCAGACTTGACCAGTCGACTAACCCAAACGCCTTAGTCGACTAACTTTCCTCTGAAAAACGCAGCTTTCTTAGTCGACTTGTTCCCTTTCTATAGTCGACTAACTCTTTCATGAGTCGACTACTTGTCTTTCCTAGTCGACTAACCTTGACTATTTATTATGGTTAATTACTTCTTTGATTATGAACATTATCTTTGGATCATGTATATTATGTTGCTATTTGCGAGGCTTGTTACTTGATGAATATCACCTCTTATCATGCTATCTATCAACATAAGGCATGATACACATGACTTTCATAATTATCACGATAACGGGAATGATGACCTGACAGCTTGACAGTACAACTATACTCCTGATACACATGTGATACATTATAGTACGAACCAGTACTCCTGATATACCTGCATTCATGACATTCCTGACTTGTTCTTGCTCATTTCCGGAATCTGATAAATCATCTAATAAATCATAATGAGACAACTTGCATCGGGTCGGGGGAAATATGCGGCTATCAATATGTGTTCGTGTTTACAGTGGTATTAGGTATGTTGTGCAACTAAATTTCCGGTCTGACCTGTGGGCCTCCAGGGGACCGAGGGGAGAGCTGGCTCCCTCATTCCTGGTACCATCATGATAAGGGCATACATAAGACCCTCCTGAATCGCCTTGCGGCAGGTTCCGTCACCAAGCAACGGAACACCCTGGGCCGTGGTCCCGGGTATGTACGGGACCCACTGTAAACATAGTTCGTTGATACCCCGCTGGTTTCCAATAACAACCTTGCTTTACTCGGATATGGATCTATGTGTGCTGGGACGCTAGTTCACATAGCTAGATATCAGGGTAAGACGAGTAATAATAATAATAATAATAATAATAATAATAAGAGACGTTAACTGTGGTTGTTGTATGCGCTTGGATTACGGTGACATGAGATGAAGGTATATAGATGAGGGTTTCCTTGTTTGGATTATCCCCTCGAAGTACTGGTCTCATGGAGCTGTAGCCTAAGCTTATACAATGCCCTTACGTTTATAACATGCTATGCTCCTTTTACTTGCTGGATGATTATTCTTGATATTGTACCAACCCTCATGTTCATGTTTCTGTTGCCGCTCGGCTGTTACCTGCTCTACTTGTTGGGAGGTCCTGACTCCCTTGAATTTGTATGTTCAGGTTCCGAACCTTGGATCGAGGTGGAGCCTTCTGTGGAGGACCAGGCTTTCCTTTCCGAGCAGGCTGATTAGTCTCGGTTGCTGTCATCCCAGACTTTCCTTTTGGCTCGCGGGACCTTTCTTCAGCTCGTGAGCATCCTTGTAATTATCTTGTAAATCGTACTTTTGAGTTTGGTTGTGATATATGATGCATGCGATATGTAAATATATGTCACATTCTGTGATAACCTTGTACCTTGTACTTCTTATGTTGGCATATGAAAGGACGCTACGCTTTGTCGTACTCTGATTCTTGTTTGTACTGATGCTTAGCGTATATACGTAGGGTATTTCTGACCTGCGTATGTACGTCGCAGTGACGTCCCCGTACCCTCCGGACCGGGGCGTTACAACCATCATGATAAGGGCATACATAAGACCCTCCTGAATCGCCTTGCGGCAGGTTCCGTCACCAAGCAACGGAACACCCTGGGCCGTGGTCCCGGGTATGTACGGGACCCACTGTAAACATAGTTCGTTGATACCCGCTGGTTTCCAATAACAACCTTGCTTTACTCGGATATGGATCTATGTGTGCTGGGACGCTAGTTCACATAGCTAGATATCAGGGTAAGACGAGTAATAATAATAATAATAATAATAATAATAGACGTTAACTGTGGTTGTTGTATGCGCTTGGATTACGGTGACATGAGATGAAGGTATATAGATGAGGGTTTCCTTGTTTGGATTATATCCCCTCGAAGTACTGGTCTCATGGAGCTGTAGCCTAAGCTTATACAATGCCCTTACGTTTATAACATGCTATGCTCCTTTTACTTGCTGGATGATTATTCTTGATATTGTACCAACCCTCATGTTCATGTTTCTGTTGCCGCTCGGCTGTTACCTGCTCTACTTGTTGGGAGGTCCTGACTCCCTTGAATTTGTATGTTCAGGTTCCGAACCTTGGATCGAGGTGGAGCCTTCTGTGGAGGACCAGGCTTTCCTTTCCGAGCAGGCTGATTAGTCTCGGTTGCTGTCATCCCAGACTTTCCTTTTGGCTCGCGGGACCTTTCTTCAGCTCGTGAGCATCCTTGTAATTATCTTGTAAATCGTACTTTTGAGTTTGGTTGTGATATATGATGCATGCGATATGTAAATATATGTCACATTCTGTGATAACCTTGTACCTTGTACTTCTTATGTTGGCATATGAAAGGACGCTACGCTTTGTCGTACTCTGATTCTTGTTTGTACTGATGCTTAGCGTATATACGTAGGGTATTTCTGACCTGCGTATGTACGTCGCAGTGACGTCCCCGTACCCTCCGGACCGGGGCGTTACAACCATCATGATAAGGGCATACATAAGACCCTCCTGAATCGCCTTGCGGCAGGTTCCGTCACCAAGCAACGGAACACCCTGGGCCGTGGTCCCGGGTATGTACGGGACCCACTGTAAACATAGTTCGTTGATACCCCCGCTGGTTTCCAATAACAACCTTGCTTTACTCGGATATGGATCTATGTGTTGGCCCAAAGGCCCTTCACCCTAGTTTTGATGATGATCAACTCATGTAGTTATAGTTACTAATGATCTTGTGTTTAATTAGTGACAGATTCATGATCAAGATCTTAGTAGGTGCATAGCTCAACAAAGGATTAAAGAACAAGATTTGGAGCTTGCATGTTGTGATCCAAGGAGTTTTTGGATCAAGCTTGGACCAAGTCAAGAAGATGAGAAGCCTTCAAGTGAAGACTTCAAGAAGTTGAAGACTTGTGTCTAGGTATAGAATTTGTATTTTTGTTTTAGTAAAAATGTAAAGGATAGATAGTTGGTGGATTGCTCAAGTTATATCACACACACACACTCTTGATTAGAACTCTTGATTTAATTGATTTCATAAAAGATTTTGTTTTTAGAAAAGAACTTTTATTTTAGAAAAAGATTTTTCTTTAAGACAAAATATTTGTTGGTTTTTGGTATTTCTATCATGTATATTCTTTAACCAAAACCAAGTTGTATACTAGATTTCAAAAACATAGATATTTCATATTGATTGTGTAGTGGATCATATCCATACACACCATGCTTTTAAATGGACTCAAATATCTTGTTTTTGTATTTGATAAAGGTTTGGAAAAACATTTCATGGAAAATTAGGTTTTTATCAAAAGAATTTTTACCAAGTATTTTACCTTGATAGTAGTATGACACATGCTCATACTCTATGATTTTTCAAGACCAAAATATTTCATCCAAGACCCAAAACCTAAATCCAAATTGTCCAGGTCCTGGAAGTTCTGATTTTTCAGAATTTCTCAGTGACCGGTCGACCGGCAGTCGACCGGCACTCGACCGACATGCACAGTTTTGTGCATGTGCGTATCAGTCGACCGGGACTCGACCGGGACTCGACCGATCCAAACCTGTTGCTCTCTGAAAATTGCCAGTCGACCGAACCGGTCGACCGACAGTTCATTCCAGAAGATCGGTCGACTCACCAGTCGACCGTGGCTGCAACGGTCAGAAAAATGACCGTTGGCCGGTCGACCGGCGGTCGACCGCCAGCTCTGACAGAACCCCAACGGCTCTATTTCTGGCAGCCTATAAATTGGGATTTTGTCATCTGTTTTGAGGTTAACATTTAGGAGACTTCTTGAGCTGTTTTTCAGACACTTTTAGAGGAGTTTCTCTACAAGATTTTAGTGCAAATACTTCCAATCAAAAGGAAGAGTTTTATCAAGAGAGTGTTTAAGTGATTTCTTGTGTTTTCAACAAAGCTTTCTTTCCTTCTTTTTCTCACCACACACTTGAGCTTTCCATTGCTAGATATTCTTATAGGTGTGTTGTAGTGAGAGTACTCTTTAGGTGATCAAGAGTTGTGATCATCAAAGAGATCTTTTCTTGTAATTTTGAGGAAACGGGCAAGTGTGCTCGTTGTGGTTGAGTTCGGGTGCGAACTTGTGGTGCGAGGTGCGTCCTCGTCAAGCCGGTGGGCTTGTGGTGTGTAAGGGACTTTGGGAGTCCGAGGGTTTGTAGGTGTACGGCACCGAGGAGAGATCCGGTGGGATCTTGCATAGTGGAAATCCTTCGTGTGTCGAAGGCGGGGATGTAGAGCAAGTGTGCTCGAACCTCGAAACAAACCCTTTGTGTTTGCGATTGCTTACTCTATCCCTCTCTCTCTCTTTGTCTCTTTTATTTCTTGCATTACTTTCATTGTCTTTACTTTACATGCTTGATATACCCTTGTGCTTAATTGATATACATACTTGCTTGGGATTGTTGTTAACACTAGTATTCAACCAAGAGAGCCAACGCGGCACCTCAACCCATTCAAGGGAATCTAGAGGAGCTTGTCCAGAGCCTCGCAAGGGGAATTCGGCAACACTCTTGAGTTATACATAAGTGTTTAATTAAAAGAAGTTTTAATTTGGTCAACTTAGTTTTAATTCCGCATTATTTGTTCATTAGTGACCATTAGATTAGCCATCACCTATTCACCCCCCCTCTAGGTGATCTTACAATTGGTATCAGAGCTAGTGCTCTTGATAAGGGTCTAACAACCTAAGAGTTAAAGATCCTACATTTGGGCTAATCACAATATTTGTTGTACACACACACCTCACCATGGACTTTATGTCACCACCCACCTTTGACATTCTTAACATCCACATTTGGAAAGTTAAGATGTCATTATTCCTCAAAGCCCTAGGTTATAATGTATATCTTGCCACTACTAATAATGCTTATTGTATAGATGGTAAGAATCTTGAGGCTAATACAAAAGCCCTAAATGCTTTGAAGAGTACCCTAAATGATGATTACTTATTTAGGGTTGCTAATATTGATATGGCTTTTGTAGTTTGGAACACCCTCATCTCCCTTGGCGAAAATGAACAATACTATGCGGGGAGCGATTCGGATATTGGAAGCGACACCTCCAACAAGTGCTACATGGTCCAAGGGATGACCCCCTTGAGGTAACTTCCGAATCCGAGGATGAGGACATGTCATATGATGAGCTTACTTCATTTTGCCATATGATTATTGAAAAATATGACATGATAAAGAAAGAAAATAAAAATTTGAAAAAGGACATTGCTTGCATGCATATAGAACAAGACTCTTTTAGAGATAACATTGCATGCTTAGAAAAAGACAACAATATTTTGAAAAAGAAATTTGATTGCATGCATGTAGAAAATGATTTTCTTAGAAATAAACTTGCATGTTTAGAAAAAGAAAATGAGAATTTGAAAAATGAGAATGTTTCCCTTATGTCTAAATTGAATGATTTATGTGAAGGGAATATGTCTTTGAAGGATAAGATTGCTATGGTAGAAAAACAAAAGGAAAGTATTTTGCAAGAAAACAAATCTTTAAAAAGAAAATTTGTTGAAAAAGAAAAAGATAATGTTTCTCAAAAGAAAAAGAAAAATGATTCTTCATCTCATCATGCTTTTCATGCCACTACTAATGAGATTAAGAACTTGAAAAATAAGATAAATAATTTGAGCTCTAATTTGAGCACATGTGCATTCAATCATTCTAAGTTGGAATCCTTATTTCAAAAGAAACAAGTTCCACATGCTCAAGCACATCATCATACTCATCATGCTCATGCTTATGGTGCACATCACGATCACAATCACACTCATAAGCATCATGCTAAGGTGTACATTTGTACACATTGCGGCCGCAAAGGCCATCTAGCAAGATATTGTTTTGATAAGAAACCATATTTATATTTTGCTAAATATAATAGATTTTGGGTTCCTTATAACAATGCTAACCCCAAAGGACCCAAGAAAACATGGGTACCAAAACCCCCACCTTTTGATTGTGATGTAGGTGAGGGCTCTCACAAGACGTGAGAAGGTTGGTACCTTGGTAGTGATTGCAATGGACATGATGGACATACACTTGGTTGCATCACTATCAAGGAGCTTGGTGGGACAACCACCATACTTGGAGCTTTGGAGTTGGTAACAACCTCTAAACTCCTATTTTATTTATGTACATGCTTTATACTTTTATCATATTCATAGCATGTTCATGTTTTAAGATTTTGTGTGCTTTATGTGGTATTTACATGCTTAGATGTAGAATATATCAAACTTGTATGTATACATATACAAATAGTAAATTACAATTGACTCTTAAATAATTGAACTTCATGCTCACTTGTATCCACTTTATGCATATGTATAATCTAGTTTTGATAATTCTCATATATACATGTTTTGCCAATTTTTGTGATTTACTTCATGTATATGCATGCTTAATTCAAATCCAATAAATATACATGTATACCTGTGAGTCTCTTGCCTTCATGCAAACATTTAATAGACTCTTTTATTTTTGGGATATGTATGCATATTGTTAGATTTGTATAAACCATACATATACCATGAAAATTGTTGATTTTAGTGAAAAATGATTTTTCATGATTTGTTGTTAAAATTTGACTTATGATCGTTTTGGGCTTCAATGACTATTTTCATGTAGACACTATTTACATAACCTTTGAACACTCAATCTTTAAGAAAATATATATGTTGAGCTTTATGGAATATGAGTGCTTGAACTTTTATGTATTTAGTATTATTCATGAAAAACATATGATTTTTTATTTATGAAGGATCTTTAACTAGTTTGTCAAAAATTCATTTAAACTAGTTATCTATTCTTCAAGTATTGCACATGATTCTATTTTTATGGATAAATTCTTTTGTGATTTCAAAATTTTGATGCTTCATTGTATTGAATATTAGTTTAGATGTTAGTATTTGTCAACACTTGGATTTATACTTGTACACCTTATGGACCACAAATAAATCTATATATGATTGGGTTGAATGCTTATTTGTGCCTATTAGATGTACTAGTATAGCCTTGTGTTGATGATCATTACATTCTTAAACTTGTATTCCCATTTGGATTTATGTTTTGATCATGTGATTTCATTTCATGTATAAGTTTCTTTTGCCAAAACATTAAAATATACATGGATAACCCTTGAGTCATTTGCTTTTCATGCAAATCTATTTATAAGGACTCAATTGAATTTTGGGGATATGTATGTATACTTAATGTCTTGTCAAAACATACATATGCTATGAAATGTAATTTTGATGATTTTCATATATTAAAATTTGTGATGATTTTCGTATTTTCAAAATATATGATTTTAAGGAATATTGAGTTTTATTGCTAATTTTCATGATACCATGTTTCACATAACACTATCACACTCACTTCTTTTTGATATGGACTTTATGGATAGAGTGCTTTTTTAGTGCCTTGTGTTTCATTGATCTTTCATGAAAACCTTTTAACTTATTCCTTGATGGAAGGATCTCGTACTAGTTCTTAAAACAAGTTCATTTAACTAGTTCGAATTCTTCATATGGTAGATTATATGATGTATACACTTATGCTTACTTTTCAATTGGTATCATTGGATATTTTCAATTGGTATCAATTTGACTCTTGTTGTATATACTCATATTTTGTTCTTTCATATATGTATGTATCTACTTCAATTGATATACTCTTTTCATACATATATATGATTTGTACTTGTGCTTTAGCTAAAATTGACTCTTATATTTTTAAGCACAAAGTTGTTAATGCTAAGCTTACTTCAAATCTTATTTATCTTCAAGCTTATGCATTGTATTTCATAATTGGTATCAAAATTCAAATTTTGTTGTTCTACATTTGGTACCTTAAAAGAAAATATTGTATTTTAAGATATTTCAAAATTTTGTTTTCATAAGAAAAATTCAAATTTTTGATTTGTATTGTCTATATGCAAGGAGAGCTTAACATCTCTCTTACATATAGATTCATGTTGAGTATATTATAAATTGAGGAGATTGACAACTCTTCTTTATGTGATATACGTGTGTAGGGGGAGCTTCACATCTCCTCTTATGCATGACATATTATACGTTATGTGAATTAGGGCTTGTCATCCCTCCTTCATGTAATGTATATGTGTCGGGAAGCTAACTTAACGTCTTCCTCTTCATGAATTTATATCGCATATAAATTTTATTGATTGATTTGTATTTTACCCTCCTTGATTTCTTTGTTTTTGACAAAAAGGGGGAGGAAAAAAAAAATTTGTTTGATGTATTTTTCTTTGAACCCTTTGTTGATGATTGACAAAAAGGGGGAGAAGAATTTGTGATTTTATATGCATGATTTCATGATTTCCTTACTTAAGGGAGAGTAAGATTTGTATTTATGCATATATGTTGATATATGTTGTCTTGCAATTAGGAGCAAAAGATTTGATTTATGATTTGATTTATATGATTGCATCTCCTACATTGCATACATGTCATGTGCTTTTATTGCCATATCTTGTATTTATTTGGTATGCATGAGTTAAGGGGGAGCTTCTTTGAAGCTTTACTTTAATCCATGCATATATAACTCCATGAGTTTTGTCATCATCAAAAAGGGGGAGATTGTTGGCCCAAAAGGCCCTTCACCCTAGTTTTGATGATGATCAACTCATGTAGTTATAGTTACTAATGATCTTGTGTTTAATTAGTGACAGATTCATGATCAAGATCTTAGTAGGTGCATAGCTCAACAAAGGATTAAAGAACAAGATTTGGAGCTTGCATGTTGTGATCCAAGGAGTTTTTGGATCAAGCTTGGACCAAGTCAAGAAGATGAGAAGCCTTCAAGTGAAGACTTCAAGAAGTTGAAGACTTGTGTCTAGGTATAGAATTTGTATTTTTGTTTTAGTAAAAATGTAAAGGATAGATAGTTGGTGGATTGCTCAAGTTATATCACACACACACACTCTTGATTAGAACTCTTGATTTAATTGATTTCATAAAAGATTTTGTTTTTAGAAAAGAACTTTTATTTTAGAAAAAGATTTTTCTTTAAGACAAAATATTTGTTGGTTTTGGTATTTCTATCATGTATATTCTTTAACCAAAACCAAGTTGTATACTAGATTTCAAAATATAGATATTTCATATTGATTGTGTAGTGGATCATATCCATACACACCATGCTTTTAAATGGACTCAAATATCTTGTTTTTGTATTTGATAAAGGTTTGGAAAAACATTTCATGGAAAATTAGGTTTTTATCAAAAGAATTTTTACCAAGTATTTTACCTTGATAGTAGTATGACACATGCTCATACTCTATGATTTTTCAAGACCAAAATATTTCATCCAAGACCCAAAACCTAAATCCAAATTGTCCAGGTCCTGGAAGTTCTGATTTTTCAGAATTTCTCAGTGACCGGTCGACCGGCAGTCGACCGGCACTCGACCGACATGCACAGTTTTGTGCATGTGCGTATCAGTCGACCGGGACTCGACCGATCCAAACCTGTTGCTCTCTGGAAATTGCCAGTCGACCGAACCGGTCGACCGACAGTTCATTCCAGAAGATCGGTCGACTCACCAGTCGACCGGTGGCTGCAACGGTCAGAAAAATGACCGTTGGCCGGTCGACCGGCGGTCGACCGCCAGCTCTGACAGAACCCCAACGGCTCTATTTCTGGCAGCCTATAAATTGGGATTTTGTCATCTGTTTTGAGGTTAACATTTAGGAGACTTCTTGAGCTGTTTTTCAGACACTTTTAGAGGAGTTTCTCTACAAGATTTTAGTGCAAATACTTCCAATCAAAAGGAAGAGTTTTTATCAAGAGAGTGTTTAAGTGATTTCTTGTGTTTTCAACAAAGCTTTCTTTCCTTCTTTTTCTCACCACACACTTGAGCTTTCCATTGCTAGATATTCTTATAGGTGTGTTGTAGTGAGAGTACTCTTTAGGTGATCAAGAGTTGTGATCATCAAAGAGATCTTTTCTTGTAATTTTGAGGAAACGGGCAAGTGTGCTCGTTGTGGTTGAGTTCGGGTGCGAACTTGTGGTGCGAGGTGCGTCCTCGTCAAGCCGGTGGGCTTGTGGTGTGTAAGGGACTTTGGGAGTCCGAGGGTTTGTAGGTGTACGGCACCGAGGAGAGATCCGGTGGGATCTTGCATAGTGGAAATCCTTCGTGTGTCGAAGGCGGGGATGTAGAGCAAGTGTGCTCGAACCTCGAAACAAACCCTTTGTGTTTGCGATTGCTTACTCTATCCCTCTCTCTCTCTTTGTCTCTTTTATATCTTGCATTACTTTCATTGTCTTTACTTTACATGCTTGATATACCCTTGTGCTTAATTGATATACATACTTGCTTGGGATTGTTGTTAACACTAGTATTCAACCAAGAGAGCCAACGCGGCACCTCAACCCATTCAAGGGGAATCTAGAGGAGCTTGTCCAGAGCCTCGCAAGGGGAATTCGGCAACACTCTTGAGTTATACATAAGTGTTTAATTAAAAGAAGTTTTAATTTGGTCAACTTAGTTTTAATTCCGCATTATTTGTTCATTAGTGACCATTAGATTAGCCATCACCTATTCACCCCCCCTCTAGGTGATCTTACACTATGTGTGCTGGGACGCTAGTTCACATAGCTAGATATCAGGGTAAGACGAGTAATAATAATAATAATAATAATAATAATAATAATAATAGACGTTAACTGTGGTTGTTGTATGCGCTTGGATTACGGTGACATGAGATGAAGGTATATAGATGAGGGTTTCCTTATTTGGATTATCCCCTCGAAGTACTGGTCTCATGGAGCTGTAGCCTAAGCTTATACAATGCCCTTACGTTTATAACATGCTATGCTCCTTTTACTTGCTGGATGATTATTGTTGATATTGTACCAACCCTCATGTTCATGTTTCTGTTGCCGCTCGGCTGTTACCTGCTCTACTTGTTGGGAGGTCCTGACTCCCTTGAATTTGTATGTTCAGGTTCCGAACCTTGGATCGAGGTGGAGCCTTCTGTGGAGGACCAGGCTTTCCTTTCCGAGCAGGCTGATTAGTCTCGGTTGCTGTCATCCCAGACTTTCCTTTTGGCTCGCGGGACCTTTCTTCAGCTCGTGAGCATCCTTGTAATTATCTTGTAAATCGTACTTTTGAGTTTGGTTGTGATATATGATGCATGCGATATGTAAATATATGTCACATTCTGTGATAACCTTGTACCTTGTACTTCTTATGTTGGCATATGAAAGGACGCTACGCTTTGTCGTACTCTGATTCTTGTTTGTACTGATGCTTAGCGTATATACGTAGGGTATTTCTGACCTGCGTATGTACGTCGCAGTGACGTCCCCGTACCCTCCGGACCGGGGCGTTACAACATTGCTTCAAGCTTCAAGCTTCACAATGGGAATCACCTCCCAAAGAAGCTTCAAGCTTCACCTTGCTTCAAGCTTCAAGCTTCACAATGGGAATCACCTCCCAAAGAAGCTTCAAGCTTCACCTTGGCTCTGATACCAATTTGTTAGCACAAGAAGAACTAGAAATATGAGGAGGAGGAGTAAGGAGTAAGAACACAAAATTTCTTTTCTATCAAACTCTTGCTCACTCTTGCTTCTATTTTCATTCAAGGATGACAGCGCTATTTATAGACTCCTAATGACTCTTGAGATTCCACACACATTGGAATTCCACACACAAAGATTCTTAGACTTCCTCACAATGACTCTTGGGATTCCACACACATTAGAATTCCACACACAAAGATTCTTAGACTTCCTCACAATGACTCTTGGGATTCCACACACATTGGAATTCCACACACAATGACTCTTAGACTTCCTCACAATGACTCTTGGTAATTACAAACTACATAATGCATTTGACCTCTCATCTCCTTAATTAATATTGTATTGGGAACTCCAAGGGACTTTGTTTGAGTTTATCTTTCAACACTAATTTGTTCAAAGCTGTTTCCATATGATTCTCCCACCTCTCTCAATTTTATCATGCAGCATGTGCATTGTTTATCACCTATTTATTTCTTCAGTTTTATCAGTTAGTTTTTTACATTGTTTATCTATAGTAATAACAAATCATGGTGTAATGTCGACTCATTATAATTGATATGTGAGTCAGGAATTCAGACGAACAAAAGGAAACTTGAGCTCCATGAGAGAGCATGCAGAACTCCTCCACTCTGTTGGAGAAGATATCAGTGAATCCAAGGTGAAACTGTTTTTCTCTCCCTGGACTTCTGTTCTTGTTTGTTATGATATGGTATTAGTGTTCACTACTTTTTGCAGGCATCTGGGAGTATGTCACCTGGAGTGAATTTATTGCGAGAGCGAGCTTCAATTCATGGAAGCATAAGCCATGTAAGAATCTAGCCTTTGTGTGTTCATATGATTTGACTCTCCAAAGTTCACAGGATGCGGTTTGCAGAACAAAGTTGTCTTCATTTGAGTGTTGACGGGTTGCTGATATAGAAGTTAGAACTTACAACTTTTTGCGTAAGAAAATTTATATTTTATAGGCATCAGTATTTCAGTGTGAAGCAAGGTGATAGTGGCATGAAGCAAACACTATTATTAGTTTTTAAAACCCATTTCTTGGGCTTCTATATTATATAGAGCATGCCTTATGTTCAGCTGATCTTTCAAATGGATTTGCAAAACCATTTGTCTCAAGATGTTATTCAGTTTGGGATCATAAAGCATTTCTTAAGTTGGTTCATATGATTTGACTCTCCAAAATTCACAGAAGATGCAGTTTGCAGAACAAAGTTGTCTTCATTTGAATGTTGACTCGTTGCTGATATAGAAGATAGAACTTGCTACTTTTTTTGCGTAAGAAAAATTATATTATCAGATTTGATGAAAAAGAGATCCAAGAGAGTAAGTTGATCTCTCAGTCTCAGTTATTATATATAGAAATCAAATAAGTATGGGTTTACAAGGGAAAAAAAAACAATATCCGATACCCACTAACTAAATATCCAATAGTCTAACACTCTCCCTCAAGCTGGACCGTAGATGTCTATCTGCCCAGCTTGTTACATAAATCAGAGAAAAATCTAGGAGTAATAGTTTTAGTAAACATATTTACAATCTCTTCAGAGGATAGAAATCAACTTTAGAGCAATCGCATCACGAACAAAGTGACAGTCCACCTCTATGTGCTTTGTCCTCTCGTAGAAGACATGTTTGATAGCTATGTAGATGGCAGCCTGTTTATCACAATACATAGGCATTGAATCATCCTTGAATTCAAGTTCCCAATAAAATCTTCAGCCACATCATCTTTCATGATGTATGAGTTATTGCTTTATACTCAACTTCTGCGCTAGGATGGGACACAACAATCTCCTTGTTCCTCCAAGTAACTAGATTGTCTCCAATATAAGTGCAATACTCAGAGATAGACTTTCTATCTCTTTTATTTCCTGCATAATTAGAATAAAAAGGCTTCATTCTTCATATGCTCGTACTTCTTATACAACAAGCATGTACCAGGAGATCCTTTGATGTAGATCAATATCCTCAAAGTTGCATTATAGCTTGTGCATAAACTGACTCATCTAACCAACAGCATAAGTAATATCTGATTTTGTAACAATAAGATTGATAAGTTTACTTACTAATCTCATGTACTGAGATACATCCTTGAAGAGAGTTCCAGACTCATCTCACAAGTCAGTATCAGCATCCATATGTGTACGCACAACTAAGTAATCCGGCATCCTGTAACAGATTCAAAGCATACTTTCGTTGAGAAAGAACCACTCTTCATGTTTACTTTAAGAAATTTCAATCCCAAAAAAATATCAAGGTCTCCCCATGTATTTGGTCACAAACTGTCTCAAGATAGTCTTTGGCCTCCTTAATGCCATCAATATCATTCTCAATCAGCAGAATATCATCAACATAAACGGCACGAATCACATAATCCGAAGAGCTACGACGAATGATCATTCTGAAACCTCCTTCAGGACAATCAACTAAATTTATCGGACCAAGTTTGTGGGCTTTGCTTAAGGCCATATATCGCTTTCTTGAACTTGCAAACCATATTCATCCCCTGAGCAACATACCCTGGAGGTTGCTCCATATAGACCTCATCAAGGTCACCATAGAAGAAGGCATTCTTCATATCACATCAGCCATTATTGGCTGACAACTAGAGAGAATAGTATACTGATGGAGTTTAGGCGAACAACAGAGAACATCTCCAGATAGTTCACCCCATAAGTCTGAGTAAAGCCTTTAGCAATCAGGCGAGCCTTGTATCTATCACCGTGTCATCTGGCCAATACTTCATGGTAAAAACCCAAACAGCTGACAACGGGGAGTCCAGGAGAAGTAGGCACAAGATCCCAAGTCTGTCGTGAGAATGAGGCCATCCATCTCCCCGTCCATAGCTTGCCTTCACACAGGGTATATCACTGCATCTTGATAAGACTTGGGTATAAAAATAAAGGCATAGACAAGGCAAATTAACGAGATAATATGGTAAGACGGTCATAAGAGAGAAAAATTGGAAATAAGATGCATGGTAGAAGATTGTTTACCTTTTCAAAGCGTAATAAGAAGATCCAAGTCAGAAGGACCAGAGGTATATGTCTCAACCATAGGAAGTGGAGGATCGATAGGCACAAATAGAATTAGGAGAAACAAGATCAGCAGCAACAAGGATTGGATTAGCTAGGAGTGAGGTAGGAGCCACTGTCTTTGAACGTCTGATATACACCTGTAATTATTTAGGAATACTTTTTCTCTCCTGATTTTTGGACTTAAACATAGGCTGAGGTATGGACGAAGAAACAATAGGTGCAAAGTATGGAACAAACTCAAAGAAAAAAGTCACATCAGATGAAGTATAGAATTGCAATGTACCACATTAAAACATCGATGACTTTTTTAGTACGAGAATAGCCAATAAAAACACATTTTATAACCTAGGTTCTAACTTGTCTAGACCAGTTTAAGATTTGAATAAAACAAGTAGAACCAAAAACACGAAGAATAACAAAATGGTAGACAAAAAAGAAATTTTATCATGAAGTACTTAAGAAGGAAATCTTTTTATCAGATGACATGCACATAGAATTCAGCCCAAAAAGATTTAGGTACATGCATGTGAATTAACAGTATACCAATCACATCTAAACAGATGCCTCAGTTTTCTTTTAGTTGCTCTATTCTGCTGTGAAGTGTGTGAACATATGGTATGATGTAATAAACTATGAGATGCATAAAAATGAGAAATTTTAGTTTGGGTATACTCAAGAGCATTATCAATATGCAAAACACGAACAGTAAAAGGAAACTGGGGTTTTTATTTCATTAATAAAATTCTTAATAACATCAGTAAGTGGAGTTTTGTCTTTCAGCAAATACACTCAAGATATTCTAGAGTAATCATCCACAAATAATAGAAAATACCTAAACCTAAAATAGAAGTGACACGACACGACCCCCAATCATCAGAGTCGACCAGATTAAAAGGAGAATTACTTTTATTATTGACACAATTAGGATAGGAAGCTCGCTGATGCTTTCCTAATTGATAGGATTCAAATTCTAAGGCAGAAAAGGAAGACTCTTGCCGCAACTTTTGGAAAGAGGGATGTCCCAATCTATGATGTCATTGTAATGGACTATCAGAAGGAAAAATAACAGTTAAGTCAGAGATCATCATCCAAGTAATAGAGGACACCATGTTCACGACCCAAACCTATCCTCATCTCGGTCTATAGATCCTGAAACACATAGTAGGTGAGGTGAAATATTGTGCAACAACGATTTTATGTAGTAAGTTTTCTTGTTTTAAATATCGGCCGAGTCGGCTGAGATATCGTCCAATATCTCCTTTTTTGCCTGTTGTCGATACGATATGAGAAAATCGTTTCTCATATTATTTGCAGCAAAAAAGGCTGATATTTAAAATAGCGGCCGATAAATCGCCCATATATCATCCGATATGAAATAACTTATTTATTGCATGACTATGTGCAAATGTACATTATTTTTTTTACTGTCTTTGATTGCATATTACATTACTTTTATTAGGTAAATGATATCTATGACACTAAACCAATTTTTAGTTATCGATATTTCATGTCTGATATGAACGCCCGATATGTGGGCATATCCTCGATATCTCCCCCGATATCCGGTATCCGATATAAAAACCCCCATCCGATACGATCCCGATATCTGATATTTAGAACCTTGAAAAGTTTACTGATAGATAGTAAACTAAAAGAAAATTTAGAAATAAATAAGACATCATTTAACGATAAAAAAATAGTCGCATGTACAACTTTTTTCCACGAACACTGGAAGAGGTACCATAAGAAATATTAACATGAATACTATCACTAAAGAAAAGAGAATAAAATTTATCTTTAATACATGTCATATGAGTGGATGCTCCTAAATTTAATATCCAAGACTTATCAGAGGAAGCAGTAAATGCACGCGTACCTGAAGCAGAACTATGCATGGTACTATTAGCTTGAGATGCCTGAGAAATCTGAAGCTGAAGAAAATGATCATAGTTTACATGAGATATCTGCACAATAGAAGCAGCAGAGGAGGTACCAGCTGAAGTAGGAGAAGAGTCAGCAACCTGAGTCCACTTAAGTTTACCAAACTTATCCCAGCATTTATCAGATGTATGATTGTTCCGCCCACACTGCACAAAATGACGTGGACCATTATCTCCGCATCCATGTCCTCCCCCTGAATCACGGCAAGATCACGCCTACATCCTCCACCTCTGCCACAATCTCCAGCAACACAGAGTTCTCAACACCTAAAGGAGCAACAGAGGAGTCACCTCTCATAGGGACACGACAAACCCGCAACAGAGTTATAGTGAGAGGAGAAACTGTATCACCCCCAAAAATTTGTCCACAAACTTGGTTGTCTAAGGAGATATCCAGTTCAGAGAGAAACTTAGTCATTGCTAACTCATCATGATACCGCTATAGCATCTTTTGATCCAGTATCAGGGTCTGATAAAAGTCCAACTCATTAAGAGTCTCCTTCATCCTAGAGTAGTAGTTGGTCAGAGAGCGACCATCTTGTCGCAGTGTGAATAACCTCTCATACAAATCAACATCTTGAGAGATATTATGTTCGTTGGAGTACTTTTTCGGGGTATCTCATATCTATTTTGCAGTCTTCGGAAGCGTGACACCGGCATTGACCTTCTCATTTATACTATTGATAGCCATATCATTATGCTACAGTTACTAGCCACCCAATCATCATAAATAGTAGTACCTTTGGCGGGAGAATCCTCTGTAAAATGATTAAACTTCTTCTACGAACCGACGAAGAAACGAAAGGACCGAGCCTAGAAGAGATAGTTGTTGTCATTGAGTTTCACAGTGGTGGTAAAGAGTTGTTTCGAAGCAATGGAATCAAAAGTGTACTTGATATCTTTGAAAGACATAGTAACTAGTAGTCAAATCACCGAAAGATAGTGGGTAAGAAAAGTAGATACACAAACAAGCGATAGCCAGTAGTCAAATCACCGAAGGATAATGAGGTAGAAAGAGTAGATGCACAAACAAGCGATAGTCAGTCACTAATAGTCAGGCAGAACCTCAACAATCTATTGTTACAAGAGGGGTAGCAGACATAGCTGGGGAGTAGATGGCCTGGGCAGAGTTGTAGAATCATCACAAGGCCATTAGTGAAGTCACGCGAGCATGAAGAACCCTCAGCGAGGTCAGAAGTTGGTTGCAGACGTATCGGCAGACAACGCTCAACAGGTGTCGGGCTAAGGCAGACATGCTCGCCTAGGTTTGTTGATGAAGATCTGTTGTAGGTGAGGCCTAGGGCATGCGTGAGGTTGGCGAGGGTTGGAGAGGTCAAAGAGGCGGTAGGGTGGAGTTTTGGGGTTCAGCGGTTGATGGTAGAGGTGGTGGCAATGTCGGGGTTGACTTGAGGAGTTGGCGAGAGAGAGAGAGAGAGAGAGAGAGAGAGAGAGAGAGAGAGATGGCGAAGACAAGAGAGGAGCTTGGGTTAGGGTTTGCTCTGATGTCATATCAGATTTGATGGAAAAGAGATCTAAGAGAGTAACTTGATCTCCTAGTCTCAGTTTATTATATATAGAAAACAAACGAGTATGGGTTTACAAGAAAACACAATACCCACTACTAAATAACTTTTTTTTCCTAGTCTAACATATTTTTATAGGCATCCATATTTCAGCGTGAAGCAAGATGATAGTGGCATGAAGCAAACACTATTTTTAGTTTTTAAATCAATTTCTTGGGCTTCTATATTGTATAGAGCATGACTTCTGCAGCTGATCTTTCAAATGGATTTGAAAAACCATTAGTCTCAAGATGTTATTTGGTCTGGGATCATAAAGCATTTCTTAAGTTGGTTATTTTTTAATGTTGTGATATATATTCATTTTATATAATGAGCTGAACTTTTTTACTATCTTCGCATTTAATATGCATTATAATACAAGAAACATTTCACTTAATAGGATAAGAAATCTGGAAATCATGATAACTCTTTTATGAAGGTAAATATGTTGTCTGGATATGAGGTATGAGTGTTGGTACAAGACATCAGTACGGATGCCGGTTCCACTTGACATCCGACCGACACCCCCCACCTCCCACATTAGAAATTAGGATTGTCTGACACAATAATAAGTCGTTATAGTAGGTATGAAGTTAGAAGATCAAAAGTTTTGGATTCTTGGGAATTTATTCGTGATATCTTTCCTGAGTTTTGGAAATTCTTCATATAGAATAGTCCAAAGAATCCTATGGCTTGTTGCCTGTCTATGGTAAAGAATCCTGGTAGTATAGAGGCTGAAACATCTGGAATAATATGATCAGAAAGTATTGAAGTTATTAAAGAAATAATTTGGTTTATTGTCTTATTCAATGAAAAGGATATGAAAAATGAACACACCAGATGACTGGCAATAAAAACTATGTTGCATCACTTCATAGATTTCATGCTTATTGTACAAAATGATTTGAAGAGAGTTGAAAGAATATACATATGTTTTATCATTATGGAAAGGTTATGTACTCCTTATAAAAGAATGAATAAAAGAATTATCCTAACAGTTCTAGGTTGTTTTTTAATACAGGTGATCTGTGTAGCCCCTTCCCTAAATATAGGGGAGGAAATTCCTCTTGCATTTGGTGAAGATATTCCTTTAACTTGTGAGTCATTGACACAAGTTAAATCTCTCCAATTCTTATCCAGTTCCTCTCTTAGGTCCCCATATTGTTTGTTTTCAAATGATGCAATTATTGAAAAATAAATGGTACAATTTTTAATTTGAAATTATGAAGTAGTCCAAGAACGAGGGCCTGAAAGGTCACAAAACAATGAGTATGTACACTAATGCAGTTTCATTATTAAATACTAGATTTTTGGCACAGAATGCACGTGCAAGTAACTTCCCAAATGTTATATGTGAACTAATCAAAGTGAATCCTCTTAAGCAGATAATATGGGTCACTCTCCAAAGTAAAACATTAGACAATATGGCTCCCATTCTCCAATGTACGCATTTACCAATTGTAATAGCAATTTAGTCTTTAATGGAACTTTAACCACTTTTTTAGAATCATGGATTTGAGAGAATGGACACCAAGTCAATTGCAAATTAGGTACCGCAAAGCATTTGCATTCTAATAATAGATAATAGACTTAAACTTAAGACATCTACCCACTGTGAAGGCGAAGAAATGTCTCCCCACCACTACCATGTCCAAACCCCCACCCACCCCCCACCACACCCCCACCCACCCCCAAAAAAAAGAAAAAGAAAAGAAAAAAGAAGGACCCGGTCTCGAAAGGACTATGGGAAAGAAAAGAAGGAAAAAAACATTCCCTGTCCACTTATTGGACTCTGTATTAACAATGTGAGACCGAAGACATTCTTTTATTCCAGCATTGTGGATGATGTGCGCGCACGTACAAATGCAAACACAGACATGCGCGCGCGCACAAAACACAAGACATTCTTCTACTCAAGCATGCAGGTGATGCAGTGTCATGATTTAATCACCATTTAACTTGTACTGAATCTTCTAAGACTTCAGGATTATCATTTACAGTTTTCTTAACGAGACATTTATAATTTATTAGTTAGGATGCCACTTTGAAGAAGATTGAAATTGATATAGAAGAAAGGGGAAAAAAAACCAGAAACTAATTCAGTGGAGTCCTAGGAATAATGGAGAATAAATCATGCACAAATAATCTTGTATGCAGGCAAGTTTCTTCGGTAGATCATTCTCTTCAGGCATTGCGGCATCCATGCATGCAGAAAACTTCAACACCTGAATGAATGCAACCCCACATTCACACCAGTAGTTATGGTGTACGTAGGTGAACGTTTGAGGCAGTTTTCTTGCTCCAAAAATGAGCCAGAGCATGAGACTAGCATGAGACCCACCTAATCTTATAACTTATGTTATAGTACAACAAAAGATACTTGCTACTGATATAGCATAAAGGTCAAACTAGAAATGTTGGTAGACTGGTAGTAGCAGTAGTAGTAGATGGTCTTGCACATGCACGAATGTACACAAGTAGAGCAGCAACCCAACTCTTAGTTATGTGGTTAACTAAGTTTTGAAATGATTAATTTTCTGATTAAATGGCAAAGCTTGAGAATTATGAAAGGATGCAAAAATATACTTCCTGGTTAACTATTGTTGGAGATTTGACTTGCAGAAATGAGTTGGTAGTGAACCGTAAACCTAATTCACCCACAAAAATGAACATATATTTGTGGGTTTGAATTAAAGAAGTATTGTAGGTCATTAGGGTGGAATTCTGGCCATTGAGAGTGAAGACAGTCTGCTGAAACCAAATTGGGCTCTTCTTACATTCTGTTTTTCGTTTTATTCTTGCTTCCTCAGTTATTGCTACATTCTTATTAATAACAGTGTATCATTACCAACTTCTAAATGTTTGAGAAAGATTGTACACTAATTATTACCTACAGAGCATTGACTGTTGAATGCCTGCTCCTGTTGCTTTTACTGGTGGCTGGATTATGCTAACAGCTTGCTTGCATCCAGATTGACGAGGTGATAGGTCAGGCTCAAGCTACAAGATCTGTTCTGGGGAGTCAGAGGGCTCTGTTTGGTGATGTTCAGGGAAAAGTCAAGCAATTGGGTGAAAAATTTCCTATAATCCGAGGCCTTCTTGGTATCTCATCTTCCACAAAATCTGATATTAATTTGTTTTGACTGTTATACCGGTTCCTTAATGCTTGATTTCTAATTCAAGGTGCCATAAGAAGGAAGCGTTTGAGGGACACACTCATCCTCTCTGCAGTCATCGCAGCCTGCACACTGTTCCTAATCATTTATTGGCTATCGAAGTAGTCAGGGGTAGTCATCAGGTGAATCCTCAAATGTTACTGAAATAAGTAATCGTGCATCTTTGACCTCACTGGTTGTTGGATGAATTGATATGATGAGTAGTTTGCTCACTGCTTTTATCTTAATTAGAAGAGCAGAAAGATGACCTAAAAATAGGTTGCAGATTTTGTTTTGGCCTCAGGTTTTTTTTCCTTCTTCCTTTTCAATGTACTCACTTCAATGTACAGAATCTTGAAGAGGATTTAATCAAGGATCTTTTTGTTATTCAATTTGTATCAAAGCATGGATTCAGCGATATGCTCGTTGTTGATTATCGAACGAGTTTCAACTTCTTTCACTCCAGATTTAATGAAAAAACCCTCATGATGCTGAAGGTTGCTGAGTAACAGAACTCTTAGAAGCATCTCTAGGTCTAATTGATAGTATAAACTATTGGTGCTGCTTGGCTCTTCCCTTCTTGCAAAAAACAGTTGTTTTTAACTTTCCCCTTGTAGTTATTTTCCATCTGTATTTTGTAATTTGTTCTCGAACCAAGCCAAGTAGGAAAAAGAGGAGACTTCCACACTCGCACTCAAAAAGAGAACAATTGGCTGCTTGCTCTGCTGGTTCTTATGTGTCATTGCTACTACTATAATCACAACTCTGTAAACAGACTTTTGATTTATTAGTGTCGTACGTCGTTCACGTCTCTAAGAACTTTTCCATAATTCATTATATTCATTCGGTTATATCTAGTTTTTTAGGGCTCTTCTCAAAAATTTTCATATTATAAAATTTTGAGAATCTTAATGCAGCACTTCAATTTTATATTTGGTTACTTAAAGGGCTTATTTAATGCATTATAACTTTCTCAGCGACCATAAAGCTCAGATTATAGAAGAAAATGGTCCTTGGTTTTCCTTTACTGAAACTGTGATTTATTTTTACTTCTAATTGATTGGTGCTCTTTTACCATGGAAAGAAACCAACCAACCAACCACACCCCCCCCCCCCCCCCCCCCAACACCCCACCCAAAACCACAAAAAAAAAAAAAAGAACAAATAAATAAAATTGATATAAATACTATTATTGTTTTAGTTTTATTCAGTCAGCGAGACATTATGTTCTATGAAAGTTGATTCACATTGTGCAGCACCTTTTTCTATAGTTAGAAGAAATACTCTAGGCTCAGCTGCCAAAAAGACTTTCTTTTTTCCATCATGCTAGGAGAAGATTTTCCAAAGGACAAAAAATGGGGGCATTGGGCATTATTTCTTATTATGATCTATCAGTCTTGCATTGCTCTCAACACTGAAATCAACTCCTACACAAGTGAAGCCTGGCTCACTGTTAAATGAGTAGGAGTGAGTTGTGATCAAGTCCGGTTACGTTTTATATTGAAAAACAATAAAAAAATAGTATAAAAAAAAACACTCAAATTCTAGATCATTCTAAAGGATAAAGAAACTTTAAACCATCTCTAATACAAACTATTAAATATAAAAAGTAGAATACAGGTGATTACAAAAAAAAATTATTCATCCAACACCGGAGTAAATTATGCTACCTATTTTGCTATACTCACACACGCCAAAATCTACTAGTCTTCAACTTCAAACAAAAAGACTTCAAACACTCCGAAAATTTGAGTTGAATTCAGTCGCAACTTAAAGACAATGAGCCTCTGCTAGAAACATAGGAATAGTACAGCACCCGCTAAATAATTATCATTAGTACACAAGTTTCAGTAGAATGAATGGGTCAAAAGCCGCAGAGCACGAATGTAAAAAAAAAAAAAAGGGGAAATAATCTAAAAAAGAAGTTAAAAGGGGAGGAAAAAAAAATAAACACGAGCAAACTCCTATCAACAGTAAGGATTTTCACAAACTACACAAACCCTAACACAATCAAAGCCTGTTGTTCAATCCAGCCAATGTTCCTCAATACGGGTAGAAAAATCCCCTAGTAATCAGAATCTGCCTTCAAGATCTGGAATAGATTAGGGGAACAGGGCAAGCACAACAATCAGCAACACTGATAATATCAACTTTGCTCTTACAAGCACAACTGAAGAAGAAGAAGAATCGTTCTTTGCGTGAGGTGTTTGTGCCCTGAAAAAGGAAACAACAACAAAACGAACAAATATATCAGCTACGAGGCATGAAAATAGAAAGACCATCTCACTGAAGAATTTTGTGAGGGTACTCCTAGAAGCCGTCTTTAAATGAGGTTAAGAATTAGTAGCATACTTCTGCATATCCTTGAGAAGGCCGCAGTAGAGGGCATTGTCCGGGACAGGCAACTCGGTTTTGTTAGTAGCCTCTGGATTCACCACCCTTACATACACTTCCTGCCCAAGGTACCATGTGTCCAGATTTTCTGTCCGCACGTTCCACACACCAACATTGTCCAATGAGACCAAGACAGCAGTCCATGCTCCTGGGTAAACCTGAAGCGCAACATTCAAAAATTGCAGTTGAAGCAAAGTACAACTGTTTCATAAATCTGATATGATGAAAGCAATTATCAATGATTTCAACTCCAACATTTGATACAACGGTACATGAGCTAACGGAAGAGGGAAAATGAGAGAGAGATCTCAATACATCCATAGCATTATAGAAGGCCTTTGGTTTTCAGTTACCAATCCAAGCAATTTTTTTTTAACTGTTAAAGTGAACAGCAAAGATCTCGTTAAGTTTTTCTTACATCCCGTTAATCAAATGTAATTAGCACATCATAAATCATCAGTAGGAGAAAAAGAAAATGTGAAAGTACATGTAGTTTGGAACTAGAAGGAATTTTCTGTTCATACTTGTGGTGGATAAAACTCCGTCACAAGCGACTGGACGCTCCTGATCGGACCTGTCACAGCACACAGAGATGTCTTTCGAGGTAGGAGCACTGGTATAGTGCCGACCTAAAACCTTCGAGCGTGAGAATCAGTAGGTAGAAAGGAAGGAGAATCAGGCAGAGGAAAACTGCCAGTGTGTTGTGGTGGTGGACTAACAGAGAAAAACTACAAGCGTGGTGTGGTATGCCTCTAAGAATTAAGAAAGCTACCTCTTTCTCGTTAGAGGAAACACATTTGTACCTGACCGAGGTTGTGGAGTGGATGTGGATAGATGCAGATCTCAACTGATCGGTTTGAGCCTACCGATTCTTCTAACCACCTGAGTTGAGTCTTGATAATTGGGATTGACGCACTGGAGGGTTATCCATCGTTATTTCCTAACTGTTTGATGAGCTGTAGGATCGTTACAAAGTCTTGGTCAAGTAGGGAGATAAGGGCGCTTAACCGCCTTCGTGATATGCGGGATTCGTTTGTATCTGCCACTGGATGAGGAGCTGATGTCACGTTGAGAGACTCTTGGATTGGAGTCGAAGTACCATAGGGAGGTGGTATGACTTCGGAGTCGTAGACGTGAGAAGTTTTCAGAGGGGGAGTGATGGAGCCTCCGGAACGGGTTCCGGAGAGTTTTGTTTATGATCCTGCTTCAGGACACATGTCGTGATCCTAGCAGGAGTCAAATTTTGACTACAAATACCACCTCCGCTTCCGCATTTGTCGAAGTCCATAGTAAAGTGTGGGA
The DNA here is from genome assembly GCA_038442645.1 of Agave tequilana. Classification (NCBI taxonomy): domain Eukaryota; kingdom Viridiplantae; phylum Streptophyta; class Magnoliopsida; order Asparagales; family Asparagaceae; genus Agave; species Agave tequilana. Next base: position 144,279 of record JAVJIF010007124.1, on the reverse strand, counting down.
GCAGAATCTCTCAAAAGGCTTCTTTTGTCTTTATTTTCGGTACTTGCATTCAGGAGATCGTCCGGCGTATCTCTTTACGTCACTGTGGAACCTCGAAATTAATGGGAGGGTAAGGCTTCTGGCCGCCGGCTGTCGTCTAATCGTGTTAGGGGTTGATTCGAATCCTCGCGCCTTTATGATCGATGGTTTATTTCCCAATATCATAATGGCTTGGTGGCAACAGTTAGTTCTTCGTCTCGTCGATTGGCCAATCTTCTCGGGTCGTGGGCCGAATTTTCAAGAACTTACGTGTTTTCAAGTCTCGCATTGATGGTAATGAACTACTCCGTCTATCTATAAATTAGGGAAGTTGTGGGGCGAAAGATGTCATCTCCAATTCCTAAGCTTTTCTAAATTCGCCAGGATACTGGCTTCTTTGCAGCTTCTCCCTTGGGCGGCCCGCCATGCTTTCTCTTTTTCATCAGATGTAGAAAATGGAACATGAGGATGGACAAAGGGTAGACTCTTGCTCTCCAGAAGTCTGGCTGGTGCGTTGCATTCGTGAAGGACTTGTTATGACCATTAGAAGCCGTGACAACACGCCACCACCAGAGGGGATGTGCAGGACGAATGGATGGGCTTCTAGTTCACCCAATCTAAGGGACGCTGGCTTTCCTCCTAGTGGCTCGGAGCCTCTGCTCGATAGTGGTACTTCTCCCGAGCGGGTTCCAGAGTGCAGACACGATTCCATCGCCGTCTCGCCCGTCTTGCAGGCTTCAGACCGGTCGGACGACGGTACCTCACTGTTAGAGGGCTTCCTGAGGGTCCTTCTCATCCTTCTTGCAAATGAGAAGAGGATGGCGGGTGGAAACTCTTGGTCGAGTTGGGAGATAAAAGCGCTTAACCGCCTTCAGGATCTACGAGATTCGTTTCGATCTGTCGCTGGATAAGAGTTATTGCCACGTGACGGGACTCTTGAATTGGAGCTGGAGTGCCTTCGGGGAGTGATATGGCTTCGGAGCTGTGTGTGAAGTTTTCGGAGGGGGAGTGACAGAGACTTCGGATCGGATTTCAGAGAGTTGGTTTATAATCTTTCTGCAGGACACGTGTCAAGATCCTGGCAGGGGTCAAATGTGATCCTGGCAGGGGTCAAATTTTGACCACTACAATACTTCAACACAACAATTTTTAATTCATATCTCTTTAGAAAGGCTACATTTCAACCATTCCAAACTATGTTAGTACAGGCACACTTACATGGAAACAACACATCAACACACGGCAAATTCTAAAAAGCACACAGGACATGTGTCGGACGAACATGTGTTTACGTGTTTGACACGAAGCTGCTTCAACGATAGGAGTTTCATTGCTACATAAATTTCAGAAAGTTTTGACTGCTACATAAATTTCAGAAAGTATGACAAGACTAATTCCATTCCATTCAGGGTGCTAAAGGCCAAATGGGACTCAAATGATATCACACAAAGATATAGTTAAAAGGACCAACATGGAAAAATGTCAAATTGAATGACAAACAATAGAAGGATCTGAAAGTGGAGATGTGTTGGCCGCTGAATCTTAAGTAGAGAAGTATACATATTAAACCGACTCGTGATGTGAAATATGTATGTTTAGCAATAAAAGATTAATTAACAATTGAAAATCCAGAAGAAAAAAATTGCAAAATATACAACTGAATCATGTCTAAACTGGCAACCTTTTTTAAGTCAGGCAAGGGGTGCAAATAAAGCCTAAATAGGCCGCGGGGAGATTTGTGATGTAGCTGAGATCTACATCATTGTGATTGAGGACTCTTTAAAGGAACTTCTAAGGGAAAAAGAAGAAAACCTGCACATAATAGATAGAGAAATACCTAAAGACAGTTGAGAAAAGCAATATGAAACAAAGGGCACCAGCACAAAATAGCAACAACCAAATATTTCATGTTAGGAGACCAGCTGCAGTAGTAAGTGCAACAAAGACGAAAACACCCCTAAACTACCTAAGCCACATGGGGGCAAAATTTGCAGCATGTCAGAAAGGACTATTCATGCCTCCTTATAGTGGGATCCAGAATCAATTTATAAAGATGGATCAAATTCTACATGGTTACCTTCTCTAACACAGGCTTACATTTAGTTTGCAATTTTGCATGGAAGGTTGAAATCCTTTGTTATTTGTCTCTCTGAATTATGACATAAATGGGTGTAGTAGTAGTAGTGCTTCCAACCTAAAACTATGATGAACTTCTAAATCCTACATGAAAATGGGGACAGTGGCGGCCATGTCCATACTACTACTTCAAATACCTCACCAGCCTAATCAGCCGGATTTGATGAACATTCACAACAATAACAAAATACAATCAACAGTTGATAAAAATAATACAAAAACAATCACACACCCAAACATACGCAGATGGAAGTACAAGACTTCATTTAAATTCTCTCTCTAATTCATAATAAACACTCAGACAGGTTGCAGCATGAGAAAAGGAAACAAGGGTCGTGTAATCCCATAGGCTGTGAAATGATGATACTTAAAAGACCAAGAAAAGGGTTTGTCCAGAGAACCATAATTTACAAAGATGATGACAATGACAATAAAGCCCTTATACCAATATTTTTTGGGTCAGCTATATGAATCATTTTCTTCCATTTAGCGCTATTAAGGGAGGAGAGCCATAACTTATCACAAACGATTTTGAATCCATAACCAAGCTTGACGTACCAGACCCACCAATGGATATGGCTCAGCTTTGTCTTAAATCATTAAACCTAAGAATTATTCCTAGAGGATTCGGGTCAAGTTGAATTGGCTCTCAATGGAATAAACCTTCCCTTAACTAAGTTCTTTACTTTTAGAAACTTCTGCTCCCGTTAAGATGCCATGAAATCTCTGTAGCACATATCATACAGGAAACTAAAGTATTGTGAAAAAAGGACCTTAACAGTATTGAAGGAAAAAAGATGCAAACATAGAACTTCAGACTTCAAAGGAGCGGTCAAATTTGAACAAAGCAAGGGATCACGAAACAGAATGACGACTCACAAACAAGACTGTTCTAGTAAATAACACGAATACTATTGAATTCCCTTGCAACAGCAACCTGCTTCCTGAAAGAAAATGGTAGACCGCATGGCTATTTGTGCTACTGAAACATTAAATTATAAGGTAAGAAGTTGGACGATGTCCCTGAGAAAATCTTATTGAACAATAATGAAGCAAGGCGGAAGAGAAGGCATCAGTTTGAAAGTACTACAAACCTCGGTCATTGGAGGGAGAGGCTTGAACAACTAATGAACTTCTCACGATACAAGATAACCTATTATTGGCCTGGTAAAAAAATCATTTTTCTGCATACGCGGCTGACTGTTGAGAGGAGTATACAATGTGTGGGGTGTGGGTCCAGCCAAATGACTTGGGTAATCAACAATCTAAAGTTCCCTAGGCAATGCAAGCTTGGCCTCTCATGAAAAGTAAATTCAGTTATAAACTTTAAGAGCATCTTAAGACTTATCTTAAGATAAAGAGAACTGAAAATGTCCACAGAAGAGAATTAGGAAGCATTTTACATGGACTAGATATGATCGAAAATCTCTTGATAGACCTTACAAGCGATCAGCGTTGGGATGTAAGATGCAGCAACAAGGGAAATCACGAAAGAGTGTTGTATGGAAGAGGATCTTATGTTGGAATATTTGAAAGTACCCAAATTTGGTTCTTGTCATCTGGCTCTCATTATAATGCCTATAAGATTAATTCATTGCTAATGAAGGTCTTAAACCTAGGTACAATGGAACTCATGGAAGACATGACCTCTGAAGTTAAATCAATCTTAGGTTTCAACATGATAGATCATGCAAGGTGGACTCAGATATCAATGCAGAATACCCTAACGAACAGTGGGTTAATCCCAAATGGTGCATGTTTATGTTGTCGAAGCTGAAGGATGTACTTAAACTTGACAGATATGAGGGTAAAGATGCTCTATAGTGAAGCGAACAGAATACAAAGGGAAAGATAGTTACACCAAAAGCTAGACTCCTGTTTCTCTTTATTTTAGGTTGCTTCTTCCTAATAGCTAACTAGCCTAGGCTAAGTGTGTCCCAGCATGCTCAGCTATTGAATTAAGATAACATTAGCGGTCAATTGGAAAATCTCACTAAGTCCTTTGATAAAGCCTTCCTCATTTCAGCTTTGGTCGGTCTCTGCAGCTTAAGGGGAGTATGTTTAATTGTTTTCTTGAATAATTACTTGATATCATCACCAAGAATCACAATGTATATAGCAAGAGATATAAATCAAGTATTTTGATGCAAATGAGTTGTTCAGGTTATCATGCTTAAGAGAAGCATGTGTGTTTTTCTTCAAAAACTCAACATTAGAAATGTACATAATATCAGCTCGCTCATAAGAGCCAAAAAAAAAAGATATGGAAGAGATTCAATCATTCAGTTTATAGCCAAGCAAAACAAAGGAAGAAATTCATTAAGGCCTTAAATTAAGAACTAGAAATCCAATGTTTGCTAGTAGTCTGAACTAATATGGTTTGTTATAGTGGATTACTAGCAGGCATGGTATTTATCAAATGACAAAAGTCAAATACAAAACGAAGAAGGATTGACACTCCTACATCAGATGGTAAGGGACAAAACATAATGGCCTAAAAAAAGGAGACATGCTTATACCAAGAATAACTGTTTGTTGAAGCCTCGCCAAATAAAGGAGAAAGAAAAAGAATATCAATGTCTGTCACTTCAAAAACTTAATAAAGTAATTATAAAAACTCTAGCAACAAAAATTCTAGAATTAGTTTTGGCGTGATGAATAATAAACCTATGAAACAGCTAAACGATACAACTATTCTGAGGTATCTTCAGAAAGTAAAGAGGCGAAAGATTAATTATACTAACAAAAACCAATACTCTGCAAAAAAATACCAAATTCAACTTATATTCTCAAAAAACAAAACAGAAAACAGTTAAACATAAGAATACAATAAATTATTGTGGCAATCACCTGTATAGTGCAGCGAGCAACACCATCCCATTTATTGTATGTGCCTCTGCTATTTTCTGACCACTCCCCATAGTCCATCCTGTAGTTAGTGAAACCCAATAGTAAGAGAAAGAGCATGTATACAAATTATAATGTTCCTACAAGTGCAAGAGCTAAGATAATGCGCATACCCAGCAACAAAAAATGCATATCCGTCCATGTGGTATGTCTGGACTATGGTGTCATTGTTCTGGAATATGATTTCCATGAAGCCTCTGTATGTACCATTGATTATCGATTTTCCAATTCGGGGTGCGCCCTTTATTGGCCTGGTGGGAAAATCAAGTGTGTACACTCCCTTCTTATCATGCTGGTCAGCAAGTTTCAAAGGGGTATCAGGAGGAGAATATGAAATCCCGTTAAGGGTAGTCCGGCGCTTTCCATTAATGACCACCGGTGGCATATTCCTGAGCTCATACACTTGGGTCACATTGATTGAACCATAATGGAAAGATCCTTGAGGGTTTGGACGTGCAGCACCAGCACTAACATTTGTCCTGATAAATAACAAAGAATACTTAGTGAAAAGATCACAAGTGAATTGAATTTATACGTGTGAAGGTGCAGAAGAAAGATAATAGAACTTTTGCTTTAAAATTGGCATCTATGGAAGAGGGCCTGCATAATATCGCTCATAAAGAAATGAGGAAAAAAAAATTATTGGACAAGGAACTAATGTAAGAGAAAGGTCATCATAAAGATTAGCATTAATTATAAAGCAGACTAACATGCAATGAATCCAAACAAGTGCCCTTATGTGATCATAGAACAAAAGATAACAATCGAGAAACAACCCACTACCACCAAAGGGAACTTTAAGCTTTTATTGCTATATACGTTCGTGAATCTTAATGTTTTGGAAGTTGTGCACAAACCTGATTGATCTTGCCTGATTCATTGAGAAAGTTTTGTCATAGAAGTCCTGAGGACCATCCGGAAGAGGACCAGAAGCTTTGCCTTTAGAATTTGAATAGTGCAAAATGGCAACACCAGTTACTCTCTTCCAAACTGACTCGTTCACAAACCTAGCATTTGCCACAACATAGTAGTCACTGCTTGCATTCTGATCCATTGTGACCAAGAAAGAATAGGACTGCCCAACACAAATATCCAGGTTACTGTAGTTCTGTGCCACGGTGTATGTTCCCTCCGTTTCAACAAGCAGTAAGTTATGAGATTGGATTCTGAAGTTCAAACAAGTCTTAATGCCAACATTGTGGACGCGAAGTCTATAAGTTTTCCCTGTTGCAAATAATACAATGTAAAAAATAACATTAGCCGGCTATTTAGAGACTACCCCTTGAGGCACATCAATTTACAGACTACCCTTTGAGGCACATCAACACAGTAATCCAGTATGAATAACTATCCATAGAAAAAAGGAGGAAGAGGCAGAAGGTCTAGATCAAAACTATTATTCTCAAACACCAATGAGGGCTAGTCTTTATGATTAGTTTTAGAGTGAGAAGATTAAGTTAATATGCAAAAATAAGAAGTAAATCTTCTTGCTCTAGCAAAATCATCGTACAAAGAGCATGCTCAAAAGAAATAACAATTGTAACTATCTCATTATTGCCACAAAGTTATATGTCCAGGAGACATTATGCTAAGTAGAATCATGGGATTTAAAATTACAAAAGAAAACTACGCATTTCAAAAGATTAAAAGAACTAGATGGCAGAGAAACTTTGATAGTAAAATGCAAAGGTTTAAAGCATTACTTCTAAGTAATAAATAGTTCATGAAGCTCTTATTGCAGTGCTTCATAGTAAATAATGCAGGAAAACATAAATAATTATTCACTGTTAGTCTAGCAAATCAATGCCAAATTTGTGAATGGTTACAGAACTTTTCCAACTATGTTGAGCTTATTATGAGTAAAATGAATAAGTGGATTTAACTGGTTAAAATAATTCATGAAATCCCTAGCCATATCAAGTAGTTTTAACTAGTTAGATATTAAAAATATTTAGAGAACTGTTTGACCCATTAACAACACAGAATCGAATCATGTTAAAATTATTGAACCATATAGACCATACAAGGCTATGCATCAAAATGCTCAAAACAAAACTTCTTTATAAAGTTTTCACGAGTTCAATTTAGAATACTTAAATATGAACATTAACATTATTGGAACATAAATGAATCATTATTAACATATTAAAGTGAAACCACGCCATGCATCAATGTAAAATATGTATTTTCTATTAGGCAAATTCAGCACTAATATCAGAGTTCTTGGCCCAAATTGTGCTTAATACCACAATACAGCATGTAAATCCATATAGAGTAACTGTTCTACATGATAAACTTTTCACGAAATGAAAAATTACCTGGATGAACATTGATAGTTTCATGGTCAACACCAGCTGGTACTAGACTGTCGTTATACCGATATGGCCCCTTCCCATTCATCAAAACACCATCAGGCATTTCAAGATCCTTTCCAGCATCGAGCTTCTTCCTCAAATCCTACAAAACACGCAACATCCAAGTACAAAATCAATCACATTGCACCCCTTATAGAACCAAAAAAAACACTACACAAGAAATAGCAGTTCCACTCACTGTATGATTCTTATTGTACCAATCCCCAATAAATAGGGTGATATCTCCGTCTGGTGTGTCGAACGGCACCGCAATAACATCACGATTGTTAATAATGATACCACCATAACCTCCAGCAGCTCTTTGGAGGTTAGTTGAAGGGAAATAGAAAAAGCTTCCAATCTGATCCTTGACTTGGAACTGGTAAGTCCAGTTCCAACCCGGTGGAATCGGGCAATTTGTGCCCAGAACACCATCTTGCCATGAATTTTTTCGCTGTTGAACTCCATCCCTGTAGGCACAAATTTAAAAAAACAGAAAGAAAATTCAATAATTTTGAAATTGAAGGAGGACACCAAGTTAGGAAATGACAAACAAAATGGAATCCAAGAAATAGAAAATTAATCAAGTGCCCAGTTCAGGAAATGGGAAATTATCAAAATACCAGTTTAGCAAATAAAGGATTGGAGAAAACCCAAGTCGTAAATTGATAATAAGAAAAAAAAACAGCTCAAGAGCTGAAAAATAGATAAGTACCAGTTGAAACAATTTATTTTGAGAGAGAAAATTAACAACAACCCACTTAAGAAAATGGCAAATCAACAATTTCAAAAGCTGGGAAAATAACACAAACCCATTTAGGAAAAGGGGGAAGCCCCAAAAAAAAAAACAACCAATCGGAGAAATTTTTATTAAGAAAATTACCATGTGATGAGGAGTGGCTCATCCAAACTGTTGAGAACATTCACCACCACATTCCAATTGGTCGTCACATTTACAATGGGACCAGGAAATTGGTTATTCACCGCTATAACCTGCACAAAGAGGAGAAAAGGATCAAAACTAAAGATTCAAAGAAAAACAAATTACAAAAAAGATCCAAAAATCCCCAAAAAAAACAAAATCAACTTTAAAGTGATAGTGATATGTTCCCTTCAAAAAGGCCCCCATTGCCCCAAAAACGAAACAATACTAAAAAAAACTCAAATTTTCTACTCATCGAAGCCATTGCAATGTAGATCTCAAAAAATCCAATAAAAAGAAAATATTTTTTCCCCAAAAAATGTAGCACCTTCTGCTCGACGCCGAGAGGAGCTACTGTCTTGTACTCAATGTTCCAGTCGTAGAAAGCGAAGGGATCTCCGGCCGACGCGGGCCCCACCACCGCCGCTATCAAAATCGCCACCGCCGTGGCTGCCGCTAAACCCCTGCCATTACTGAAGCTTCACTTCCAAATGCGGAGCAAATGAGCAGAATGAATCACTTCAAACTTGAAGTTTTCCTCTCTCTAGAAAAAAATTCCCTTTATCTCTCTATAAATTTCTCTCATTACATTATACAGCGTGTGAGATTAGGAGATCAGAGAGGTACTAAGGTTCTGCAAGTTTTAAGCGGCCTAAAAGCCAAACGACTGTAATTATATATGTCATTATTTTCCATTTTTGTTCTTTTTATTCTTTTTTTTTTTTTTTTTTTTTTTTTTTTTGTTAATTCCGTGATTTTAGCCGTTGGGGGAGGGAGTGAACATAGCAGTTGCAGCGAGCTTGCCAGCGAATTGCCAGTCCGGTAACTGGGCAACTGGAGACATGATTAGCTGTGCTGCTCGATTTTGGTTGCTGTTGAATCCACCACTTGTTTAAAGCCACGTGTCACCAAGTTTAGTCGTCGTCACACGTGGCGGTCACACTAGTGGTGTTCTCTCATGGTTCCCTTTTTTCAGCCGGCAGATGATCTCTAGGAGTTGCCACGCAGCATCCACATGCGGCAGCCCAGAGTGTGGGCCCCGCGCGGCGCTGTCCCCCGCACTTTGAAACACAAAACTTAAGGGGCTTTTGTATGAGCTGCGCTTGCCCGTACAATAACAGTATGCGGGCGTCTCATAAGTTATTCTGTGCGGAAATATTTGCTTGTTCGCCAACGCCGAGATCAATAAGCGTATCGGGTTTCCACCCGTTTCTTTTTTTTTTTTTTTCTTTTTTTTTTCTTTTTTTTTTAAATAACAAAAGCGATAGCTTGTAACCCAATCTTTTAATAATTCTAATTTTCCATTTTAATAGCTCCTTTGGCTTTTACGTATAAATCAGGTGCTATTTTTAACTGATTTATCTCACTTTTGCTGACTCATAAATTCTCTTCGTGTTCTAGTTAATTTTTACTAAAACAGATGTTATGATTAATTTAGCTGTAGCTGTAACGCTATATTTAGTATAAGAAAAAAAATTGAAAAGAATAAAAAATATATATATCTCTTAAATTATTCTAAGTTCTAACTGAAAATCCTACTCTTCCCCAATATGTTAAAATAATGATGGCACTCGTCACTCAAAAGATTCAAATTCAACTGGATCTCTTCATTTGCATATAAAGATATTTGATTTTAGACTATTAGCTTGCGAGTTTATTTGCAGTTTTGATCTTAAGTTTGGACTTGTAACTAGGGTTTCCCGAGCCAGTTCGTGCGGGCTTTTTAAGAAAGTGACTTAAATAATGTATTATTACGCAAAAGACTTCTAATTATAGTACATTAATCTCCTGAAGGACATGTATATTAACGTGCATCAAAGTCAAAATATTATCCCACTCACTTAACTAATTTACTAAATACTGTATATATATGTACATATTTGGCAGATTTACAGAGAGTTTGCATGTAAGTATAGATTCAGTTAATTTGGTGCCGGGGTCAAGTGGGTTTTAAAAAAATTTTAAAAAAAATTAAATCCCTTATATCTAGTTTCGGGCCGGTTTTGAAAAAACTCGGAATCTTAACGGGTTAAAAATTGAGAAAGTTTTCGAGTTCAACCTGATCCAGTTAGCATCCTAACTCATACTAGACATGATCACGGTTCCGGTTCGAATCAGAATTGTATGACGAAAATCGTAATCGGACTGCGCCGATGATTCCCCGGTTACATACCGAATCGGAGCCGCCCTAATTGGGTTGGTTCCAATTTTCACTTTTAAGAACTGGAAACGCCCTAATTGGGTTGATTCCTCACTTTTAAGAACCGGAACCGTCCTAATTGGGTTGGTTCCAATTTTCACTTTTAAGAACCAGAACCGCCGGTGTCAGTTCAGGAACCGACTTTTCGGTTCTTGAACAGGATTTTTAATTTATTTATTTTTTGGCCCTTTGGGCCGCCGCGTTGCTGCTCAACAGCAATAGTATTAGGGCTTGGGCTTAGGGCAAGGCCCTCCAACGGGCTGCCTGGGCAACCTGGCTAGCTGGCCTCCATTGGACCATTGAAGACCAGGCGGCCGCCGGCAAGCCAAGGTTTGGCCTCTAGGCTCCAATAGTCCCAAAAAAAGGAACCGGAGCAGGTCGGTCTTGATCCGGTTACCATTCCTCATATGAAGGAACAGAGAACTGTCGATTCTGAAACTGGGATCAAGTCTCACTCGTACCCATAGAATATGAATTGATTAGCAATGTAGGTCGGGTCCAATTCCATCATGCCAGTTAAGTCTAATCCAATTATCTGCACCATATGTGAGGAAAGAGCGAAGTCGCCAATCTCTAATCCAAGGGCTGATATTCTCCGATTGCGACGTATTGTTTTCGGGCTAAATTTTGACCAACACCTGGTGATGGTTACAGGTACAAGCACTCTCATGGCATCCAACCTAATAACACTATTTTTTAGCTTGATTAGATGCTGAATATGATCATGAAATATTTATTAGTGTTAGATGAGAACGTGGACTTGGGGACAATGCTAGGCTCAGTTGTCAATATCTTGATGAGAATGACATGATTTTGTTCACACATTATTAGAGTTAGAAAGGCGTAGGGCCAAAATTATTGCATGTCCTAGATTAAGGGATTTTTAAAGTTTATAGATATATTATGGGAGGTTGGTCGGTTTCTCATGCTGTCCAACTGTTTTTGATCTTTGATTAATGGAGGGTGGTGGTCCTTGGTGGTGACTTACTCATTAGCTAGTAAAAATGATAGGTTATGATATTGTCTATTACAAGTCTATGCATCAGACAATAAATGGGTTAAAATAAAAAGAAATGAAGTTTCTATGAACTTCCTCTGATCTTATGAACTTCCTCTGATCTTCACTAATTTTTATATCTTTTAAAGATGTATTAGTAGTCATTAGTAGAATTTGAATCTGTGATTCTGATAAGATTGTAAAAGACTTTATCGCTACAACACAATCAGAATTCATTAGGGTTGTTTGTTTTGGGACGGAAGTGGGGAAGTGGAAAAACTCATTTTCCACTTCTGATGTTTGTTTGGAACTGAAAAATAGAAATGGGAAATCTTTTTTTTTTTTCATTTTCTCTTTTACACTCATCTTTTATGCAACCATCTTCTCATTTTCAGAGTGCTACAGTTAATTTTGTTGTCATGTAAATCTCATTTGTGATAGCTTATAGTTCAAAACAGTTAATCTTGTAGTCATGTAAATCTCACTTACAGTCTAATTACAGTCCAAAAAAAACTTCACAGTTAATATTTTTTTTTAATATTATTTTGCGATCAATTTTGCGGTCAACTTTTCACTTTCACATTTACTAACCAAATACCAAAAAACACAATATATTTTTCTTATTATACTTTCACATTACAACCAAACACCGAAAAAGAGAAGTACACAAATCTCAATTTTTTACATTTTTCTCACATTCCATTTCACACTTTCATTTTTTCCTCCTACTTTCAACAAATCAAACAGGTATGAGAAAGCAATGTGAATGATTTAGAACCCAAAAAAAAAAGAGTAAATTATAGAAAAATATTCAAAAAATTAAAAATAATAAGTGAATGTTCTTTGCCTCACTTGGGTGTTAAGACATCGGGCATGGAGAAAGCTAAAGAAGATATTATGGACAATCGCTTCATCTTTGGGAATTTTCAATTCTTTCCTCTTTTGAAAAATTTCTATTCTTTTCTCCACACTCTACCATTAACAACATTCTCTAAAAGTTCACACACAGAGAGAGAATTAAATAGTTAAAAACGAAGTGTACTTCTCTTGTAAGCATAGTGTTTTAGTGCGTCAACAGAGAGAGGTGAGGAGTAGCTAAATCGAAAACTAGGTACGTATGTGAAATGGTATGATAACTAATAAAGAAAGTTGAGGGTGACACAAGAGAGGCAACAAGTTGCATTCGGGTTAAACCCTACAATATACATTTGCATGTTCATTATAAATTTGTACGATCCACACCAGTGGATGCAAATCCATCAGAGAAATTACTGGATTTTTTTTTTCCTATAAAAAAATATTGGATCTATATGAAATCTAAACCCAATAATTTATTGGATTATTGGATTCAAAACCAATTATTTAAATTCAATATTTTTTTTTTTCCTGATATGATAATTATCTCTGAAGTTTAAACGATAATGTTTAACCCATTTGTGACAAATTTAAATGGTAACACCATTAATTTCTTTCTTAATGCATTGTGTTGTTTTCATTTTTATTAAAATATTAAATATATGTAACAAAGATTAATTAATGTTTTATCATTTGTGTCTAGAAAAAAAAAGAAAAAGAGCGCCTTAAATCAGATGTAAAACAACTTATTAAGTATGATATTAAATTTTCAATAATCCAAGAATACTCATGTCATTATTAACTATTTCAATGAGGAGTCTAAATTGTACCGATTTTTAACTGTTTGTTACTTCGGGAACGACTATGGCTCACTCGATATAACTAGTATTGTATTTTATTTTTATGTCACGGTTTACAAAGTAATATAGGGTTAATGATAACACGTCATTATATACTGTAAAGAATGCAAATATGAGAGTCGATCCGCACCCAAATTCAGGAGAAGGTTTGACCAAGCTTTTGTTGGTTGGCATGAACAAAGGCTTACGTGGCTTATTTTAGGAGTAAGTCCTTCATTGTTTGGAACGAGAAAATATAGAGAATAGAAAAGAGCATCGAGAAAGAAAATCACGACACAAGAATTTACCGTTAGCCTTGACAACCAATTCAAGATCATGGTCAAGAATTTTGACAGTAATATTAACTTGTAAGTGGTATTCTTGGTGTAAGAATCAAATTTGAAAATAAATCCTGTCAAATAATAAATTTATGTTTGAATCAACTTATTATTCACTTGAAAATCTTATAATTGTCACACATTTATCATCACAAATGTGTATGCAATTCGGTCAAATAGTATCCTTCTTCTGGGCCTAATACTCGCATGAATTTATACACACACACACAAAACCTTCTCAACATTCTCAAGAAGCTAATTTACACAAGAGAAGTCACTTTGGCGACATCTTATTTAAATTAGTTTTTATTAAATGTTAGACAATCTCAATAATTTATTAGATGTACCCAAAATTCGTTTAAATTTTTGAAAAGTCCTAAAATTGTTCAAAAAAGGGCTCAAAATTGCGTGACGCCCGGGCACGGCCGCGCCTGGCCCAATTTTTTTTAATCCATAAATTTGGGAAAAAAAATTACGAAAGCCAAAATAACCATACAATATGATTTATAAGATCTAATGTATATTTCAATCTCATGGAAGTATCAATAAAAAATTCAAGTTTTGAAATTTAATCCAAATCTAGGAATTCTCAATGGAGTGGCTCTGATACCAATTGTTAAAACTTAAATTAGATAAAAAGAATCGATCATCCTTAAAATAAACAAGATCAAAATCATAACTTTATCTTTAACATTGATCAATCCCTAAAATATAGATATAGTCTTCATGAAAATTCAAAATATTAGAGAATTAAAATAATAAGAGCGGAAGCGTACCTAATTCATGATTGAATTTCTTGAATTGTTGGGATGGAGAAGGCCTTCTAAAAGATTTACATTCCTCTTAGTTTTTTTCTCTGCTTGAAGGGATTTCAAAGAGAAGAAAAAGATACGTTTTTTTGGGACCATGATCCCTTAAATAATAACTGATTCTATCAGTTTATTTTTTTCCTTCCAATTTGGCCCTTCATCATATTAGAAATTGCATAATTAACTCTACACATTAAATCCCGTGATAATTTTAATACCTATTAGTTTAATTATTAACTTTATTATATAACAATTAATTTGAGCCATACTTTATGATAAGTATACACATTAAATTCACATTCACACATGTTAAATTATTTCGAGCATTATCTGCTCACAAGCGTTTGGAATAGAAAATAGTAGGATATTGCAAGTATGAGCAGCGAGTGAATTTCTTCAGCAACAAAGAGATCCTCCAGTAACTCAGATTACTCTAATATCATATAACAGAAAATAAATAATAAAAGAGAAAATGAGACACAAGATTTAAGATGGCTCGACTAATAATCGCCTACATCCACACAATCTAATAGCTGGGACGCTTTTTTGTGGTATTCTCCTAGCCATCCTACTCCTTTTATAACAGTTGATGAAGTAATGCAAAAGAAGGTACAAGAGCTAGTTTTAAGCCATAGTTGGAAGCCTAACGATTTGTTTATGGATTATTCATGAAAAACCTAACGATTAGTTTATGAGTTATACATGGAAATCTATAACAGCTAGTCGACTCATACATGAAAATAATAAAGAGTATTAATTTGTAGATAATATCTTCAACACTTTAACCCTGTTTTAGTCCGAAAAGCATAGTCGAGCAAAGGGATTTAGACATGCAAGAAAAAGAAGATGAGAGAAAAAGAGATGAGAAAAATTACAATATAACGTTCTAACTGTTCTAGGCCGTTGATTTTTCAAAAATCGAGTTGTTGGAACAAAATCTCACGGGTGTAAAGCTCAACTCGAGTAACCGAAGAAAATGTTTTCTCCACATATCTTGTTAGGGTTGTTTGTTTCGCCATAAAAGGTGTAAAAGTCTGTAATTCATAAATTACTTACAACTCAATTATAATTACGTCGTTTGTTTCGACCGTAATTCGTAAAAGACTTTGGTAACTCAACTATCACTCACTTACAACCAATTACCACTTACTTACAGCCCAGTTACAATTAATTTTGTGGTTATACAAATTTGTATTATTTTTTTGTTAATATTAATATTTTTTAATATTTACATTTTTAATATTTATTTGCAATATGAAAACTTTTTAATCATCAAATAGTTTATTGCGTGGTGAACTTTTTCACTTACGATTTACACATTATGACAATTAAATACCGTAAAATATAATATACTTTCTCATTTACAAATTAATATTACCAACTAAACATCGTAATATTTTTATTCATGTAACTTTTTACAGCTATAAAAGATTAAATTTGTCTCACACCGCATTAATGCAACTGGGGAATCATCCTGAGTAATCTGCACCCACATCATTCTCTCTAGCAGTGCCCCATGATTGCCAAAGGCTATCAATTGATGATCCCAATTTTGCCCCTCAAAAAGAGATTTTGATTAGCCTCATGTCTCAATTTGAAGATTCAATTCAATTCTGGCTCTTGTTTTGGGATCCAACAAGATTTTTGACATCTTCCAAAGCCACTGAAACTGAATAAAATATTGGGATCCAACAAGATAATCCCCAAAGATTCATAAATGCAGAGAATGTGGATGCGGGTCTGGCGAACTTCCCGACCCGAGCCCAAAACTAGAACAATGTTGGGTATGGATCAAAAAATAAAGACCCAGAGCCCGACCTAGTAAGAGCAAACCTAATGCACAAAAGTTTCTTTACCAATTTGACTTCAACAAATCTGATACGCACCAGCCACTGAGACCTGACTTAGTGATAAAACAGAAGTTGGATTACGAGAGGTCTGAAGGCTTTGACTTTGTTCAGAGAGATCAAACATTTGTGACCGATTGATCCAACGTAAACGGGTTATATGGATATCTATGCACACAGCCGAATCCAAAGGACGGCCATAAATATTGGATCCGGATCCAAACCGAGACCCGATAACAGTTGGATCCAATAAGTGTTAAGAGTGGACGTAGCAAGTGGATTGAGTCAAAATGGCAGGCTTGGAATTTGGGGGCATAAAAGCAGAGCAGTGGCAGTTACCAGCAAACAAGCAACTATACAACTGCAAGTTGGCAGGGCTGCACATGCTCTCTTCTCTTGTGGAGCATTAAACAAACTCTCCTCCCCATGTCCCGACCCGACCCGACCCATAATTTAATGTGAGCTCGGGCTGGCCTGGATCAAATGTGTGCTGGGTTCGTTGGGGCCCCACTCATACAGTCAGCAGAGCAAGATGAGGTGGACCACTGTCTTTTGCTCCTTTTCTCATTCAACAAGGGATTTTTTTTCTTTTAAAAAAAATTAGGGGAGTAGAGTAGAGCAAAGGTTAAAGAAGTGGGTAGCTCCTTCGCGTGAAAGATCGGATGATCTTTCGTTTGCGTTGGGCAGTCCATCAAAACTGATGAACGGTCCGATGCGAGAAAGAGAGAATCAAAAAAATGAAGAAAAATGTGTTTATGGGACTCACAATATATATATATATATATATATATATATATATATATATTATATATATAGATATATATATATAATATATATATATATATATATGAGAAAAATGGATATCAGCCGGCGCAGGCTGAGAAAACTCTCTCAGCCTGCGCTGACGTGGCTCAAATTGTCACGTCACTGAGTTGCGGCACGCTTTTAGGCGACTGTTAAATTACCAAATACCCCTTATGAAAAGCAACTCTTAGAGCGTTCCCTTGATTATTGTTTATTATTATTTTTCCCCCCTTTTTTTTTTGCCGCTCTTTATAGGGTATTCTATATAAATTACTTTTCACCCTATTTTCCTGACCTCTTTTTGAAAGATATAGTTTCATCTTTTCAGTCTGCGATAAACTTTTTTTTCTGAAATATAAAATCTTTTTAGATCAATTTTTTTTTCGAAAAGCTTTAATGTCGACGTCTGAGCAGTATACCGACGATCTTAATTTGGAAGATATTACATGTGGATCTACTTTCTCTCAGAATATTGAAAATCTTGAAGGGTTGACATCTCTGCATGCCGATCAACAGTTTTTTATTGTTTATATATATTTTAAAACAATTTTTGAAATATTGATTTTTTTTCTCTTTAGACTATGAGGTACTGCGACCGTTTTAATATTCGGTCGCAATCTTATTTGAAAATAATCTCCGGCTGTGAATTCTTTTTTTCTAGGGTATGCGTTTTAGGTCGCAGTCTTTATAAGAGTAATATAGATTTCTTCACATACGGATAACTGCGACTTAGGTCATAGTCTTTAGTAAGGAGTAATATAGATTTCTTCACATGCGGATAACTGCGATCTAATAAGGAATAATATAGATTTATTCACATACTGATAACTGCGACTTAGGTCGCAGTCTTTAATAAGGAGTATTATAGATTTCATAACTGCGACTTTGGTGCAGGTTGAATAAGAAGTAATATAGATTTCTTCTCATACGGTTAACTGCGACCTTGGGTCGCAGTAATTGATAAGAAGTAAATTATTTTTCATCTGTTATGCGACCTGGTCGCATTTATATAACTTATATTTTATTCATTTAATTGGTGTAATTTTTTTTTTTGGTAGGATATGAATGCACATGGAGAAATGTCTGGAAGCTCAGATAAGTTTTTAGGGAAACAGTTCTTGTCGCATATGGAAGCATACAATTTCTACAATTCTTTTGCAAGGAATAGAGGTTTTAGCGTGAGAGAAGAAAGGTACAGATAAGTCACGGAAGCCTCCACTGATGAGATTATTTGGCAGAAAATTTTGCTGCAACAAGGAAGGTCTGAAGAAATTATGTGACAAAAGACAAGATGGGCTTACAGTGCATCGTCGAGTTAACTACTAGAGTAGGTTTCTGCTGCTGAGATGCATATCCGTCTCGTTTATTTTCGGACTCAAGTCGATATTGGGTTATCACAAAATTTGTTGATACTCATTCACAATGAATTGTCTAGCCCTGATAAGGTACATCACCATTACTCTCACCAGTCTCATCGTTCAACAATTAGCAGAAGCATTATGAGCAATCTGTTGATGTTGGAATGCGGCCTTCAAATATTTCCCGCGTTGTGAATGCAATGAGCCAGGGAGAAGGCTTTGAAGAAGTGCGCCCTCAACAAGTTATCGATTTCACTCGTCAATAGTAGAATAACTGCGGTGATGAGTTTATTGCTATTATTAAATATTTTCAAGAGAAAGCCGAGACCGATCCAGAATTCTTCTTTTCAAGTGAAGTCGATAACGCGGGCACACTGAGAAGCATTTTTTGGGGCTGATGGAAGAGCTATTTCCTCGTATCTTACCTTCTGTGATGTGATCGTTTTTGACACCACATACAGAACTAATCACTTGAGCTTGCCATTTGCTCCATTCACTGGAGTAAATCATCACCGGCAGTCAATTTTGTTCGGCTGTGCTTTGCTTGCTGATGAGCAGAGGGATACTTTTGTTTGGTTATTCCAAAAATGGCTCAAGTGCATGCATGGAGTTGAACCCAAGCTGATTATTATGATCAGGATGCGCAGATTGTGACGCCATCAAGATTGTTTTCCCAACTTCTCGGCATCGTTACTGTTTCTGGTGATGTGTGTTGCGGAAACATATTGCCGAGCACAAATCCCAATGGCAAACAAGTATGGAGAAGATATGGTCTCCGATTTTCATGCTTGGTACACCTCCCGCGATATAAGGACTTGTGAGGAAAGATGGCGTCTGATGAGTGAAAAATATCAGTTAGAAGAAGAAGATGACAGTTGGTTGATGAAGATGTACAGGCTTCGTGGACACTGGGTTAATGCATATCTCAAGGATGTTTTCTGTGCTGGAATGACAACCAGTCAGAGGTCCGAGAGTATTAATTCCTTCTTTGATGGTTTTGTTAACTCAACACTAAACTAGTGGAATTTGTTCACCCATATGATAAAGCCGTTGCTTCCCGTCGTGCATCTGAATCTCTTCAAGATTTTAGTGGTTTGAATTCTGTGCCCAATTGTACATCCAATCCATATGAGATACAGGTTTCGATTGTATACACCGAAGATTTTTCAGTTGTTCCAAAATGAATGGGCAGTTTGTAATTACACTGTTTTCAGAAGAGGTGGAACATGACAAACCTGGATCAATATATTTGGTTGGTAATTTTCAGAACCAAAAGACAGGTGGGAAAAGGTCAGTTATGATAAACGAGAGGAACTTCATGTTTCTTGCAGTTGCTCGTTATTTGAAACAGAGGGTATCCTATGTGGACATATTCTGTGTATTTTGTGGCGCAATCACGTACACATATACCGGAATCATATATACTTCAGAGATGGAGGTTGGATGCTCGTTACAAAAACATTGCAATTGAAAATGGCATGAGGCTTTTTTCCCAGTCAAGGCACTCCACGGACGGACTAGATTGTTGACAGTTCATTCAAAATTTAATGCAATTGTGAACATGGTCGCTGATTCTGATGAAAATATTTCAAAGTTGGAGGCAGTTTTGAAAAGTTTTTGCCCAAGATACAACTAGAGAATAGCAGAGCAATGTCAGGAAATGATCGTTCATCACAGCCTAAACTGCGGTTGGTTCCAGTGGATCCGTTGTCGTTTGCGAGATGGTGAAGAATTGAATATACGTGATCCAATTGGTCCTGTACCAACCAAGGGAGGCCTAGAGCTGCATCCAGGCTTAAGTCTGGTTTTGAAGATTCTATTTCTCAGAAGGAAGTTAAGCATCGAAGATGTGGTAACTGCCAAGAGCTGGGCCATTACAGGACTGGTTGTCCGTTATTGGTATTACATTAAACCTGTTAATAATTTTTTTTCTAACGATTAATCTTAAAAATTCTTACTATTTAATTTTTTTTGGCAGAAGAAGTAGCTTTGGGTTGCTTCCATCTCGAAGAGAACAAAGACTTCAATTTTTTTTATGAAGTGCGACCAGGTCGCATAGTGTAGAGAGATTAAGTTGATTTCTGACACTGGCATGTAATTATAATCAGATTTATTATCATGCTTTGATTTCTACTGTATTATTTTTGTTTGTAGTTGTACTTTAAAGTTTTAATGCTACTTATAGTTTAATTTTTTTTGTTTATAATGTAGTCAGAGACTTTGTCTCGTTGTACATGGTTAATTGCAACCAAGGTCGCAGTGTTGTTATTGATAAAGATGGCCAGCAACTTCAATCTAGGGTCGCATTACATGTACTGCGACCAAAGTCGCAGTACGTTAGGTAGTTTTTTTCCTTTATATTAACACGCATAGCGACCAATGTCGCAGTATTGTTGTTGATTAAAACATTGCCGCCATCAACTGCGACCAAAGTCGCATTGTATTTTACTAAGGCTGCGGCTATCAACTGCGACCAAAGTCGCAGTACGATAGGTAGTTTTTTTCCTTTATATTAAACACGCATAGCGACCAATGTCGCAGTGTTGTTGTTGATTAAAACATTGCCGCCATCAACTGCGACCAAAGTCGCATTGTATTTTACTAAGGCTGCGGCTATCAACTGCGACCAAAGTCGCAGTACGTTAGGTAGTTTTTTTCCTTTATATTAACACGCATAGCGACCAATGTCGCAGTGTTGTTGTTGATTAAAACATTGCCGCCATCAACTGCGTCCAAAGTCGCATTGTATTTTACTAAGGCTGCGGCTATCAACTGCGACCAAAGTCGCAGTACGTTAGGTAGTTTTTTTCCTTTATATTAACACGCATAGCGACCAATGTCGCAGTGTTGTTGTTGATTAACACAATTACTGAAGGCATGTTTGTTTCTAATATCAGTACGCAATAGTAAAAACCAAGTTGTAACAAATGAAGACTGTAAATAATCAATGGAACTTATAATAAATAAATGTATAGAAATGTGTATAAATTAAATCAATACAACAAAAAAATTATGCAATGAATTGCACTTGAAATATTTTTTTACATTTATAAAAAAATTGTGGTATATCAATAATTTGTCAACTATCAGTCTTCAAATGTCATATGTCGTACAATGTCTGTTTCTTCATCCCAACTCTTCTCTACATCTGCAAGCATCATGTATGCAAGCTCACTTCTTAGTTTCTGTACACCAGCAACCGTAACAGCATCAACAGCTGATAGATGATACCCAGACGCTATGCTTTCCATGTACTTGCATACATATATAGCGCAATCAACACTGAAATTTCCATAGAGCAATCATTAAATGAATTAGATTTTGTACTAAAAAAAAGTAGAAAATATGTAATGAAATTAGATGTCAAAAATTTATATACCTGTTTGCTTGTTGGGGGCATTTTGCGTATTTTATTTTATTTTTTCTCATTTTTTTTTTAAATGAATCTGAAAAATCTCTATTATCTATCTTTCTGCAATGTCAATAGGAAAAAAAATTAGTATTAATCAAATTAATTGCAAGTTTCCAGTAATCAAAAATATTAAACTTCAACTCACCATTATTCTTGCATCATTTTTTGTAAAGGTTTGTTATACTACTTTTTTTGTCAGCTGGGACCAAAGAGTTGTAAAAAATCCACTCTTCTGTGCTGCAATCGAATACCAGCAAGGTCCAGTGAAATCCCTGCTCGTCGGCACTATGTTTGTGATTGATCGGGAAGAACATGTACTGCACGTCAGCTGTCCAGTTTTTCAACAGCTTCTGCTTGATGAAATGACCTTCCAGATCTTCAATTTTATTTACAACACCGTGCTGCGGACAAGAAGAAAAAAATTTTAAATCGAATACAAAATGAATTTAAAATATAATAAAAATTTCTAAACTGCGACCTTAGTCGCACTATATTATTTAGTCGCAGTATATGAGTTAGTAGCAGTACATTTTAATTATAAACTGCGACCTTGGTCGCATCTCCGCCCTTGGTCGCAGCTCCGACCTTGGTCGCAGCTCTTATCTTTACTTTTTTGTCGCAGTACCTGAGTTAGTAGCAATACATTTTAATTATAAACTGCGACCTTGGTCGCAGATCCGACCTTGGTCGCAGGTCGCACAGCTGTTACATTTTGTCGCAGTACCTGAGTTAGTAGCAATACATTTTAATTATAAACTGCGACCTTGGTCGCAGTACATGTGTTAGTAGCAGTACATTTTAATTATTCACTGCGACCTTAGTCGCAGTACATGATTTATGCCTACATAGAGAATATTAGTAATCTGTTCCAGAGTTGATATTACATTAAACCGTAAAGGAGAAAGTAGATTTTTACCCAAGCTTCGCTTCGGAAGAATATGCTTTTTAATCCTTCTCTTTTCTCAAGATGCGGCATGTAAAATGAATTACATTTGAATCTAAGTCTTTACTGAACATCAGGTCCTCAATGTCATTCCTTGAAATGATGATTGAATTATTGGTATCCTGATACGCAGTAGAACTGCAAGATATTTAAAACAAAGTTAGTAATTTAATTGTTCTTATATAAAGTATAACAGAAATTTTTTGGATATGAATTAACTTACTCAGAGTAGGACTTGTCGAAGAATTTTTTATAAGATCTTGTTGATGGGGCTGCAGAATTCTGTATGATGTGGTTTCGGTCAATTCTCTCGATGTGGAGGAAATCTCTTTGTCGCCGAAACCAGCGGTAGAACTCGCACCGCCAGGCTGTGGAAGAGGATTTTCATTTTTTTTCTTCTTCTGTTTTGGATAAACAAAGTCGGAGTCATCACGATCTCTTTCAGCGCGCTTTCGTTCTTTGACTCCCCTTTCTATTGTTTCCTTTAGAGGTTTCCAAACACAGCTTCTTTTGAGGGTTGCTTCTGAAGCGGAGTATGTTCTTGAATTTCTTCTTCAGAAGCTCTATCTCTTTGGATTTCTTGAGTCATTTGACTTAGATCCAGAGAAAAACTTGGAATATCTTCCCCAGCAATAATTAAAAACAACTCAGAACCCATGATTTTATCCTCTTCCAGTTTTTTCTTCTTCTCCTCTTCAGCCTGCTTCTCCATCTGCTCCTTCATTCTTTTGTTCTCCATCTGCGCCCTCCTCCTCTTCTTCTCATTCTCTTCCTCCTCCCTCCTCCTCCTCTCCTGCCCCTCCTCTTCCCTCCTCCTCTTCTCCTTCTCCTCCTTTTCCCTCCTCTTCTTCTTCTCCTCTTCTTCCCTCATTCTCCTTTCATTCTCCTCCTCTTCCCTTCTTCTATTCTCCTCCTTCTCCTCCACTTCTCTCCTCCTGTTCTCCTTTTCCTTCTCTTCTTCCTCTTCTTCTCCTTCTCTTTCTCTTCCTCTTCCCTCTTCCTCCTTTCATTCTCCTCCTCTTCCCTTCTTTTATTCTCCTGTTGCCTTCTTTGGTTTTTCTTCTCTTTTTTTTCTCTTCTTTTTTTTTAATTTTAATTCAGCCTCGATTTTTTTCTCTGTCTCCATATTTCAATCTTTTTTTCAAGCTGAGAAACATAATCTCTCAAGAGCTGATTTGCAGACCTCAATCGTTTTATTTCTGCTGCTTGATCATCCGGTGTAGGTGGCAAATAACCTTCAAAAATTGGTTTTTGCTCACTCGTTTCAGCTTGATCTGGCTCCTTTTCTTTTCCGCCGGGATGTCAGCCTCATTCAATGTATGGCCTCCTTCTCCTTCACTTTCACCTTCTTCTTCTTCTTTTTCTTCACCTTCATCTTCATCTTCATCTTCTGCTGCTTCTTCTTCCTCATCCTCTTCCCCTTCAACTGGAAGGCCAACCATAATTTTTTCATCATTAGAGATGTTGCCATTCGACTCAAAATCTGAAAAAAAACAGAATAAAGGTAAGCTAAAAATAAAACAATGAAATAATGATACTGCGACCATGGTCGCAGTTTATTTATGAAATTTTTAGATAAGATTGCCCATGGTCGCAGTATGTTTGTCGTGCATAAATTTATCTGCCAAGACATGCAGCTCAACACTGCGACCATGGTCGCAGTCGTGCATAAATTTATCTGCCAAGACATGCAGCTCAACACTGCGACCATGGTCGCATTTCTGTTGAAAAGGGTATTTTCAAGAGAATGCGACCATGGTCGCACATTATTTGTCAGGCAGAAAACGAACTGCGACCTTGGTACTCAATACTGCGACTAATGGTCGCATTTTATTTGTACTACACATAAAAAGAAGTTTAACTTACAATATTGCTGTCAATCTTTTTAGATCAACTTCAAGTAGAGATCTGCCAATATTTTGGAGGTCCCATCTTACTGCGCGTGGGGTTTTTTTCCTCCAAACCAGACCTCTGCTCAAAAATAGGTGCCCTCTCACACAGCCAATACTGCCAAAATTAAAAAATAAATTAGTTTCCACAAATTTTCTCAATTTATGGGTAAATTTCATACAATGTTGGCCAAATTTCAAGATTTCTACTTTACAATAATTTGCACGGAGCATCCTTGCAGCTCGTACGTGGCTTGCCTGAAGATGTTCATTGACTCAATCAGGAATTGCCAAACAGCTTTTGCCCAGCATATTGTCCTCATCAGTTGCATATTGGCAATCTGTTCACAATATACCACGGCACCGTGCATTTACTGCCAGAGAAGAAAAGAGTGGCCGACATGTACAGGATGACTAATGTGGTAAAGTCTTGAGCTGCAAGTCTATTTATGTCTCTTATAATTTCCTTCATAGACATTTGCTGCTCAAATTGTTCATCCTGTGTCACATCTAATATATCCCTCCTCCCTCTTGACAAGAAGATCATCCAAAGCATTTTCAATAGATACTTTTGTGATCTTCTTTATATTGGGGAAAAAATGTTTTATAACCCTCTATCCTTCAGCGTACATGTCTTATTCATCACAAAATCTACTCCATTGACAGGTAGACCAAAGTAGGCAACATCCTCCACTGTTAACTCAATCTCTTTGCCCCCATTGTAAAGATCCTTGTATTACTGTCATACTGGTCTAAAATACGCAGTACGGCCAAGTTTGATTTAAGAGCCTTTTCAGCCGCAAATTCTTCATTGTAAAACGCCATGAAGATTTGGCCAAATGGGGTATTCTTCATCGCCTCTACGAAATTTGCCGGTATGTACTTCTTAATTTTCTTCATTAACTGGCACATTGGTTTTATGCTTGATCTCAGAGGACGAACCTGTATCTGTTGTTTACCTACGTAGGAAGAAAAATTAAACACTTTAGACCAATGATTATTGAAAAAGTCAGAATACTACGGTGCAATCAATAACAACTGCGACCCTAGAACGTACTGCGACCAGGTCGCATTGCGACCAGGGTCGCACTACGATCAAGGTCGCATAAGACTACAGTGCAATCAGAACAACTGCGACCCTAGTCAACAGTGCGACCAAGGTCGCATAAGACTACAGTTCAAACAGAAACAACTGCGACACAAGTTTGATAAAAACATATTATTTAAAATAAACTGCGACCTTGGTGATGACTTGAGACTACAACTCTGATTTAAACAACTGCGACCCCCATGTCGTCAGTATGTGAGAAAAAAAGTAAATTTCATATACTGCGACCAACGTCGCATTCGTCTACAAGGAAAGGTAAAAAAAAAAAATTTCCAAAGTCGCACAGATCTGAACTGCGACACAGTAAAAATAGAAGTAAATAATAAAAACTTTTCAAAAAATAGGACCTTTATCGTCTAAAGTTTGAAAATCTCTTTTCGTAATTGCGACCATGTTTCCAATATTTAAAAAATTTTAAAAAAAATGCGACTTCAGAAATAAATCTTGAAAAAATTTTAAAACTATGAAAATACTCAAAACCCTAAAAATTTTTGAAATATCAATTTTGTGGTACCTTTTTCGACGGATGATTTCTTAGGCGCCATCAGTTGCAAATAATTTTTTTCAAAAACGGATGAATTTTTGAAGGAAAAGAACTAATTGGATCAGAACCGCCGGTTGAAGTTTTTAGAGCCGTAAATTTTTTTGGAAGACTATTTTTTTTACAATAAGGTAAAAGGTTGTGATTGAGGGTATTTTCGGAAAATACAATGTTGAGGTGACTGGCATTAAATTGGGCGGGATTTTACAGGATTTTGTCCGCCAAATTTTTAACAGATGTGGGGCGGTGATGTTGCCACGCCCGCAGGCTGAGAAAACTCTCTCAGCCCGCAGGCTGAGGTACATTAACCCCTATATATATTATATATATATATATATATATATAATTATATATAATATATATATATATATATATATATATATATTCCCTTCTAACATTGAGCAGTCCATCAGCTTTGATAAGCGGCCCATGACAGGTGAAGAGCTAACCCGGCTCAGGTTAAATAACCAGGGGCAAATATTTTGATCAGGGATATTAATATTAAAGAGACGCACAGACCAAGAATAAAGAAGAGGGTTACTGTGGGGGATTGCAGGTTCAAGCCAGTAAGTGCCTGTATGGATCTTTGGGCTTGGGCCGAGCGCAATAGCGTCCATGATTCATGGTCTAAATCTTTCTTGGGCTGAATTCCTCCTTTATCTAGCCTGATAGCGAGCCGGGAGGTTAAGGAACGGCCCAGATCCTAGTTGGATTTTGCCTTGTTCCAAGTTCAAATTATGAGTCAAATGGGACCGAGTTTCATCAGATTTTTCCCTGTTCCTTTCTTTTTATTTTGTCAAAATAAAAGAATTTATTTATTTATTTATTTCTTTTTGAGAAAGAAGACCTCCAGCCTATGCGTACTCACCTATCACTAATTACTCAAGTTAAATTTTCTGTTTGACAACTGCGGAGATTGAAAATGGAATCCCCCCCCCACCCCCCCCCCCCCCCCTCTCTCTCTCTCTCTCTCTCTCTCTCTCTCTGAGGGAGGGGTATTACCAGCAGGGCTAACCCACGGGTATCCAAGAGCCAGGTACTTAAACGGGTCGGACTTGGGCTCAGGATACAATGGGCATCCGCATGCCCCAATCCGAACACAAATTGTATGGGCCTGAATTTTTAGTAGTATGCCCAAACTGTGATAAACAAACTGTTCCCTGCGTAAACATTCATATCTTGGTTGCTAGATATTAATGATGTGGTCAAGATCTGACTGTGACGCATTCTAGTGTCATCAGTGGAAATGGGGACTCCAAC
This sequence comes from Agave tequilana, assembly GCA_038442645.1. Taxonomy (NCBI): domain Eukaryota; kingdom Viridiplantae; phylum Streptophyta; class Magnoliopsida; order Asparagales; family Asparagaceae; genus Agave; species Agave tequilana. The sequence goes on along the minus strand of JAVJIF010007124.1, from coordinate 116,742 downwards.
GAAGAACCAAAAGGACGACTGTTGTTATTGCCGAACAGTTATTAACAGAAAATATGCACATGTTTGCACTGGTATTTAACATTTATGATCATAATTATTATATAAAATTAATGTAAAAACCCTAATTTTGGTTTATTCCCCTATATTTGTCTGTAAAATCTCTTTGTAATTTATTTCAGGATAAAATGTGTAAAAATAATATATTGAGAAGTGATGTGCTAATACAGAAGAAGCAACAACAGCCGTCCATTTGTGGGACCCAGCGACAGGCCCTCATAGTGAAGTGAACAAATGGACGGCTTGTGATCCAATGCATGTGCGTATCCCCCATATGCGTCCTTATGGTGATCCCACATGGTGAACAAATGGACGGCCCTCATAGTGATCCAATGGTCCCCATATGCATCCTTATTGGGCCGAGCCCGACGCGGTACTGGGATTTTGGGCTTTGGGCTTATATCTTCTAAATGGTTGTATAATTCATAAATGGAATAGTGTTTATAAAGGAAAAAAATGAAGAGTAAAAAGCCCTATGCTCCTAGACATTCACACACACATACACAGAGAGACTTGTGTCATTCCGAAAGTATTCGAGGCTGAATCTTTCTCATTCAAATACAACTGTACAACATCCAAACACAAGAGTCATTCCGTTGAAGTTGAGTTACATTATTTCAAGTAACTAAAATTTAAAAATCATGTATTTTGAATATTTTTTGTCCAACCATCAAGTAGGGGCAAACTGAGCGGTCAAAAATAGCATATTGCTTAGATCTACGTCTTTAAGCAAACAAATTCCCGATTCGACAATTTCATAATGCTGAAAAACCATCGCACACCAATTTTTATTTACTTGAAATATTGTAGATCAACTCCAACAAAACAAAATGAATATTGTATTCGGATGTCATAGTGTTGTATTTGAGTGAGAAAGATTCAACCTCAGATCCTTCTTGCACATATATTGGAAGGTAAATTTCTGAGTTATCCCACAGTCCTAGACATTCATTTTGATGACACGTAACATGCGCGTGTGCCAAATGGTTTGATGTTACCTAGTTGGAAGACTCGGCTTAAGGGTCTGTTTGGTTGTCGTAACTGGCCGTAATTCGTAGTTGTAATTGGTAAAGTCTTTTACAATTGTAAATGAGTTACATGTATGTAAATTTACGGTGTTTGGTTGGTAATATAAAATTGTAAAGTGAGAAAGTGTATTGTACTTTACGGTGTTTGGTTGTCATAATGTATAAGTCGTAAGTGAAAAAGTTGACCACAAAATTAACTATTTTGTGATTTTAAAAGTTTTAATACTGCAAATAAATATTAAAAAAGTTAAATATTAAAAAATTTTAATATTAATATAAAAAATTATTACAAATTTGTATGACCACAAAATTAACTGTAACTGGGCTGTAAGTGAGTGGTAACTGGGTTGCAAGTGAGTGTTAGTTGAGTTACGTAAGTCTTTTACGAATTACGGTCCAAACAAACGCCGTAGTTGTAACTGGATAGTAAGTCATTTACGAATTACGGAGTTTTACGCGAAACAAACGGCCCCTTGAATTCCCCTTGTATTTGCGTGAAATGGGTTAAATGCTTACTGAACCTCGAGCCTTGTCACACCCGCAGACGAGAAACAGGTGGCGAATTCTGAACTCCCCTTGTGTCGACGGTCCATTGTGATTCAAACCAACGACTCTCATTGATTCTGTGCCCGTCTCCCAAACATAAATCACGTTTGATAATCGTTAGAAAACGACAGAAGCAACCGCAGCCGTCCATTCTGTGGGGGACCCAGCTCCAGCTCTCCCCCACGATGCGTCGACGGCTGCAATTGATCCCCCCTCTGACGCACGTTCCAGGTTCTTCTTCAGCCATCGTCCATTTATTTTATTTTATTTTATTTTGTTTCCTGCTCAGCCTCACAATAGACCCAGTGACTCAGATCGGTCCATTGTCTGATCATGGTCCCACATTTGATTGCGGTTACCATTAAATAATTAGATTACGGGGTCCACAAACTTGAGAGATCTACAGCGTCGTTCAAAAGGTACGTGCTCAAATCAAATCCACCCACTTATAATTTCATTTAAAAATCGATAAGTCACCCAAAAGTCTAATAATCATATCATATGATTCATTATGGGCCCAAAAACTAACTTCTTAACTTATAAAGAATAAATAATTGTGGCTGTCCGTTTGTGGGACCCGTTGTCAGGTGTCACATCCGACGTGTCTAAATGGACGTCTGCAGTTGACGCAGTGGTCAATTTCAATGAAAGTAGAGTACGGACAGTTATTGAGTAAAAATATAACATATTTTCAACTTACATTTTAAAATTTATGCTGTACAAAATAATATTAAAAAAAAAAAAACTTTACTTTTGAAATTATGTCAGAGTTATAGAAAATGAATTTCTTGAGACAGATCTTCCATCGTCTAAATATTGAAATGGGGCTTTCGTGTTTGAGGCTTGGTTCTCGAGACAACGACACAGGCCATCGCAATCCTACCTGAATTTTGTACACCAGTGTCTTAATTTGAATTTTTCACTTTTTGTTTTGACTCGTCTTGAGGAAAATTAAATAGGCACCAAATGGACGGTCACAGTTGATTCCGATTGTGTACGAACACATTCAGCACATCACATCTTAACACGTGCAATCTTAATCATTTGAAGGTGGAAACCACAAATAATTAGGAGGCAGCGGACGGCAAAATTTGTCCTGGAGTTTAGTCGACAATATTGGGGTCATTTACAGTAGTTAAGTTAAAAGAAACATACAACTTATAGACAAAAACGTTGAAATTACAGATATACAAGAATAGAAAAATAAACTACTAAATTTGTGGACCAAGATTAACTATTTGTAACAAACAATGTACGTATGAACTTCGTCAGATCAACCAACAAGAATGTCCACAATATTTATTGTTTACCTAAGGTGAATCTCTCACGAGAATTTCACTGGAAAGGATCCGGCTCTGAATTTTTTTTATAAATAGTCGATATTAGACGATTCTCATGTTTTTTTTAGGGATGCCAAATAGGCCGGGCCAGCCCGGATACGACGGGCCAAAGGCCTGGCCTGGCCGATCCCCCCCGGCCAGAAGCCCTAGGCCTGCGTTCTGTTTCTGGAACTCGGATCCGGCCAGCGACTCAAGTGATCCAGACCCGGCCTTTATTTATAAAACAAGAAAACTCTTAAAAAATTCTTAAATGTTCTAAAAAACTTTTTTTAAAATCTAAGAAATTACTAGGTGAAAAAATTGACAAAGGAAATTACAAATTGTGAAATGTAAATGTAAAATTTTTATTAACGATCCAATAAAATAGATCATGGAAACAAATACAATTGAAGTATAAATTAAATTTTTTAAAATTTAACATTAATAAATAAAAAGTACAAGTCTTCATACATTTTAACACTCATAAATAAAAATTCATTCATCTTCTAGAGAGTTTTCTGGAGAATTTTCGATAAGATAGTCAATTATTTTATTTTGATTTTTTTGTTCTGCATCCATCCAATCCTTCCCGCATATGGTCATCTCGATTGCATTTAAAGCCAGACAGTTTGTCATATTAGTCAGCACTCGACCACCTGAAATAAAAGTAGACTCCGATGATATTATAAATGTCAGAGGAGTTAGCAAATCATGTGTCATGATAGAAAGCACATGATAAGTTGATACATGTGATTTTCATCATGCCAAATTATCAAAATTGTCAAATCCTAAGTCTGAACCGATCTAAGAAGTTGCGACATGGTTGTTATAATAATAAAGCTCTTTTAAAGTGTCAGAAGTTCTAAATTTTTTAGAAGCTGATAAAGACATGAAAATAATGAACTTCTACTCGTAAATGCTGAAGAAGTTTGAGATGAATAAGAAGATTGTTTATTTTTATAAATAATTGTTGGATGTGTTTTGAATTGGAGGGAAAACTTGAGTTTCCCTCTTATTTGCCTTTGAGTTTAGCCCCACAATGGATAGAAGATGGGAGGTTGGGTAGTATATATACCAACTTCTCATATACCTATCGTTATGAGTGTTGGGTTATGGGCCACATCCCCACACGCGCGCGCACACGCCGAACCGAATCGGGCCGGGTGCGGGTGGCCCGCGCCCACGATCTGCAGACACGAATGCAGCTCGATTCAAGGGCTTGTTGGACCTGCTACATTTTTTTTTGATTTTTGATTTTTGATTTTATTTTAAAATTCAGTTGAGATTTTTCGGGTAGAGTTGAACCTGTTCAAGAAAATCGGATCTGCACGTTGCAACCACTCGTGCATGATCACAGATTTTCCTGGGTTGTTACAAACTGAAAGATCTGCAGAGATTATAAATACCCTATCTCTGCACGTATCTTTTACAAAAAAATGGAAATCGATCTGCCATCTTTCTCCCACAAATTTCTTACATAAAAACTGTGTTCTTGCTATCGGAATTTGGTGCTTTCTCAACGTTATTTTTTCACTTACGGGCAACAACCTTTGTCTGAGCAGAGGCCTGACTCATCGTCCTGAGTTGGGTGCTGGTGTACTACTGGGGGAGTTTTACCGTTAGGAGAGGAGGTCAATTTTAAGACCCAGACGAGAGACCAGCCATCTTTCTTTTAGGACAGTGCGTCTGCACGACTACGTCACCCCAGGCCAGCCTTTTGTTTTCTTTTGATTCTATATTTCAGTTGCATGCTTAGAACTAGTAGTTTATTAAATTTAATGATTTATATTTGTTGCATGTTTTAATCTAGTTAAATTAACTATAGTAATTTCATAAAAATCATACAATTTATTTATAGAAGTATCAATATTTGCTCACATTAGGACATGACTATCCTCATATTTCATTCTTTCATAAAAAATTTCAAGTAAAAATCTACATCCATTTAATTCAATCCTAGCATCCATAATAGGAGCAAAAAAAATAAAAGAATTTTTAAAAGTATTTATTAATTTTTTTCCATAGGAGCAATAATATCTTGAAAAAATAATTATTTCTGTATTGAGAAAATATCTCAGTTATTTCAGTTAACTCATAAAATACAAAATTAGTTGTTAGATAAGAAATCCTAAAAAATAATTTTGTTATTCTTTCAAATCTTTTCAAAAATTTCACAAATACATTCACAAATGTCTTATTCCTCATCGGATATAAAACGATTAGGCAATTCTAAAGAAATGAACTTATTTGTTGCCTGCTTGTAAGGAATTGCTTTACTCAACATATTATATGTTTAGATCCAATGAGTTCTTGCATCTTGAGGTAATTTTTTAGCAGGTAACCCTAAGCCCAAACAAATTTGTTTGAAGGGTTGTCTTCTTGGGCCGCTACTATTAATAAATATAATAGTATCTCTTAATTTTTGAATATAGTCATTAACTAATTTCAAACCATCTTGTACACACAAGTTAATAATATGACAAAAGCATCGACTATGAAAAAAATTCATTCAAAACAGATTTTAAATAATTTTTCAAAATTTCAATTACTGCAATATTTTCGCAAGCATTTCACATCTCAAATGCTTCATTACTTAAATAAAAACTAGAATGATATCTAAAACTAGAAACTTGACTAGGGCCTGCTGATGAAAAATTAATATCCATTTTATTTGCTAGTTTCTAATTTTAACAAGAATATAAATTCCTAATTACCGAGGGAGATTGTAGAGCTTGTAGAGAGTTTGTGAAGCTTGCGAGAGAGAGCTTGAGAAATTGAAAGCTTGTATAGTGAGAACTTGTAGAGCTTATAGCTTGAGAACTTGAGAAAAGAGCTAAAGAATTTTAGAGTTATTTTGAAGATTTTAGATATTTTTATTGTGATGAAATGGAGTAGGGAAGAGTATTTTTTTTTTGCAATTTTTTTTTAAAAAAAAACTTAACATAACCCCAATATACCGTTGGTGTTTGAAATTTTTTTTTTTGAAAATACCAACGCAACAGCCGTGGGAGCTGTGGGGCAAAAAAAATTGCAGATAACCTCTTCAACGACTCTTAGAGCTGTTGGATTTTGTGAACCGAGCCGCAAAATGACGACCCGGGCCTTGCCTGCGCTGGTTGCCGGACCGGCCCAAACCGACCCACTTGACACCCCCTAGTTCTTTTAGCCCTTCCATAGAATATATTAGCCTTTTATTTCCATTTTTCTTTATAGCACATAGGCAAGATTTCTACCAACTTTATATTTTGTTACAAGAGACAACGAAACCGTCGGGAAATTTTGAAAAAATGTGGGCAAAACAAACTTTTCTGCGACCAATCACGTGCCAATTTCCTTGGATTCCGATTCTCTCGAGCGAAAACTTGTAACAAAGCGAATATTAATTAATTTTCTTCATATGTATGTTTTTGAAATTTCTGGATCGTGAGTTCTTGCAAGTCATCGGCAGCCAAAATAGAGTACAATTATTGAGTAAGAACTGACAGATGTATGATCTACCGACACGTTGGAGTGAGCTGGCAGTGGCTTGGATCCGATGAAACTTTTGTGATTGACAACAAAAATTTCTCCAATAATTTTCTGCACTTGAGATGGAGATAGAGCAGCGGCCAGCCCAAAAAAAAAAAAAAAAAAAAAAAAACTGTTTTTGATTGAGCATGGAGGATGGATGGTCCCTGAAGAATGGAATCATTTGCCATTTTTTATTTCATGACAATTTTATAACTAGTTGGATTTGGATCATTGTGATCTATTTTGGCGTGACATATTAATGTGATAGTAGCTGACAGGACAGTGAAATGTGAAATTGTTAAAGAGATTTTCCAATATATTGCACCCAAATAAAAGTAATTCAAACGCATAGCAACGGATAGTTAGTAATTCGTGTTTAAATTGAATGAATTCTAAAGAAAATGAATGTAAAAAAACATCATACATATTTCTAATTTATATGCTGCTATGTTAATTTATACATATTCGATGAAGATATTGTATAGTAATAAAAATTACTAAACACTTTTATTTTTTTCGCTAATTTAGGGATATCATGATGGATAAATAAGTGTTTTCTACAAATATCTATGAGTATATATATATCTAATACTTAAAATTATCAATAGGAAATGACATTAATAATTAACTAAAATCATATATAAAATTATTTCTTTTAAAAAAATTAAGAACATATTTAAAACAAGTTTAAAAATATTATATACAAACAGACAAGATAATATAACTTTTTCAAGATAATAACACAGCATAGTAATTATTTTTATTGGTGATCTTCATTTGTATCTGTCTATATTAAAAAAGATTCTAATCCTAATTCTATCTAATAATATAACTTTTAAAATTTGAAATAAAATTTTCTTAAAATAAGTCAATCATACAATTCATATCTTATCTTGATTTTCTTTAAAATTTTTAAAACTATTTCATTCAAATTAACGATTTTTTACTTTTAACTTAGAAATCCAAGTTCAGTTAAGTTTTCAACTTTTAAAATGCCAATAAAAGGTGTCCACGCATTTAGGACTTAAGAAACATTCTATGTCAAAAGAGCCATAAACAGTTCAGGAAAAAGATAAAAACAATTATGTTTGTATTACAACTTACAAGTCAATACGTTCCAAGATATCGCGTATGCTTAGAGAGAGGAAATTTGAAGAGAACTTTTGTCACTTTTATAATAAAATTCTGGAATCTTTGAGCTATGAAGAAGTTAAAGAATGCGAAAACTCAGCCTACAAAGCACACATGCAGCCAAAATGATAGGATTCATCCCCTTCTCTTACATTGAATATACCATTACAAGCCCTTTTCCCTGCCTCTGGGCCTCCCAACAACACCGAATTGTTGTTAAAATACATGTTCAACACAAATGAACAAAATTAATTACAACAACAAAACATACACCGACTTTAAGCGACTTGGCCATTGAAATACGAGAAATAACACTGAAAACTTAAACCCCAAACACTTCAAAGTTTTGTTGTTTCGTTCTCATCATGGAGCTACAAGGCCAGGGAAGACATGGTTGTATGTGGAGTTCATGTGCCAGACGGTCACGGTCCTGGCGGTGACGGTGGCGTCGGTGGCGTTGTTGAAGAGGAAGACCCGTGCCGAGCTGTAGATTGCTTCGGTCGGGTACACGCGAGACGTGGCCACCGCCCTCCCTCCCTGTGCAAAGCTCTCGACGATGGAGTGATCCACCTAAATTGAAGAGCAATCAAATGTTAGCACCATTTCGATTTGGATTTTCTTCACTGATGAAAATAATAAAATTACTGAAGAGACTGGGTAGCATGTAATCCACCGTTAATCAAAACGGTTGACTATTGAGTACATGCTGACATAAAAATAGAGGAAGGAAATTGAGTAGAAAGTAGCATACGAGTATTCTTAATGCCCAGGTTTCACCATTTAGCACTGGAACAGTGTTGCCTACAACTCTCTTAGTGATGCCCCCAGCCTTTGATGACCTGCATCAAATTGGGGGAAAAAGTTATAGCAAATGCTTGGATCCTAATTTTGAAATAAAGTGCAGTATGAGCCCAGCTTATCTTGCCTCAATTCATCCTGGCAAAAGTGAGTGCGGAGATGGCCATCAATTCCCCGGCTGACATAAAAGTAGGTCGCAGTCTGCTCGGTGAGATCCTGATTCGCGAGCACGAGCAGGCCAAACGGTCCGATCATGCCTCGGTTGGCTGCGCCGCCGCTGGTGCTGCAGTTGTAGGTGACGTCGGCCTCAGTCGCAGCCTCTATCGCCTTCTCGTCGACCTCAAACTCGGCTAATATGTCCAACTAAAATGTTTGAGAGAAGCAAATGTGAACAATTCGAAATGTTCCAATTCGAGAAACTCGCAAGAGAGTTGTGTGTGGCTGTTTGTGCGCGTGCATTTTACTAGGATTGAAGCAACAGAGTGAACGAGCTACCTGAGTGGCTTCGCCAACATCGAGCTGGAATGTCGACCCGGGATTGAGGGCGACGCTGTTGAAATTTCTGTTGATGGTTCTGAGGCTCTCGACTTCCTCGACCGGCCATAGGATAAGGTTGCTCTTTGTTTTCGTATCAAACAATATTGTTCGCGGAATATTCTGATAGAAAATCACTTTACCCAAAAACTTAAACTAATATGTGTCAAAAACATAAGAGAATTCATACCTGAATTGTGGCCCAACCTTTCAACATGTCAACTCTCTTGCTATCAACCTCCCCAACATATCCCCACAGCACCCTCCTCTGCTTCTCTTGATCGTAGAAAGTCTTCGACGCGTAAAATTTGCCCCAGTCGTACCTCAATCCTACCCCAACGTCGATGGTCTCATCATCGGGAGTAAAAGTGAAGGTGTCCAGGTCAAACGATCCGAGGGCATAGTAATCGTGCCTCTCGTCGTCCATGCTCGCTTTAAGCACGTACTTCAGCCCCGGAGCTGGCTTCATCATCGTCATATCGAGGCCCTGGTTGGCCCGAGAGTCGGTGGTCGCCACCGGAACAAGTCGACACATTCCAGCATGCCGACGGGTTGCTTAGTGGTGTGGAGGGAGTTGGGGAGCAGAGTGAAGTTGACGAAGTCCTTGGTGGTGTAGATGAGGATAATGCCGTAGTGCTCCGAATCTTTGGAGCCAATCACCACATGCCATGTGGAGTCCGATGTGTTGTACCTGTTGTATGGATCTAATGTTAGTACTTTATTTATTTTTCCAGTTCAAGTTCCGATTACGATCTATGTTTATATATATATTTTTTGATGCTTACCAGACAGGGAAAGGGTCCCTGAAGTCGTCGTGTTCAATACCGGGCGGTGGAACGAGAATCGGGTTAGCATGAGACTTCTTCCACTCTAGGAGGAGGGGGTCGGAGAGATTGGCAGGCACAGCGAGGTTTTGGACTTGTACTAATTCCTTGGTACCACCGGTGTACAACACGACAATCCGGCCGTCGGGGAGTAACGTGGAGTAACCAGACCAGACGCCTTTGGCGTCGTACCAGTGGTCCGGTCTCATAGCCATAGGGAGGTAGTTCCAGTGGAGGAGGTCCTTGGAGACGGCGTGGCCCCATGATATGGTAGTGTCCCAGGCCACACCTATAGGATTGTACTGGTAGAAGAAATGGTACCAACCTTTGTAGAACAAAGCAGCTGTAGCCATTTGAATTTGATCAGTACTGTTAAATTACATGAAATCATCTTTTCAGTGAGTAATAAGTGAGAGCTGGTTAGTTCTTAGATTTGCAGTTATGGCAGTTTATTTTTGAAGTCATACTCTTGAGTTAGACCTGAGTTCGAAAACATTGTCCCGGTGGTGGAATAAGAAGTACACGGCCACGTCACTCGGGACCACGGGCTGACAGTTCTAGTGCGGGCCCGGCTGCGGGTCCCACTTGGAATTGAATAAATGGACGGCTGGAGTTGATTCTCATAGATTCAAGGTTTTCTTTCTTTTTTTTTTTTTTTTTTTTTTTTGAAAAAAAAAAAAGGCCTTTTGGGCACATGGTGGTGGTCTTTGATCTCAATGATTTGTGGGGGTGGTGGGGTTTAGGGTTTTGCCATAATTTAGGAGCTATAGAGGACAAAAACAAACAGAGTGCTGTGCATTGTGGGGCAATCAACCTTAGGAAAAAGACGCTGAAATCACCATCTTTTCCAGGCAAAAAAATAATAATAATAATAATTATAGTGTACTCTTTTTTGAGCAAGCAGTGGGGTCACTGCTTCCAAGTGTGACCGATATATATTTGTAGTACAAAATAATTCTTGTTTGTTGGCAAAATGACAAAAGAGAGATAATTCAAGGTCAAGTTGGCATGAGTGGGCACTAGGTTATTGGTTTGTATGACAAATGATAACTAGATCTAGAGAATATAGCAGTCAATTCTTAAGATGTACCGAAAAAGTTTTTTTTATTCAGATTTTATTCTCCTTGGAGAGTCAAGTTATAAAATGTACCGAATCCTAATTATTATTCTAGTAATAGTCCAAGATATTAGATACCCAAAATGTGTTTTGTTAGTTGATAGCTAGTTAATATAAATAAGAAACGGTTCTCAAATTAAGTTTCGTGAGAATTTCACGATGAGCCACTCTATAAATAATCCGAACCATTAATCTTAATTTACATATACAAATTGATCTAATACGTGTGATATCAGAGATTTTTTACTTATATTAAATAATATTTTTTTGACGACTAATATAACATATGTAATCATTGCGTGAATAAATACTAATTACAAGGTTCTTACCATTAGGATCTGCGTTGGTCCAAATCACGCACCAATCAGGCCACAGATATCATCCGCCAACCAAAAACAGCTGCAAAAGGTTAGCCAAAAAAAAAAAAAAAAACCTAAACGAAAAAGGTTTAAAATTTATAAATTTTACCAGCTTGGAAATTTTTTTCAGGCTGGAAATGGAACCCAGTACGCTGGCACCTCAGCATCTCATTAGTCCACGGGAAATCATTCTCCTTCAATCTCACCAGGCTCGAAGCAACGCCGCGGGGTTATAATAAAGAACCGCCGCCAACGCCGCCAGAAGAAAAGCTATGGCCGAGGCCGAGACGGCGACAACCCTTAATTTGCTCCGCGGGGCAGCAGACCGGAGGAGGAGTGGGGCGTCCAAAGTTGGAGCAGACTCCACATCCTTTGCTGACGCGGCCATCACAGCAACAGAAGAGAAGAAGAAAAACCCTCTCAAATCTCAATGTGAGACCTTGAGAAGGAATTTTCCCCCTGCCAGCGTTTGTGTTGCACTCTGCAGAGCGAAGGGGCGGTGGTATTTATACACCGCGCATAGGCCCCCATAATTGGAGTGGGACCCACGGGGGAGAGTGCGGGGGCCCGCAGCCAAAAAGCTCGGGTGAAAAAGAGCCATGCTGACAGAGAGTTGTGCAGTAAATAATTGATGGCAGCTTGATGATATTAAAAAGAAAAAAAATCAGAAAAAAGAAGAGAAGAAAAACAGAATCTTGTAAGCATGAGACTGTCGGAAGAGAGAGAGACGTGTGCGGCTCATGAGCGGAGACAGTGGGGCTGGCCGAATTAAATTTTGGATGCCTCGCATGCTAAATTATAATAAATATATTATAATTTAAGTGGTTATGATTCATTCTACACGTAACTATTTTCTTAATCTTATATGATTCGAATTTCAGTATTTTTTTTTTTTTTTTTGTCACTTTTGAGGAGCTCTACAGGTAACCACTGGGTAAAGTTCTATGAGAACAATACATGGTAATATTATTATAAGTCACACTTTATCTTATTTAAATTTTAAATGTCTGCATTTAATTTTAATATATTTATTAGGATATGCATTTAAATTTTTTTTTTTACATTTAAAATTTAAATAGGATTCTATTAAAAATTTTCAAATGGAGAAAACTTTTTATATATAGCTGAACTTAATTCATTTTCAAACTTTTGCATCTGAAAAACAAATTAAAATGATTATTTAATTTATTTTCCTTACTTCTTGAAATTATTTCAAAGTAGGCAGTGTAGAAGAAAAATTGTAGACCCTGTTATCAGTTAACTTGAACCTTCTTCCTATTTATTTTTAACATATGTGTCATTTAAAATTTTAGTTCGATCTTATTTTAAACATGAGATCTAATTACCAGAAAGTTCATTTAAACATTTAATCAAATTTTCATAATATATTATCACAACAAGGTCATAAGTAAGTTGTGAGTAAATAAAAAAGCAGGTTTTACCAAAATACTCATTTCTTTTAGATGGGAATAAAATTGAAAAATTGGAAGGGGAAAAAAAGAATAACACAGACAAATAAATCACAACAACCAATGTATAAAGAAACAACTGCAATTAAATATGGCTGAAATTTGGTAATCTTGGTGAAATGGTCCCAAATTCAACATAAATTGCCCATACAAGTCTTTAATTGCTTATGTTTCATAAAATGAAAAATTTCTCCATACATGTGAACATATTATTTGTCCATCAATATCTTAGTAATTTATATACCTGCAATTATGGGGTATACTTAACTTGTATAAATGCTTGGGCTCAGGAATTGCCAGCCTCAGAATATTTGTTACCTTCAATTTTCAATTTTCAAGTTTTCTTTGTTTTATTTTCTTTTCTTTTTTTAAAAGACAGTAGGTAACATCTTGGTGCAAACGAGATCCTAACTAAAAATCCCTCATTAGCTGCTGGAAAAAAAAAAAAAATTTAATTACAATGGTACAAGCAAGATTTAAACTTTGAACTCCTGTCCGCTGCGGGATTTTATTATTATGATACAAGTAAGATTTGAACTATAAATCTCTTATCTAATGCAAACAGATTTTATTAATGTGACACAAATTTATACAGTGATACCTGCCTTTTTCACCTATTGGGCATGTTGGATCTTATCATCTCAAAAACAAAGATCAAATTTAATATGAAAATTAATAGGATTAGACATATTTTGCTACTGGGACATTAATTAAGTGTTTGCCGAGCAATAGTGAAATCACATCCTCATGATTTATGCTTAAATCATGATCAGTTCCAGACGTGAAATTTTGAAACAGAACAACCAGTCAATTGTTATATAATGCACTCTGGATTCTGGATATATCAGTTAAAATACTGATAAATGAAAAGCAAATTTGAACAAGGTCTCAATTTTAAGGGAAAAAAATCGACCCACAAACATTTAAAGGCAAATAATGCGTTGCTTGTGCTTAAAACTAAGTCCTTTTAAAAAAAAAAAATTGTCGTTTCGTTATTTTAAATTTTTTAAGCGCTTAAAATTATTATTTAAATAATTTGTTAGGAATAATTTGATTAGAAATTAATATGTAAGAAAAGAGTTTAAATAAGATTCATTGAAAAAATAAGAAAAAAGATAAAAAATTTCAGTTAGAGGCTAGACACACAAGAGAACAAATACGAGTGAAAATTAGATCAGCTGACTTCTACTTCTTTGGTCCGGAAATTAATATGTAAGAAAAGAGTTTAGATGAGATTCATTGAAAAAAAATGAAAAAAGATAAAAATTTCAGTTAGAGACTAGATTCTAAAATAGATCACGCAAGAGAACAAATACGAGTGAAAAATTAGATCATTATGAGGCTGACTTCTACTTCTTTGGTCGGAGAAAAAAGTGTAACACGGAACTGTTGATCTTATATTAAGATGGACCACTTAACCTAGGTTAATTAGCATTGGATTCCTAATTAAAGTAAGCTGATATCATGTATGCCCATATTAAAGTTATATTTGCATAAAGTTTAATTAATCATGTGTGTGGTATTAAGGACTATGATGGGTGGTATTATCACATAATGGTTATTTTGCAATTAAGGCCCACTTCTCTCCTCCTGTAAACAAAACAACTTCTCCCCACTTTTGGGATTCCATCAGTTTTTTGCAAGAGTTGTGAAAAGAGAAGGAGATAGAGAGAAGAAGGTGATTGCAATTAGGGTTTGCAAAATCATTGCAGGAATTGAAGAAAAGGGATCAAGGTCTTCATCCATCCATCATTCTCAATTCAACTATGGCTTCCGGTATGTATTTATTTGTATATGCTTTCAATTCTTGAGATGTTTTGATTCTAGATCCTTGACATGCTCGTTTTAATCCGCATTATAGTTGTGTTATTTCCAACATTTGGTATCAGAGCTGTGTTTATAGAATCAATGCATCTTGGACTTAGGAATTATGAAAAGTTAGGGTTTTTTAATTAACAATTCATAAAATCGAATTTTGACCTTTTAATTGTAGAATTTGTAGAGGATTTAATAGCCCTAATATCATGTTCATATTCCTCTAATTATGCAATTAAATTGGGATCAAAATCAAAGGAATTGAAAACCCTAATTTTTGATAATTTTGGGATTAAATCGACTAAGCAGGAACTGCCTTTGAAAACTGCTTCGTCGACTATTAGTCGACTAATCCCATGTTATAGTCGACTAATTCTCTTTTCCAGAGAGTTTGAAAGTCTCTGTTTGCTGCAGGAGTTGACTAGATTTTTAGTTGATTTTATGACTAGTCGACTAATCATATTTTTTCAAGTCGACTAATTCAGTGACCCGAAAGTTAAAAACTCTCTGTTGGATTCAGGAGTCGACTAATAATATTTGTAGTCGACTGATAAATTTTATAGTTGACTAATTATAGGGTATAGTCGACTAACTTTTCCTTGCCCTAGTCGACTAGACCTAAACCTATAGTCGACTAGACTTGACCCTAGTCGACTAGTAATTCCTTGTAGTCGACTAATAGTTATGAATAATCAATCATTAAAGTATGTTACACATTTAAGTTATTGTGCTAATATTGATTGATGCTTGGTCAAGTAATGTATTGAAGTATTAAGGGATTACTCAAATAAAAGGATTAGAGAATATTATTGGTTAGTTTTGTATTCATAAGGCTTATTGATTTAGTAGTTGCCAAAGTGACCTAGGTTAGTAAATCTTATGAATATACAACTACATAAAAGACTTGTCAATGTAAATGACATTAAAGACAATAATATTCTCGATGGCGGTTCTAGTTAGGAGATTGGGACTGGCCCAAAGAAAGTCTCTTTCAAATAATTATGAACCGGGTAGGATAATATAATTTATGTAACTTAGTGGTGTGGAATTGGATACCCAAAGGTAACATGACTTACTAACTAAGTGACATAAATATATTAGACCTACATAGGTGATAAAAGTTCTCACCTAAAGAGTGAACACTAGATATGCTTAGGTTTCGCCCAAAGGAGAAATCAAAGTGATATCAATAGTTCATCTTAATTAAATTTAAAACTTGTATTGATTAGTGGCCTAATGTGAGCAATGTCCTATTATGTTTCAGTGAACGTCCCTACTTCCCTTCACACTCATGCCACCAGCATTCCGGCCTTGGATGGTACCAACTTTTCAGAGTGGTTTGAACATGTACAGTTTACACTGGGTGTTTTGGACCTAGACATGGCTCTAACAGTTGATAAACCTGATGAAGTAACTGCTGAGAGTACAGCAGAACAGGTCAGCCATGCCAAAGCTTGGGAAAGGTCTAATAGGCTCAGTCTTATGTTCATAAAGATGACCATAGCTAATAACATCAAGACTTCACTCCCTCCTACAACTAATGCATCTGAACTATTAAGTGCGGTTAAAGACCGATTTAAGTCTGCAGATAAGTCATTAGCTGGCACCCTAATGGCTGAACTTACCACCATGAAATATGATGGTAATAGAGGAGTTCAGCAACACATTTTAAATATGACTGATAAGGCTGCTAAGCTAGGATCACTGGGAATGAAAGTTGATGAGTCCTTTTTGGTACAGTTCATCCTCAACTCGCTTCCTTCTCAGTTTGGGCCATTCAAGATCCACTACAATACTCATAAGGATAAGTGGAACTTGAATGAGCTAACTGGTATGTGTGTACAAGAGGAGGTGAGACTGAGGCAAGAAGGACAGCACTCAATATTGGCAGTAACTTCAGGAGGTATCCATAAGAAAAGTAAATATGGAAGAGGTAAGAGATTTCCATCAAAGAAAGGAAATGACCATGGGGAAAGTAGCCAAGGTCATAGAAAAGCTTTCACTGTCAAATGCTACTTCTGTGACAGAAAAGGACATGTGAAGAAGGACTGCAATAAGAGGAAAGCTTGGTTCGAAAAGAAAGGTATAAATCTTTCTTTTGTATGTTTTGAATCAAATCTTGCTGAAGTTCCTTCTAATACTTGGTGGATTGACTCTGGAGCCACAACTCACATAACTAATTCAATGCAGGGATTCCTTACAACCCGAAAACCGAAGGAAAGTGAGAGATTCGTCTTTATGGGGAACCGTCTCAAAGTGGAGGTCGAATATGTTGGTACTTATCGACTACTCTTGGAGACGGGACATCAGATGGATCTTGAAGATACTTTTTATGTACCTTCGATTTCAAGAAACTTAATGTCATTATCCAAATTAGATGTTTTTGGATATTCTGTTTTGTTTAGTTGTGGAAAACTCTCTTTAATGTATAATTCAATTCCGATTGGACATGGAATTTTATGTGATGGTTTATATAAAATTTCATTGAATGATGAGTTTGCACAATCTTTATTATCTCTGCATTCGAATGTTGGTATTAAACGTGGCTTAATAAATGAAAAATCCTCTATCTTGTGGCATAGAAGACTGGGGCATATCTCCAGGGATAGAATAATAAGATTAGTGAAGAATGGGATTTTGGATAACCTAGACTTTACTGATTTTGATGTGTGTGTGGATTGCATAAAAGGAAAGCAAACCAAACACACTAAGAAAGGTGCCACAAGAAGTAAAGAACTCCTGGAAATAATTCATACAGATATTTGCGGACCACTCTCCATTCCATGTTTTACTGGAGAGAGATATTTCATTACCTTTATAGATGATCTGTCACGTTATGGTTATGTTTATCTAATAAATGAAAAATCTCAGGCTGTTGACATCCTTGAGGTGTTCATTATAGAAGTCGAGAGACAATTAGATAGAAAGGTTAAAATCATAAGATCAGATCGAGGTGGTGAATTTTATGGTAGATATGACGAGTCAGGACAACATCCTGGTCCATTTGCCAAATTTCTAGAAAAGCATGGCATTTGTGCTCAATACACAATGCCAGGTACGCCTCAGCAGAACGGTGTTGCTGAAAGGCGGAACCGAACACTTATGAATATGGTTAGGAGTATGATGAGCTTCTCAAATGTACCCAATAATTGTGGAATGAAGCCTTAAAGACTGCTATGTATATCTTAAACAGGGTTCCTAGTAAGGCTGTCCCAACAACTCCTTTCGAGTTGTGGACTAGTAGGAAACCCAGTTTAAGACATTTACATGTTTGGGGTTGTCCAGCAGAGGCTAGAATATATAATCCACAAGAAAAAAAATTAGACTTAAAAACAATATCTGGGTATTTCATTGGTTATCCAGATAAGTCTAAGGGATACAAATTTTATTGTCCTAACCATAGTACAAGAATAGTTGAAACTGGTAATGCCAGATTCCTGGAAAATGGTGAAATTAGTGGGAGTGCTGAACCAAGAAAGGTAGATCTTGAAGTGGTAAGGGTAAATATCCCAATACCCTTTCCTTCAAGAGAAATTGTTGTCCCTCGACTTGATCATCAAGTTGAGATTCCAGAACAACAAGTTAATGTTGGTTCACCACTCCATGAAGATATTCCCATTGAAAATATTGTAGAACCACCACAACCGGCAGCTTTGAGAAGATCTCAAAGGGAAAGAAGATCTGCCATTTCAGATGATTATGTGGTATATCTACAGGAATCTGATTATGATATTGGGATTAATAAAGATCCAGTTTCATTTTCACAAGCCATAGAATGTAATGATTCTAGTAAATGGGTTGATGCTATGAAAGATGAGTTGAAATCTATGGACCAAAATCAAGTCTGGGATCTCGTTGAATTGCCTTATAACTGTAAGAAAGTCGGGTGTAAATGGGTCTTTAAGACCAAGCGCGACTCTAAAGGCAATGTCGAACGATATAAGGCTAGACTTGTGGCCAAAGGTTTCACTCAGAAAGAAGGCATTGACTATACAGAGACCTTCTCTCCAGTATCAAAGAAGGATTCTCTTAGAATCATTATGGCACTTGTAGCTCATTATGATTTGGAGTTACATCAAATGGATGTGAAAACCGCTTTTCTAAATGGAAATTTGGATGAGGATATCTACATGGAGCAACCTGAAGGGTTCGCAATTAAAGAACAAGAACACTTGGCTTGCAAATTAAAGAAATCTATATATGGACTTAAACAAGCTTCCAGGCAATGGTATATAAAGTTTAACGATACCATTACCTCTTTTGGATTTACAGAAAACACTGTTGATCAGTGTATATATCTAAAGATCAGTGGGAGCAAGTTTATTTTTCTGGTTCTGTATGTAGATGACATCTTGTTAGCCAGTAGTGATCTTGGTTTGCTGTATGAAACTAAAAGCTATCTTACCAAGAATTTTCAGATGGTTGATATGGGTGAGGCAAATTATGTTATTGGCATAGAGATCTTCAGGGATAGATCTCAAGGATTGCTAGGATTGTCTCAGAAAGGTTATATCAACCGAGTCTTGGAAAGATTTCATATGGAAATGTGTTCAGTCAGTCCTGCACCCATTCAGAAGGGTGACAGATTAAGTGGTAGCCAGTGTCCCAGAAATGACTTAGAAAAGGGTCAAATGCAGAAAGTTCCGTATGCATCAGCTGTTGGGAGCTTGATGTATGCAAGCACTTGTACCAGGCCAGATATCAGCTTTGCTGTTGGGATGTTGGGAAGATACCAAAGCAATCCAGGAATGGAGCACTGGAAGTTGGCTAAGAAGGTTATGCGGTATCTTCAAGGGACAAAGGACTATATACTCACATACAGGAGATCAGATCAGTTGGAGGTGATCGGCTATTCAGACTCAGATTTTGGTGGTTGCCCAGATAGCAGGAAGTCTACATCAGGATTTATTTTCTTGCTAGCAGGTGGGGCAATCTCGTGGAAGAGTGTGAAGCAGTCCATTATTGCTTCATCCACGATGGAGGCTGAGTTCATAGCTTGTTTTGAGGCCACAAATCATGCATTATGGCTATGGAATTTCATCTCAGCACTTGGTGTAGTTGACTCTATTGCCAAGCCGCTGACGATATATTGTGACAATACAGCAGCCGTATTCTTCTCTAAGAATGGTAAGTACTCTAATGGTTCTAGACATATAGAACTTAAGTACTTGGTGGTTAGAGAAAGAGTTGAGAAACAGAAAGTGTCAATTGTAAGTTTAAGTACCACTTTAATGGTTGCTGATCCAATGACAAAGGGATTGCCTCCAAAGACATTCAAGGAACATGTTGTAAGAATGGGTCTTTTGGCAATCTGTAAATGTGTATTTTGGTACTTATGTAATTGACATTATTGTACAAATAAAAGTTTTTGTTTCTGTGTTTCCTGTTATCCAATTATGTGTGCACATATTTTGTATGGATGTTTGTTAAACAGGAAATGTCTTTACAAGACAATTACAGGGGTCATTTTGGTTATGGACTCAATTAGTAAGGGTTATCAATGTTGTGGTACATAGAAGGGAGTATGACGTGGATGTTGTATAACCGCTATGACTCACATTGGTAGTCCAAACTAATTGCAGTATTACGGTATTTCATATTTGGGCTTATCAGTTGTTGTTTTTTAAATTCGTGATCACGTGTCAAGTTTTTCAGTATGGAATCCAATGGAGTCAAAATGTTTTGAAAATGAGTTTTTTCTTTTATTTGTTTTCTAAAGTTTTAACCTAATCGGTTAATGGTCAAGTGGGAGAATGTTGATCTCATATTAAGATGGACCACTTAACCTAGGTTAATTAGCATTGGATTCCTAATTAAAGTAAGCTGATATCATGTATGCCCATATTAAAGTTATATTTGCATAAAGTTTAATTAATCATGTGTGTGGTATTAAGGACTATGATGGGTGGTATTATCACATAATGGTTATTTTACAATTAAGGCCCACTTCTCTCCTCCTGTAAAGAAAACAACTTCTCCCCTCTTTTGGGATTCCATCAGTTTTTTGCAAGAGTTGTGAAAAGAGAAGGAGATAGAGAGAAGAAGGTGATTGCAATTAGGGTTTGCAAGATCATTGCAGGAATTGAAGAAAAGGGATCAAGGTCTTCATCCATCCATCATTCTCAATTCAACTATGGCTTCCGGTATGTATTTAATTTGTATATGCTTTCAATTCTTGAGATGTTTTGATTCTAGATCCTTGACATGCTCGTTTTAATCCGCATTATAGTTGTGTTATTTCCAACAGGAACACATCCTTGAAAAAACAAAAAGTCAACAACTATCTATTATTGTTGTTATGTTAATAATGAAGTGCAAAATTGAAAAAAATCGTATGCGAAGTAAAAAAAACAAGGGGCTTTTGCCTAATCAGAGCATGTTTGGCAAAATGAGAAATATGAGAGAGTTTACAGGTTTCAAGAAAAGAGTTTTGGTGAGACTCAGCTATAGTGTTTCCATTCTCTTTTCTGAGCTGCGTGAAAAGAAACCTGCAGGTGAGGTTTTGATGGACCCGCCGCCTAAATTTACGGGCCCACTTCATTTCCCATATTTAATTTTTATGCAAATAATTGATGAAAATTGAGCGTGAGTTTTTCGAAAGGTTTTCCACCAACCCCCCTTGTTTTGCAAACAGGCCCAATAGGGGACTTTGAAAAAGTTCAGGAAAGGTTGACTGGCAATCTGTGCCGGATGTATTTCAAGGATCAAGATTTATATTTAATAGAATAAAGAGTGAGAAATTATGTTGTCTAAAAGTATAAAGAAAGTGGATCCTATGTCTCTAGTTTCTGTCTAATCAGAGGAGACATCATGAGAAAGTTGAAGCCCCGCTTTCTTTTCCTCCCTCTTTCTTCTCTCCCCTTTTACTCCCTACAGCAGAGACAAGCCATATGACCTTGTAACAAAAGCACGCGCACGCACACAGGCCGGAGAAAATAACAAAAATTATAGCAAATGCTACAGAAAACAGAAAATACAATTATTAGTTGTCATTGGTCCACAGATCAACTGTCTGAGCATTATCAACCAGGATATTTTCTACTAGAAATGGTGCATATCGTACTGCAAACACCAACCTTCAAAGTGAAGGAATATGAGCTATAGCTGCTCGAACTCGAGAAACATCAACGGACCGATATAACTCGGATACATTGTCCTCTTAAATGAAACATGCCAATCAATGATAATGACAACAATAACACATAGAATATGGAGTTTTGAGTGTCTCATTGAGCTTTCAAGCTGGGGTAGTGACAGATAGTGTCGTGTGTGGAGTTCATATGCCATATCTTCACACTTTTGCCGATCACAGTGGCTGCAGTCGCGTTGTTGAAGAGAAAGACTCGTGCCCCCTCATAGATTGCTTCAGTTGGGTACACGCGAGATGTGGTGGATGCCCTACCTTCTTGAGCATAGCTCTCCACAATTGAGTGATCCACCTAAATTCAATAGCAAATCAGTAAGTCTTGTGCAAGAAATATATATTTGCGCAGCATGAACTAGAAGAAGTTTTCACAGGGTAATGGGAAATTAGTTCAAAGGCTTTCTTCTTTTGTCTGATGAGAAGATTGAACATGGGTGGTGGGGGTGGGGGTGGGTCATTATTGTCCCCTGGGAACAAAAAAAAAACTTTACTCCCACCCACATAGCTGACTACATAGTGGACCATCACGATGGTTGATTGCCACCGTTCATCTTGATTTACATATCATGTAACACGTATAGACAAAAGTTTGTTTCCAAAGATTCCTAATATATCAAAAAAATCAAAATGAACCACTATCATATAGAATGAAAGATGGATGGCAAGAAGCTTTTAAATTTCATAAATTTTTGTCCGCATGCATTTCATCATGTGTAGATCAACTTAATATTCTGGATCATCTATTGGGGTGTATTGGGGTGCCCATGATGTAGTATAGTTGGGGGCAATCATATAGTTTGGTAACCTGGCAGAAAAAACTTTTTAAGTTTGTTTCGAAAAACCAATAAAGCCCTATCCATCAATCATGCATCCTACTTTGCAACATTGATGTGATCACCGATGTCAATGCAACTATAATTATAAACTCTTTTTCTTTCTCCCTTTTAAACTCCTGAATGTTATGAAACCTAAAAAAGATTAATTTATGTACTTTTTTTTTGGGGAAAGAACGATAAATCTGTCATCTGAAATCTATAGCGCACATATTTTTACAGGATGAAAAATTACCAGTATTCTTAAAGACAACATTTCACCAGCAAGCACCGGAACCGTGTGCCCTACCACCCTCTTAACGATGTTGTAGGCCTTGGATGACCTGCATCTCATAACAAAACTCAAAATAATTAGCCTTCTGAATGCTGAATTATTATATAATTGCAAGATGGAATCAATAAGTGCAGCTTGCCTCAATTCATCCTGGCACAAGTGAGTCTGCAGACTGCCATCAGTTCCCCTACCAACATAAAAGTAGGTCGCAGTCTGCTCAGTGAGATCCTCATTTGCAAGCACAAGCAGACCAAAAGGTCCAAGCAGGCCTCGGGTGGCAGCACCACCGCTGGTGCTGCAGTTGTAGGTGACATCGGCCTCGATGACAGCCTCAAGTTCCTCTTTTTTAATCTCAAACTCGGCAACTATGTCCAGCTAGCATGGGAAAAATGGCAAACAACAATTCACAGAAGTTCAATTCAGTCACAAATTTGGTGTTCAGAAATTATTTAGCTACGAGGAACAATTCAGTCTCGTCGAAGTAATAACAAAGTATCACCATTCATCATCAATATGCACCATTTTAGGGATAAGTTGTAAAGAATTCATAATGAGCTAGCCAGTAATTAGCAGTTATTTTCATAGATGGTTTATATGAGACTTGTAACAAGCAACTGCTCAAATAGATCCAAGTTAAACGGATTAGTAAGATAAAACCTAGAATTAGTTTGTGACTTTTTATTCAATCATTTAGTAACCATTCTGACCGTAACAATTTAATAGGAGTCCAAATAACTGAATAGCCTGGAGGTTACCTGATTCGCATCACCAATGTCGAGTTGGACAGTGGTTCCCGGGCTGATGATCACGTTGCTGAAATTTTTGCTGGTCATCCTGAGGCTTTCCACCTCCTCAACTGGCCAAGTGAGGAGGTTGGTCCCTGTTTTTTCGTCGAACAACACTGTTCGCGCAAGGCCCTGCCAAGTAAATGACTCAGAGGTATTAGAATTTAGTAAACAAATAAATGCTGATAAAAAGGTTTAATTTTTATTCTCCTTAAAAGAGTAAAAGTTTGGGTTAAAATCTGGAATTGTTAATGACCAATTTTTTGCTCTCTACACCCAAAGTTTCTCTACTTAATACTGAAATCAAGATACCTCGACTGAAGCCCAACCCTTCCGAATGTCAACTTCCCTACTATCAGTTTCCCCAACATACCCCCATAGCACCCTCCTCTGTTTACAGGATCGTAAAACGTCCTTGACGCGTAAAATTTGCCCCAATCATATCTCAACCCAATTCCGACGTCAATAGTCTCATCATCCGGGGTCCATTTGTTTGCTTCTCGATCATACGTCCCGATCGCATAGTAATCATGCCACTCGTCATTCAAGCCTGCTTTCAACACATGTTTCACGTTTTCTCCGGCTGGCACCGAATTTTCAAGAGCCCGGCCAACTAAAGGACCTGCAGTTGCTACGGGATAGAGATCGACACACTCCCACATGCCGACAATATCAACGGCGTGGAGGACACCGGGGAGGAGAGTGTAGGAGAGAAAGTCTTTGGTTGTGTAAACAAGAGCAATACCAGTGTGGGATAATGAATCATTCTTGGAGCCAACCACTACGTACCATGTGGATTCTGATGAGTTATACCTGTTTGGATATTAATTAGTTTGCAAAAAGAACACTAAAGATCAATTCTATCAAGTTAAAAAAAGAACATGCAAAAGTAAGATTTATGGATGATTTCTTTCACGGAAGTGATTTGCATCACAAGGTGTATGACAATGTGGGCAAAGGCATGGAAGATTATAGATAGCTCTCCTCATTTTCCTCTGCTTCAGCTCGTGAGGGGCTCTATATAATCATCCACATGCAATCCCAGAATTTGATAATTTTGTTCATATGGATACTTAGTCAATATGAAGTTTTCATCTATATAATCATCTATATGAACTTCCAAGTTTCAACTTTTCAACAAATCACAACCGCTACTACTATTCGTTGAAAAGTAAATCTGATTTTATGATATATAGTTTTGTAGGGGAATTTTCGTAGAAGTGTCTATTGCTAAATGATGGCATGATGTACACAATTTTAGAGTGTTCTAGATTGAGTAATGCTATACCCGACTTTCAAAACAAAAAAACAATCAAGACTCATTACATGAATGGAAGAAAAATAGAAGGGCCATGTATGCAGAGTTAATAAAATGAACTGTGAGTGTAGCATGGTGTTGAAACATGAAATTGCAGGTAGATCTACATCGTTGCTTTTCAATTATAAAACTAAATGAGAGCCCTAATGATGCTGTTGGAATCTGTAACGTTGTTAATCAAAATAAAGCATTTACCAGACTGGATTGGGGTCCCTGAAGTCCTTGAGGCCGATGCCACGCGGAGGATGCAGCACTGGGTTTGCATCATACTTGATCCATTCCATCAGGAGTGGATCCGAGGGATCAGCAGCCACCGCAAGATTCACGACCTGTGCCAGCTCATTCGCACCGGTACCACCAGTGAATAGCATTATGACCCGACCATCAGGTAATACCGCAACTGAGCCCGTCCAGTCACCTTCAATATCATACCAATGGTCCGGTTCCACAGCCAAGGGTAGGTGGACCCAGTTGAGGAGGTCACGAGACGCAGCATGACCCCATGCAATGTTGCCCCAGAATGCAGCTTTTGCATTGTGTTGGTAGAAGAAATGGTACCAACCCTTGTAGTACACGGGACCTGTACAAGGATTTCATTTTTGTTGTTAGCATTGAGAGCAACAGGTTTAAAGATGTAATGCAACAACAGAAGAAAAAAAGAAGAAGGAAAAGGGTGAAAAAAGTAGGCTAATATACGACCAAAAACCTACTCCAATTTCTACCAGAACTTCCACATAAGCATCTCTCCAACAGGAATTAGCTCGTGTAATCCCCCTCCTAATTATATAATTTCACTCAATTAATTTACATTAGCTATTTTTTTACTTTTGGAACAAGCAGAAAGAAAAATGACATGTGGGACCCCATCTAATACACAGCTTGGTCTACAATGCAAGAGGGTTGGATGCATAAATTATTTTCTTGATCTTACTTGTAGACTTGTAGCGCAAAAAGAATAGTCTACTTAGCATTTCTCTTGCCGAAGAGAAATAAACACATCTCTTTCAGTCTAAAAAGGCATAGTTTACTTGTTATCACACAAGTTCCAAATGTTTGATAGAAAACAAGACGTGCATAATTCTACAATAAGTGGGAACATAAATCTTTGAAGCAAGTATTTATGAAAAATTCTGGTAAAATTAGATGTCGTTTCATTTCGTTTCTTTTTATTTGGGGTAATACAGTGAATCGACACGCACACATTAGCCAAGGGTGAAGAATGCAACCTTTCTCTAATTCAGAAGAGTTTAAAGAAATTTAAAGAAAAAAGTTGCTTGTTGCTGAGGGGGGATTGGATTTTGGTTATTGATACAGATGAAAACTTTAAGTTTGTTTATTGTCATTCTCGTTCTCATCTCTCGAACTCCTCTTTCCCCTCTCCTGGAAACCAAGCGCATCCATTTTCTCCTCCTCTCATTCAACTCTAACTTTTAGATGACTCCATTTTAATACAAACTGGCAATAAAGTTGGTGAAACTACAATCTAGAAAATTGCGGTTACAGGACTGCAAACTAAAATTTGCAAATCTCAAGCTAGGACTTAAACATATAACCTTGTTTTAAACAACCCAATCTCCCAAACTGAGCTATAATTTTCATTAAAGAACAAAACTTAGGCTCATATTAATCAATCAATCAATCAGTTAAGCACTCACAGAAGGAAAAGCCTCAAGATTCTAACAAATATCAAACAGAAAAAAGCAAAAAAGATAAAGAGCAAACAAATCTCACTCGAATACAACGCCGAGTTGTTTTGCTACCATCACTGATCGTCACTACCGCTTCCATTAACCCCCAATTTGTGAAATTTCTATGGGATGAAGAAATGAGCCACCGATTTTTAGGGTTTGGGTCAAGATTCCATCCCAAATCCGGTATCGGATTCGGGCTGGATCCGGTTGCTGAAACATGAACCCGGATCCGGACCCGATGACTTTCCGGTTGTGCATTCTCAACCGAAGCTCAACCCAACCCGATTACTCATCCGGTTCAACAATCCGAGCCATCTTGCTCTTTGATCATAAAAGAGTGTTTATTACCATTTTACCATACTATTTGAGTTGCATAGGGCGTAACAACTAACACAAGCTGCTTATAAATTATTGTTTACTTTAAAGGGCTTTTAGAATTTAGGCCCCTAACAAATCTAGACTCTAACAATATCATATTTGAATATAAGTTTTTTATAATTTATTGTTTAGTTGTTATTAGTCCTTTAATTAATATTTATCTCAAGATAAAAAATATTCTATTACTTTTTTAACTTATTTTATTAGTTTCTTTTGCTTATACTTGTTGTTCGATCTTGTTTAAATCTTTTTTATGCGACTATAAAGTTGGAGACGAATTTGTAATTTAACATCATAATCAAATTTATACAATGATTACTTACTGGATTTAAACAAAATAAATAGTAAATAATTAATATTAGGATTAATATCTAAATAAAAAATTTGCTAGATATATATATCATAAAATGCCCACTTTAAAATTATTGACCAAATATCATTGCCGTTTTTCTTTCTCCAAAAAAAACATCACTTTGTTACTAATACTGAGTCCGCAGCCCACTAACTCTCACCTTAACAGTTTATTCTTTAACAAATAATAATATCAAGAAAATGATGCCTCTCCCTCTGACTATTTTAAGTTTAATAACACGAATCAAACAGACTCGAGATTAGCCGAAGGGAAAATTGTAGGGCTACAATTTTTATTTTTTACGTTTTCTTTAATGTTTTCTCTGCTTGAGTTAAAAAATACAGACGTCGCACATATGCGACCTACAAACCTCGAGTTGGGTCTGTTTGTTCGAAATAAATATTTACAGACAACTGTCGGATCCGGGTTTGTCGGGCCCACTTGATATGCAACCGACAGCCCTCGAGTTTGAGGATTCAGTGTCAAGCCAAAACAATCGCGGCCGTCCGTTCCGTTTGATGGGCCCACTTGATAGTCCCAATTCATATCCCAAGTGGACGGCCAGACGCAACTCTCAGTCTCTGCGGCACATTTGTCTTTATTCGTAAAGAGAAAAGCATAAGAAACGAATAAAAAGTGTCACGTTTCTTAAGATCGCAATCCCGCTCCTTATTGCATACTACCATGCAATATCTCAAGTACAATCTCGTTAATTATCGTTGATCTCAATGTTTTAAGATTAATTTAGCACCAAAATTGATGTCAATGTTGTAAGATTAATTTAGCACCAGAGGCTCGCGGACAACGCTTGGAATCTTGATCACGTGAGATGTATCTATTCACGTCAAAACCTGGTACATAGCAAACTTGTTTGTTTCATGAAAAAACTCGCTGATGTCGACAAAATATCAACGGTTTCTCGAATTTTGTTTCATGCCGACTCAAGCGGAAAATGGGTTGAAAAATTGACACTGACAGACTGGTTGTCAGTTTGTCACAAAGAAAGAGAGAGAAAATTAAATTGTCGGTTCCCTCTCTCAGTCCATTTTAGAAGGCAGACCCTTATAACATGTCATTATTTTATAGAGGGTCCAAGTAGAATTAAAATTAGTATGTTATTATCGTCGGTGAGAAATCGACTAATTGGTCAAGAGAAAGAAGAAGAAGAAGAAGAGAGTCGACATTGCTCTCTCTATCTCGGATGAAAAAGAACAAATTTCTATATAAGTCACGGAAGAAAACCTCTCTTCGATAAGTTTTACTT
The DNA here is from genome assembly GCA_038442645.1 of Agave tequilana. NCBI lineage: Eukaryota > Viridiplantae > Streptophyta > Magnoliopsida > Asparagales > Asparagaceae > Agave > Agave tequilana. The sequence continues at coordinate 88,196 of JAVJIF010007124.1, read as the reverse complement.
ACTTTTTAATAGTTTACTTATATTCTTTTAGAGATGGGAGATAGTACCAGTATTTGTAAAGAATTTTAGGTAAACTAAATAGATTGTGCTTTATAGCTATGCTAATATATAAAAAAAAAGAATAAAGAATAAATAGGATTAATTTTAACTTTTTAGTCTATGTCAATACTTATTCATTATTTTTTAATACTCAGAAGAATTCAATTTTAGCTAAAGATATGCTAAACTTCTTTATTTATTTACACTATCAGCACCATTCTTTGTTTATAAAGTTTCAAAAGAATTCCATTTTAAAAAATATATTAAATTAATTTACTAATATTTTTGAGTTTTATTAATACGCTAATTTTTATTATAGTTGGCTGCATCTACAAATCATTTTTTGACAGGAATATTATTTTGAAAATCATAGATACTAATTTAATTTGTTACATGCCCTTCTATTTTTTTTATGTTAAAGATGGCTACTATGTGGTCCCCAATTTTTTTAAATATAATTTAAGCAACTAAAGAACCACAATATATGACATCATATTTTCAATAAATACAAATATTCACCGATTTCGGCATAATAAAATGACAATAAAAAAATAAGGAAAAAATATCACAAAAGCGAAGTTGATATAAAAGTGTGAACACATAATTTATTTCTTTAGAGCGTTTTTACCAGAAACTGTCGATTATCGAATGTTTCACTAAAAAATATGCCATTTTAACTTATTAGGGCAAAAAATAAAATCATCAGATTTTCATCGCCAATAAAAGATTAAACGAAGGATTATTTTGAAAAATAATAATAATTCAACTGTACTTACCGCTGGGATCTGAAGGCACCAGCAAAACCGATCCAGCCATCAAGCGAAATATCCACCAATTCAAAAGAGTAAATTAAAATCAAAAAACAAATCAGTAGCAAAAAAAGGGAAAAAAAAAAAAAACTACAAGAATGATAATAAAAAAACAGTAAAAGAGAATTTTAAAAATTTTACCGCTCATAAAATATCTTGGGGGTTGGAAATGGAACCCGGTGTGCTGCCACTGCAGCATCTTAGTGGTAAACGGGTAGTCCTCCTCACCCAAACCCGCACCCGATTGCGGTAATGGAGCCAATATTGCATCCAGTCCTTGATTCGGGTTCGAAACCGAACCCGACTTACTGAGTAAAAGGGGCGCAGCAAGGAGGAAGGCGACGACGGACAGGGCGAGGGAGAGTGATCTTAACGTTAACGTCCACCGCGGAGGAGGGGAACCGACGATGGGGGCGTGCAGCGAGCGAGCAGACTCGACGTCCTGCGAGCCCATGGTGGTGAGGTCACCGCCGGTGAGCGTAATATAACACCCGACCAAGTGAAGAAAATGGGTGAAGGGTTGAGACACGAGAGCAAAGAGGGAGGGGAATGGGTTGAACTTTATAGGGGTCCCGTGACGGGACTCGGGAGAGACGAGGACAAAAGGAGAGAGATTTTTATTTTTTACTTTTTGAGATCGGCTATTATTTAATAGTGGAAACCTTATTTTATTTGGACGAACGAAATTAACTCTCGTGTCTCTTTCTCTCGTGTTTGCTTTTTGTGTTCAAATGTGCTTGCGTCATTTTCACAGGAGCGGATATCCATAACCATTAGGTTGACGAAGACACCTGTCAAAGATATACAAGTATACTACTATTATTTTTTGGATATCTCTTTAAAACAATTAATATCATTTCATATTCTCCTTTTTCTTCTCTTGCTTTTTTCCGACGAACGGCGATGAGCACCCTCCCCTCTGGTGCTCCCCTTCTTCCCCCACCCTCCCCCCCCGTCGATGCGCCCCCCCACCCCCAAAACTTTGTTCGGCCATGGAGGAGGATAGGGGAAGGACGGGGGAGGGCGAGGGCGACGGGGGTGAGGTTGGCCATGGGAGGGGAGAAGAGGGGAGGGGAAGAGGTCGACCATGGCTTGAGGGAGGAGGGTGCCCCCCCACCCCCCCCCCCCGGGGGGGGGGGGGGGTGTGTCGGTCTGATGGCAGTGGGGGAGGGCAGGTCCGACGGTGAGAAGCCATCATCTGATGGTGCCTTTATCATTTCTGAGAAGAAGGGAGATAGGTGAATTTTTGGGGCTTTTTGAAAATTTTCGGGAGTGTCTTAATCAATTCGATAAGTGTATCAATCTAAGTAGGCATCTTTATCAATCTGATGAGCGTCAATATCCGCTTCTCATTTTCACAATGTTTTTACGGAGTAAGTGTAATTTTTATTAACTCACTTCCAAACTATTTCCATGTAGATAAAATAAATAAATAAATAAATAAATACCATGGCTTTAAATATATTAGCTTGGGCTTTCTACTTTTTGGCTCCATCTTTGTTCTGTAAAATTATGAGATAAAAAGAATAGCATAACTGCTGTTTTGAACTGCACCATTGATTACTTAGTGTTTTACTTGTCCGGGACTTGAGCAAACATACAAGTATATTAGAACTATAATAACTTTCTTTCTCCTTGAACCCTTAATGTTATTTGTGTGAAGAGAGGTAAGTACCAAAACTTGAAACTCGCTTCTAAAAGAATTTCTCACTGGCTCAAGATTTAACACATAATTAGAAAAAAGAGCACCGAAAAGATGAGAACGAAACTAAAAACTTTTATTAGTTGATACATAGATAATAGATATACTTTTAAGATGCATTTTGCTTTGATGGATTAACCAAATTCACCATTGGATAAGTGCTAAAAATTAACCCGTTTTAACATGAAGTTTTTGTGGCAGTTCTCAATAAAATTTTTCAAAAACACATGATAAGTTAATTTCTTAGGGGTCCCGTGATATTCGGGCGGAGTCGGGCCCACAGCCCGTACGGGTCGGGTGCGGACCCGGCAAACCCAGCAGGGATCCGAAGAGGTGGGGAGACGAAGGACAAACTTTTCATCACTTTTTCGGAGTACATTAACGTGGTGCATAATTGATCGTACTTAGGATCGCAGAATCTTTTCTACAGCTGAACAAAGCACAACAAATCTTGTCCATATTTTTTCCTCATTGTTTTTTGTCCTCTGCTGCGTCTGTTGGTTTGTTATTATTAAAAATTTATTTCCATGTTGGCGTGGAAAAAATTACGTAGAAATTTTCAAGAAGGACTAAAGTAAATAATAAATCGTGATTATCATTTAATTATATGATTAAAAATATTCTTGTAAGTAAATTAGAGTTGAGCTAGTCTGCTATTAGGAATATTAAAACTGCAGATAATTTCCACTTTAAAATGGTTAAGACACAACTTAAATTCAAAATCCAGGATGTAAATGAAAAGTAAGCAAGCATGGTAACTTTAGTTTTTTAAACTCTTAATGTTATTTAATAATGAATTAAGAGAATGGTTTGGAGATTTTTTTTTTCTTTTCTCGCCAAACAGAAAAATGATAGAATAAGATTTTGTCAAAATTAACCATCTTATTTCACCCTCCAATCTCCACCGTCAAATATATGATTATTCAATTAGTTCGAGATCCAATCGCATTCGGGTCGAGTCAGGCCCACAGCCCGTACGGGTCAGGCGTGGACCCGTTAAGCCCCTACCCGGGACCCGAGAGATGTGGAGAAAAAGTACAAAAAGAAAGGTAGCGACATGGCGCAAAACTGATCGTTCTTTTTATTGGAATCTTTTCTGTACTCATTAAAATCATGCTTCTTTTGCCGCTTTGTTTGTTTTGTCTTCATGTGTGCTTGTAACTTGTCATCAGAATGTTAAATCAAGGAATAACAATAATATTTATTGTTTTTCCATTTTTCTTTTTTACTAAAATCTTGCTATTTTTTATGCTATAAATCTTAAAGCCCGTTTGGTTGACGGTGGAAGTGAGGAAGTAAGGAAGTGAGGAATTGGTAATAGTTCCCTTTGAAACTTGGAAATTGGTTAGTAAGTTTTTCGGTGTTTGGATGTTGTTAGGAAGTGTGATTTGAAAAATGTTATGTTTTTCCGGTGTTTGGATGGTAATGTGAAAGTGAAAGTGGAAAAGTTGACCACAAAGTTGACCGCAAAATAATATAAAAATAAAAATTAATTAAGAAAAAAAAAATAGACTGTAATTAGAATGCAAGTTAGATTTACATGACCAAAAAATTAACTGTTTTGTGTTACAACTTATTATAAATGAGATTTACATGACCACAAATTTAACTGTAGCACTTTGGAAGTGAGGAAATGGTCGTGTAAAAGAGAAAAGAGAGAAGGAAAAGGAGTTTTCTTATTTTCCTTTTCCGATGTTTGGATAGATAGGGAAGTAAGCAATTATACTTCCTCATTTCCTTACTTCCGCCCACTTCCTTGCATCCAAACACCCTGTCTCTGGTAGGAGAAAGGACATCTAAAATATTTGAATCCTCTTCATATTTTTGATTTATTTATTTTGAACCAAATTTAGAAATGTAGCTACGAATATACTTTAGATATCTAAATGAACGTTCTTTGGTAAATTTACGCGTGTAATACATATAATTTGTATAAGGATCTTACTTGGACATGATTTGTTCTTTAGTCTCGTGTCTCCTTGATAGGTCTGTGTCGACTAGAGCTTCAAATTATTCACGGTCTTAAGTTCAAATCCCGTTACGTATGAACATTTCATTTTCTAATTTCGGATACTAGGCAGGCTCTTGATTTGCACCAGAGGACGTTAAGTTATAAAATACCAATACAATATATAGCAATTACTTAGTGAATGGATCAATATGTGATAACATTTTCCAACATGGAGCTGAGAATTGTCTTGATGGGGAGCCTGGAAGCTTGGGAAGTGATAGAACTCATTGATTGGTGAGGTCATCTGCCAGATCTTCACGCTCAGTTACAGTTAATTAATCAGGGAAATTTTTAATGAGAAGATAAATTCTTTTGAGTAATGTTATTTGTACTATTTTTTTTTAATACTATTACTCTACGAGTCCACGAGTAAAGTTCCCGTTTCAGTGCCAAGGACGAGGTAGAGTCTGTCGGTAAGGTTACCGCTCCAGTGCGTGGCGTTCCAAGTGTTCATTTTAATACAACTGCATGAGGAGAGTGAGTGAAATTTATATAGAAGTAATGAGGAACACGACGAGGAGAGATTGTGATTGTGCGGACAAGTTTACATGCACAGATGAACAAATGGACAACAATATGGACAAATTGATTTATAAATGGAGAGATTACGTGTGAGTATAAAATTGAGTATAAAAGGTGAACAATTTTAATTCCATTTTATATATAAAATTGTCCACTTTTTATTAATATGTGTATGTTTTATATGAAATTGTTCATTTTTTAGTTCAATATATTTATTAATTCTTAGTGAAAAAACTTTTTTTTCAATAAAATATTCAGTGCACTAAATTTTAAAAAAATAATAGCCTAATATATTTACAAGAGAAATAACTGAGTAGAAAATATTTTATTTTATTTTTCTAATTAAATAATATATAAGACAAAAATAGGTATTTTTTAATAAAATAAACAAATTACATATCTATGATAAGTAATACAAGTATTAAATGAAATTAAAACCTAAAATCTTACAAATGTCACTTTATGTAAAGATTTATTTAAAGAAAATCTTAGTACACAGCGACAGACAGACAAACTCGAGTTATAAGTAGACATTTTCTGATCTTTCATCCTTTTTTTTTTTTTTTTTTGCATCAGGTGGACAAATTCAATGCTACCATGTGGACAGCTTCAGAAACTGTCATTCTTTTTTTGCATGTTAGGCACAATTAATGTGCATTACATGGCTTGTGTCAGCAGGTGCTGACTCGTATTAAAACATTACGAAAAAAAACTTCTTATCCCGTATGTTTTTTTAATGACAAGAGAGCAAGCGCATGAATTATTGAGTCATTGGGGTTTTTTTTTTATACACGAAAAAGCACCAGAGAGGTTATGAGAAGAGGATACTTTCTTGAAAGAGCGAAAATAAATTTCCCGATTTTATATTTTTCATCCATGTGCAATTTTGTGCGGAAAAAAAATTTCAGTGCAATTTCCTGATATTGCTTTGTCTCATCCGATGTGGCATTTTATCCTTTTGATATGCTTGCATTGAAACATATATTTGTATAATATTTTCTTCGATTGTAGACATCTTGCCGAGTTCTACATCTACATCCAGGCCTTATTAGAGAATATGCTATCTTCAAAATGGATCTCATCTTGAGCCTTAAACTTAGGAATTTCAGTACAGAATATCTTTGTATAACTCGAAATGAGGCAAAGCAAATAATAATAAAACCAAAAACAAAAAAATAACGAATATCTAAATATATTGGCGAGAGGACTGCTGGCTTTATATATTATGGACCCTGCAAATTGTTGGGGAAGTGTCTGAAATTAAATAAAAAAATATATATATATGAAGCAAATAGTTATGCAAAAATTCACAAAAAACGAGATTTCTCTCATTTATCAAAGTGGACTCTACTAGTTTTGTCGGTGCATATTATTTTCTTCTTAGGATTGTCACAAATCGAAATTACTAGACTGTTAGCCTAATCTTGAGCCGTAGACACCCCTTTCAGAGCTTATTTTCACTAGTTATCTAGAAAACATGAGCGGTCCCCCGCTAGCGGCCGTGTAGCCTCCATGAACTATAGAGCACCGCTCTTCACTTGGAAGTAAACGGTTCGAAGCAGCAATGGGCTGTGTATTTGTGGCATGCACAAATTGCCATCTTTTGATTATTTCTTAGGAGGCCACCATGCATCAACTTCTTCTTCTTGATGATGATAAAGACAACTCATGATATGTACTAAAGATTCTCTGTACATGTTGCTTGTCCTTATTTATTTATTTTTTTTCACTAAATTTCTAATAAATTAGCTATTGTTGTTAGTGAAGGGTGAATTGCAGGAAAAAAAATTCCCATGCTATCATGGATTCATAAAAAACCTCTTGTATTATTACAATGAGGAGAAAACCGCCTGTGCTGCCAAATTTAGAAGAAAATAAGCTATATTACCATAGGTTTTGATTGTAATTTTTATTTTATTTGATTGATTTGGTGAAGAACACGCTCGTGTTAGCTAAGATATGAAATACTCATAATTATATGTCTTGTGATGTGTTTTACAAAATACAGCATAATTTTAGATAATTATGTAAGTGGGGTTTGGACCGTTTATGGGCCTGAGTTAGTTTGTGGACTGTATTAGGCTTTCAGATTGGGGTGGGCCTTTTCTTGGGTTGAGAAAAAAAGTAAAAAGTCAGCATGGCTCGAAATCGACTCGGTGAAAGCGCGAAAACAGAGAGGCCCATATGATGAAGTAATCTTTGAGGAGTGCTTGTGGGCCGAGCTCGGTGAAGAGATAAAGATCATTCAAATTAATTTTAAATGTGTATGGGCCTTAATAAAGAGAAATTCATGGAAGTGTTTGTATATGCTACAGTCTTTTAGTAAGTACGTAATTTTAATTAAAAAAAATGTAAAAGTGTTATAAATTTGAGGTCTTAGGTGGTATATTGGGCGTCTTAGGTTTAAGTCTCAGGTCGAGAAAATAAAAAGTAAATATTACTAGGACTTGCTTGAAAAGTTAACCAACGATACGCTCTTGTAGCTGGCCAGTTCGATGATGAGGTTTGAATAAAGGAATGTGAGGGGTTTTCAACACAATAGAGTTTTAAGTTTTAAAACTATATTTTTTCATTCTTGTGATTGATTTTGCTTCTAAATATTTAATTTTAGGCTGAGGCCCATTGTTTGAGGCCGGGCTACTGTACAGTTGCCTTAGTTTGTTTTCAATCGGCTTATCATGGCTAAATTTACTAAAATATCCAACTTTCATTCATTTTGAAAAAAAAAAATACTTGAATTTTTAAAATTGCAAAATTCTATCACTAACTTTCCCTAGAATTTTTTTTAAAATACCCTCTCCGGGTTAGAAAAACTGCCACGTGTATACCATATGACAAATTAAGGACCGACTTATCCTGAATCTCCACTATCATTTCTTTTTTAAATTTTGTGCATTGAATTGGAGGAGGATAAAATTATCTTTTTCTTTTTGTCCTTTGGTAGATATGTGATAGTTTGTGATACTTTTTGAAACTTTAAAGTTCATGATAGCAGTTTGCGATTTTGAAAAAAGTCACGGTAGATTTTTCAAAACACCCGAAAGTCTACAGTATTTTATTGAATTTAACTGCTTATAATAGGAGAATGTGTTTGTTATGAGCCCCAAATTTTGAGTATGGAATATATAATTTGGTAGTGGAAATGAAGGCCCCAAAGTTTGTGTTGTCGTATATATTGCCTGCTTTTTTCCTTACTTATTTTCTAGCTAAATTGCAAAAAAAAGTAAGAAATAACTTTAAAATGAAAGTCTAGTATGATTTGTGTGAAAGAGTTTTCAGTTTCCTCGTCTTCATCTAATTTATAATAAATAAGTCGGCTCAGAAATCGCAGTACTCGTTGGGCCGGCCGTTGGAGTTTCTTTTAGGCTAACAAAACAGATCTTTTTAGCAAATCTTTTGAACTAGGTTGTTATTTGGGCTTTTGGGCAAATGATACGTTTATGGTTTTCTTTTTCATGCCTCTTCGGCTTAGGGGCTTAGGGCCTGTTTGTAAGGCTGAAGCACGTATAGGGATGGTTAATAGGGCGGGTCGACCCACTTTGATCAGATCTGTCCCGCCCTGTGCGATTCGTTTGAGTCCAACAAGGCGGCTTGCGGTCAACCCAGACCCGTCCCATTTAGGGGCGGGTCAACCCGAATTGACCCATCCTGTTTAAACGGGACGGGTCAGATTCATCCTGTGACGAATCACGAGACTAATCTGATTGGAGAAAATTTTCCCCGACACCTCCTCATTCCCTTTTTTTTTAAAGTCCTTTATTGTTATATATGTGAGACGGGAAAATTAGTTTCAGACTCCTATTTTATTTTTAATTTTTTAGCCTCAACAGCTTAAAAAATGCTTATTGCGGTAAATTTGAAAATTTTAAAACTAAAATAATAATAAAATTCGAGACGGGTCCAATTCATCTGCGCGAATCTGGGTAACGAATCGAGTCAAGAGACCCATTCGTTCCCCGATTACTTGATTCGTCTCGTTTGGATTCGTTTCGAGATGGGGTTAACCCGTCTCGTAACGGATTCGTCAGCTAACAGGATGAATCAACCTGATTCGTCACGTTAGCCATCCCTAAGCACGTAATATATCAGTATTTATCCTATTTATTGTTCAATTATCAAATCATGAAAAAAAAGATCATGATTACATCTGATGTGGGGCACTTTGGAGAAAACCTGATTTCGTCCCTCTCTCAGCTTGAAATCAAGTGGAATCTGACAATATCTCGGAAATTAACTCGAGCGGATGGCATAATTCAAAGCTTTTGGCTGCTGCAAAACACGCCCATACTAGAAACCAGAAAAAATGTGAATCATCAGGGCATTAGTCTCTTAAAATTGCAAAGCATAATCAAGAGAATAATAATAATAATATAAAGTATATATTTTACTCTAACTTTATGTGGAGAGTAAACATGAAAATAAAATAAAAGCCTGGGATCCAAAAAAGAGTGGGAAGTGAGCGCTTATTGACAACAAGTTCTACTCTCCTTTTCAACTTCAAATCAAGTTTGAGTAGCAGTTTATTTGGTTACTCAGGAAGACAACAAGCACAAGTGATATGATAGAAATTAAGAGAGAAAAATTAATACATTCGGTTACCTCCACTATTCCATCATATTAATTTATTATTTGATTATTTGAGAATGGGTACCCAAGCAAAGTGTTGTTGTATTAAACATAGAACACTTAGAATTGACAAAAAAAAGAAAAAAAAGAAAAAAAGAAAAAACAGATAATATATTGAAATTGTACACAACTTCAATAGGCTAAGTTGCATATCTCAACTAATTACTACTTTGTATTTTCGTTTAATTTCAGCATTCTTGGTTTTCTAATAGATGCTATATAACTTCTATGTGAAGGTAATAAAATGCAAAAGCTGTTGCAGGAAATTCATTCAAATTGCATGAGTCAAAATAATCACATGTAGGCTTATAGGATTTTAGATCCGAACCCGATTCGTTAAAATAATGGGTATTTGGACACCCGCTCCATTGCACGCGTGAGACAACTGTGGGGAGAGAGAGAGAGAGAGAGAGAGAGAGAGAGTGTGATTCTGGACACGCGTATTAGTTGCTAAAGAAATAGGAGTTTTCTGTTTGATGAAGTTGATTTGATTTATTAGTTGAGATTCAATTTCAACAAAATAGATGGTTATAATTTGTTGCTTAGACACAAAGACACTTAACTCTAGCTCTTTTGTAAGATAGCCGTCACATGAGAAGTAACTAATGCAGACAAGCAAGTTTTAATTAAAAAAATCAATAATCATCTCTTACATTTTCATATTGCTCCGTCACATGAGAAGTAACTAATGCAGACAAGCAAGTTTTAATTAAAAAAATCAATAATCATCTCTTACATTTTCATATTGCTCCTCTATTGACATTGTTTGAGAAAGAAAGAAACTATGTTTTTATAATTAGAGCTTCACGATCCGTTGAGACTTGTGGTCAAGGCTAAGAAGTGTACATAAAAGATTCTAAGAGAAACATCTACTACAATTTTCTCTTGAAACAAGAGGTGTATGTATATGGACACACACGTAAACTGCACTGTGGCTCTATTAGAAAAAAATTGCAATTTGACACTTTTATGTCTAAAATTCCGTTTAGAGAAGGAAAAACAAAGAGTAAAAGGAATAACTTTTCTTGACAAATTCATTTTAAAACCATTTTGACATTACTTTGTATTTTTTTTTTTTTTTGAAGAAAATATTTTTATATCATTTATAACAAAAGGTTAATATTAGGGTAAATTACAGAAAACCCCTCTTACTATCAACAACTTGCGAAAAACTTTTTGTTCTATTGAAATCAGTGAGAACCCTCTGCTCTATGAAATACACCGAAAAACATCCCCTATACGATTATAAGATTTGATAGAAAATCTTTTTATTTTATTGGATTTAAAAGAGAACATATCTGTATTATTAAAAATTAAAAAAATTCTTTGTGCATTATCTTAAATTACTAAATTAGAGAAGAACAGTAAAGTCTTTTATACATATACAAGCACTGTCCCACCAAGCTAAGAAGTCCTAAGCGAAGTATGATTTGTCTCGTAATTATACTTTTCGTCACAATATTTCTTTTTTTTTTTTTTTTTCTCATCTAGTTTTTTTTTTCGATTGTCAGAGGGTGGGGATACTTAGTTTCTAATATTATATTTTCCACGTAAAGTCCCAAAGAAGTTGAACACGAAACATCCTCACTGAGTGAGTGAGAAGGTGGTGATGCCGCTGTTCGGATGTCAAGGGCTGGACTACTCCGTTGGCTCATCCAATTCAGCCCATTGAATAATTGTATTGGGAAATTAAGCCCATCAGCATTGGCTGGGCTTCGATAGAATCCAATACAAAACATAATAGTTATTTGGTGCAATATCCGGACGGAACCTCTTCACTGAGGGTGATGCCACTGTTTGGATGTCAAGAGCCCGACTACTTCGTGGGCTCACTAAATTCAGCCCACTGAATAATTGTATTGGGAACTTAAGCACCTTGATGGGCTGGACTTCAATGGGATCAACAAATGGGCTGGGCTTCAATGGGATCAACTCATTCGATGCAATATGCGACTCCATCTCTCTCTGAAATTCCACCTAATAACATTAAAATTATAAAAAAGTTACCTGGTCATAAATTAATAACAATGAATAATGAAATTTTGACAAGGCAATTCTTATTTGTCGAGACGAAGCCGACAGAACCAAGTTTTGATTAAAAAAAATAGTGAATAAAGGCTGGGAAAAATAATTAAAAACATCTTAATTGCTCATTTTTTTCTAAATAAATAACACGTGAAAAATTAAATTAAATTAAATATTAAAAACAAACTTCAAAATAGAATTTAGGTTTGGTTACTGTGAAAAAGTCTTCCGTTGTAGAGTAACTTTTGCACAGGGACATCACCTCTCCCCAGGGAGGAGGTTCCGCATTCGGCTCCCTTTGGAGATGCGGGTAATGTTGGACAATCACAATTCTTTTTTCAGTTTCTTGGGCTTAATCCATTTTACAAGTAGATACATTAACCGCCCATATTTGAATAAAACTGGCCTATAATCAAAAAGAAGAGAGACAAAAAAAAATATAATTTTTTAAAAAAACAAGAAAAGACACCGTCCATGAAAATATCTCTATTTTTTTCTTTTTCTTTTCCATGTTTCTTTAGCGTATTATAAAAAACAAATTTTTTTTTTTATCATTCACTTTTTATTTGGCATGACAATTTAGTGGAAATACCATATCTCAATTCAAAAAGAAATTCTAATCTAGTTGTCAAGTTTCTTCAGAAGACACGAAACTGGTTCTGTCATTGGTGCAAAGATGATAAATCAATTCTTTTGCGGTAAATCTGGTTTGTATTATAAGATAACATCTTGTACCCAAATCTGCGGACCCCCATAATTACCCACAATAACAATAATGAGTGCAATACCTAATTCTCACTTGTAATAAAATTAGTATTCTACTTATAATTCTAATATTATTCTTCTAACACTTATTAGTTTTCAAAAAAATTTTGGTTTTCTCCACTGTCTCAACATATTTATTTGAGAACCGATGCCCAAGTAAAGAAATTTTAACATATTGAAATAATATAGGCTAATAATCTGTACCACACAACAATTTCATCATAAGAATATTTCCATCTACTTTCTGCATCTTGGTTCAATTATGCAACTTCTGCGTGAAGGTAAGGAAATGTAAAAGCTGTGTAACGAAATTCATTTCAATTGCGTGCATGAGTCAAAATAATTATACAATTATGGCCATCTGACCCGAATTAATTCTTTGGTAGTAGATAATATATAAAGTTCCAATTGCGAGTACAAATATGATATGCTTGGCTTATCTGATCAATTATAGACCAAGCTGATATCAAGTTCGAATTGCGAGGACAAATTTTTTATTTTATTTTTCCTATTTTCTTTTTAGTTTTTTCCTCGCTTCCTTACCAAATAAAGCTAACCAAATGGAGAAAAATGGAAAAGATATAATATCTAAAAATAGAATATTTAACAATAAATGTGACTTTGTTACGTTCAATAATTTAACGATTATATATAGTATAAGTATAAATTACACTCTACTTAAAATGCAATGAAGAATAATTTCAAAGACAATTAGCATGCCGATAATTTAAAAGTTAAAAAATACGGTTAATTTAGGTTAGAATCAAGAATTTTAATATGAAGATATTAGAGTTAAAATTAACTCTTTTTTCTCATTAAATTCCAATAAAATTTAATAATAACATATTTTATCAATTAAATGTTCATGAACATCTTATTAAACATATATTAATACTTGCAATTTATATTTTAAATATTTAAGATTTTTAAGATTACAAGTTAATAATATTTTATTATGTCTACACTAAGAAAAGATCTAGTGCCTACTAGTACTATAATACCCAGATTATTGAACTCTGAATTAATATTTTAATATTGTATTAATAAAATTTTTCAGAAATTGATTTGATAATTAAATTAATTATTTCTATGTAAAATGAATTTTGGTAATTCATTTGGAGAAAATCTGGAGTGAAACTAAATTTTTATAAATCATATCGGATCAATTGATTGATGTAAGAAATATTGTTATCTATATATTACTGTACACTGAGATGCGTGTGTATATATAAAACTTGAATGTTTTAAATCTTGATTTATTTTTTAAGTTTAGTTTTCAGGTTTATACTGATAACAAGAATCGGTAATCTATATATTATTGGGTATTTTTTTAAATTATCTATTAATTTGTTTTGAATAGTGGAGTATGAAAATATGTGAAAATTTGTGAATATATTTTTCGTGAAATACTTATATATATACCAAGTATTGGTATCTAATTTTATTTGTAATTATATTTTAATCAATTGGAGAGAGGAGGGAGAAAAATAAAAATATAAATAAAAATAAGTATGGAGAAGCATTTAATGGTTATGGGTGGGGGAGTAGGTAGGAGAGAAAGAGGGGGTAAAAATCTCCCTCCTCTCTTCCTGACTCACTCTCTCTCAATTTCTCTCTCCCCCTCGTGATTCGGCCGGCCAACAAACCAGCGTCAGCGCAGGTAGGCCGTCGGCGGCAGCACGGGGGTGCAACAGTAGCACCCTCATCTTTCTTTTCCCCTATCTCTCTCTCTCTCTCTCTGGGCTTTGACGACGGCTAGGGGGTGTCGGAGCATGATGGCGCCAGGCAGAGGGCAGCCAGGCCGGGGCGTCGCCGTCGAGGGCGGTGGGAGCCGGCAGCACGAACAACAACTTGCGAGCAACAGTAGACGTTGCTCCATTTGGGAGAAGAAAACCATACTGGGCTTAGGGTTAAATCAGAACCCAACCCGTTTTGATTTTAATAAAGGTAAAATTCATTTAGGCCCCTGATTTATTTAAATAATTATGTTTAGGACAATACTGCTAATAGCCCCTGAATATTTTCAGATATTTTGTATCTAACACTATTTCGTATCTCGTGGATATTCAGATGATATCTCGGTCATCTGGACTCCGATTTGCCCGATTCTAGAGCCATTAGATCCGTGGACACGAGAATTATGAGTCTACAATCTCAGTTATACGATAACAGGTGTTCAGAGAATCGATAAAACTAAAAGGTGGGGTGAAAGTTTGTCTCCGATTTTTATTAAAAACTTGTGATTGTGTATTAACTATTATTATAATGATGATTATAATTAAGAGAAGATTGATAGTAAGTATATGCGATATCAGAACTATTGTGCAAATTAGTAATGATGAGTAATAATTGAATAATAATTTATTAACACTAGTTATACCCGGTAAGTAGATTAAATAGCGACGAAACGAGATATCAATAATAGATCATGGATACTGGCTAATTAATAAAAGCTGAATGAAATTAGTTAAGATAAATGATCACTTAAGGTACCATTAGTCATAAAGTCAAGAATTATAGAGTTAGTTGTGTTGTTACCTGTATAAGCAGAACCTGGAGTTAATATCAAATTGAATCAAGTAAATGAAGCCAAAATTAATCTCTGAATAATTGAAGAAAACTGTGATAGAAGAATCTTTGTTTATCAAAATACATGTGATGAATATAGTATGATATGAATGACATAATAATTAAATTATTGTTAAGTATCTGTTGATATGACTAAGTCTGATGAAATCAGGACTGATTGTGTTATCTAGTAATTGTAAGCGTGAACTGGTAATTGCGAGGAACTAAAAATAATGGTTTAGGCATAAGCATATAAAAAACAATTTGAAAACAACAAATTAAGTTTTCATATACAGTGTCACAAGTGTTATACAACAGTAACACTATAAGTGAAAATTAATGAAATAATCCATGTTAGTTAAAGTCACATTGATAATTACATGTTAATTTACTATGATTATATTGATTTCGATAAATTACCCAGTTATTGTGTAAGAAATAAAAGCAACTATTATGCGGATTAACAGCCATGAATCAAGAATCAATATCATCTCAAGAATTGAATACGTGATTAATATACATATACATTAAATCCCCATACCTGAAGCCATTGGAGAAGATTAGATGAAGGTTGAAGAAGACCTTGATTCCTTCCTTTTGATCCTGCAAACCCTAATGCAAATAACCTCTTTTCTCTATCTCCTTTTCCTTGCACAAAACTCTTAGTTTTTCTTTTACTAATGGGTTCTCAAAAATTATGAGAGAAGAGATTGTAATTCTTTGCAGGAGGAAAAAAGTGGGTCGCACATTTGCAAATAAACCCTTTGAAATAATACCATCCATCATGGTACCCTTATATCTCAAAAGATTATATAAACTATATAAATGTGACTTTAATATGGGCACCCTTAATATTAGTTAACCTTAATTAGGAATCCAACAAATAACCAAGGTTATTGGTCCACCTTTAATGTGAGATTAACATTCTCCCACTTGGACCATTAACCGATTAGGTTAATACTTTAAAAAACAAATAAAAGAAAAGACTCATTTGTAAATCATTTTTGACTCTATTGGATTCCATACCGAAAAACCTTGACACGTGATCACGAATTTAAAAAAAAAAAATAACAACAACTGATAAGCCCAAATATGAAATACTGTAATACTGCAATTAGCTTGGACCACCAATGCGAGTCATAGCGGTTATACAACATCTACGTCATACTCCCTTCTATGTACCACAACATTGATAACCCTTACTAATTGAGTCCATAACCATAATGACCCCTGTAATTGTCTTGTAAAGACATTTCCTGTTTAACATACATCCATACAAAATATGTGCACACATAATTGGATAACAGGAAACACAGAAACAACCTTTTATTGCACAATAATGTCAATTACATAAGTACCAAAATATACATTTACAGATTGTCCAAAAGACCCATTCTAACAACATGTTCCTTAAATGTCTTGGAGGCAATCCTTTTGTCATTGGATCAGCAACCATTAAAGTGGTACTTATACTTTTAATTGACACTTTCTGTTTCTCAACTCTTTCTCTAACCACCAAGTACTTCAGTTCTATGTGTCTAGAACCATTAGAGTACTTACCATTCTTAGAGAAGAAAACGGCTGCTGTATTGTCACAATATATCTTCAGCGGCCTGGCAATAGAGTCAACTACACCAAGTGCTGAGATAAAATTCCTTAACCATAATGCATGATTTGTGGCCTCAAAACAAACTATGAACTCAGCCTCCATCGTGGATGAAGCAATGATAGACTGCTTTACACTCTTCCACGAGATTGCCCCACCTGCTAGCAAGAAAATAAATCCTGAGGTAGACTTCCTGCTATCTGGGCAACCACCAAAATCTGAGTCCGAATAGCCGATCACCTCCAACTGATCTGATCTCCTGTATGTGAGCATATGGTCCTTCGTCCCTTGAAGATACCGCATAACCTTCTTAGCCAACTTCCAGTGCTCCATTCCTGGATTGCTTTGGTATCTTCCCAACATCCCAACTGCAAAACTGATATCTGGCCTCGTACAAGTGCTTGCATACATCAAGCTCCCAACAGCTGATGCATACGGAACTTTCTGCAGTTGACCCTTTTCTAAATCATTTCTGGGACACTGGCTCCCACTTAATTTGTCACCCTTCTGAATGGGTGCAGGACTGACTGAACACATTTCCATATGAAATCTTTCCAAGACTCGGTTGATATAACCTTTCTGAGACAGTCCTAGCAATCCTCGAGATCTATCCCTGAAGATCTCTATGCCAATGACATAAGCTGCCTCACCCATATCAACCATCTGAAAGTTCTTGGTAAGATAGCTTTTAGTTTCATACAGCAGACCAGTATCACTACTGGCTAACAAGATATCATCCACATATAGAACCAAAAATATAAACTTGCTCCCACTGATCTTTAGATATATACACTGATCAACAGTGTTTTCTGTAAATCCAAAAGATGTAATGGTATCATTAAACTTTATATACCATTGCCTGGAAGCTTGTTTAAGTCCTTATATGGATTTCTTTAATTTGCAAGCCAAGTGTTCTTTACCTTCATTTGCGAACCCTTCAGGTTGCTCCATGTAATTTACCTCATCTAAATCTCCATTCAGAAAAGCAGTTTTCATATCCATTTGATGTAACTCCAAATCATAATGAGCTACAAGTGCCATAATGATTCTATGAGAGTCCTTCTTTGATACTGGAGAGAAGGTTTCTCTATAATCAATGCCTTCCTTCTGAGTGAAACCTTTAGCCACAAGTCTGGCCTTATATCGTTCGATATTGCCTTTAGAGTCGCGCTTGGTCTTAAAGAACCATTTACACCCGACTTTCTTACAGTTATCAGGCAATTCAACGAGATCCCAGACTTGGTTTTGGTCCATAGATTTCAACTCATCATTCATAGCATCAATCCATTTACTAGAATCATTGCATTCTATGGCTTGTGAAAATGAAACTGGATCTTTATTTATCCCAATATCATAATCAGATTCCTGTAGATACACCACATAATCATCTGAAATGGCAGATCTTCTTTCCCTTTGAGATCTTCTCAAAACTGCCGGTTGTGGTGGTTCCACAATATTTTCAATAGCGATATCCTCATGGAGTGGTGAACCAATATCAATATGTTGTTCTGGTATCTCAACTTGATGATCAAGCTGAGGGACAACAATTTCTCTTGAAGGAAAGGTAATTGGGATATTTACCCTTACTACTTCAAGATCTACCTTTCTTGGTTCATCACTCCCACTAAATTCACCATTCTCCAGGAATCTGGCATTACCAGTTTCAACTATTCTTGTACTATGGTTAGGGCAATAAAATTTGTATCCCTTAGACTTATCTGGATAACCAATGAAATACCCAGATATTGTTTTTAAGTCTAATTTCTTTTCTTGTGGATTATATATTCTAGCCTCTGCTGGACAACCCCAAACATGTAAATGTCTTAAACTAGGTTTCCTACCAGTCCACAACTCGAAAGGAGTTGTTGGGACTGCCTTACTAGGAACCCTGTTTAAGATATACATAGCAGTCTTTAAGGCTTCATTCCACAATGAAATGGGTACATTAGAGAAGCTCATCATGCTCCTAACCATATCCATAAGTGTTCGGTTTCGCCTTTCAGCAACACCATTCTGCTGAAGCGTACCTGGCATTGTGTATTGAGCACAAATACCACGCTTTTCTAGAAATTTGGCAAATGGGCCAGGATGTTGTCCTGACTCATCATATCTACCATAAAATTCACCACCTCGATCTGATCTTATGATTTTAACCTTTCTATCTAATTGTCTCTCGACTTCTGTAATGAACACCTCAAGGATGTCAACAGCCTGAGACTTTTCATTAATTAGATACACATAACCATAACGTGACAGATCATCTATAAAGGTAATGAAATATCTCTCTCCTGTAAAACATGGAATTGAGAGTGGTCCGCAAATATCTGTATGAATTATTTCAAGGAGTTCTTTATTTCTTGTGGCACCTTTCTTAGTGCGTTTGGTTTGCTTTCCTTTTATGCAATCCACACACACATCAAAATCAGTGAAGTCTAGGTTATCTAAAATCTCATTCTTCACTAATCTTATTATTCTATCCCTGGAGATATGCCCCAGTCTCCTATGCCACAAGATAGAGGATTTTTCATTTATTAAGCCACGTTTAATACCAACATTCGAATGCAGAGAAAATAAAGATTGTGCAAACTCATCATTCAATGAAATTTTATATAAACCATCACATAAAATTCCATGTCCAACCGGAATTGAATTATACATTAAACTGAGTTTTTCACAACTGAATAAAACAGAATATCCAAAAACATCTAATTTGGATATTGACATTAAGTTCCTAGAAATTGAAGGTACATAAAAAGTATCTTCAAGATCCATCTGATGTCCCGTCTCCAAGAGTAGTCGATAAGTACCAACATATTCGACCTCCACTTTGAGACGGTTCCCCATAAAGACGAATCTCTCACTTTCCTTCAGTTTCCGGGTTGTAAGGAATCCCTGCATTGACAAGTCTTTTATGTAGTTGTATATTCATAAGGTTTACTAACATAGGTCACTTTGGCAACTACTAGATCAATAAGTCTTATGAATACAAAAACTAACCAATAATATTCTCTAATCTTTTATTTGAGAAATGCCATAATACTTCAATTCTATTACTTGACCAACATCAATCAATATTAACACAATAACTTAAATGTGTAACATACTTTAATGATTGATTATAAACAACCATTAGTCGACTACAAGGAAAGACTAGTCGACTTGGGTCAAGTCAAGTCGACTATAAGGAAAGACTAGTCGACTTGAGTCAAGTCAAGTCGACTACACATTTAGGTCTAGTCGACTAGGGTAAGGAAAAGTTAGTCGACTATACCCTATAATTAGTCGACTACAAATTTTATCAGTCGACTACACATATTATTAGTCGACTCCTGTTGGAAGGCAAACTCTCGGTTAAATATTAGTCGACTTGGCAAAAATGGTTAGTCGACTATACACTTTACTAGTCGACTAATCAAAAATATAAGTCGACTCCTGTTAGAAACAGAGAGTTCTCAACTTTCGGGAAAATAAATTAGTCGACTATAACATATGATTAGTCGACTAATAGTCGACGAAACAGTTATCAAATGGCAGTTCCTGTTCCGATGACTTAATCAAAAATTAGGGAAAATTAGGGTTTCTTAATCCTAAATTTTGATCCCTATTAATTGCATAATTAGAGGAGTATGAACATGATATTAGGGTTATGTAATCCTCTATTAATTCCACAATTAAAAGATCAAAAAATTTGATTTTATGAAACATTAATCAAAACCCTAATTTACCATAATCTTTAATCCAAGATGTATT
Source organism: Agave tequilana (assembly GCA_038442645.1). Classification (NCBI taxonomy): domain Eukaryota; kingdom Viridiplantae; phylum Streptophyta; class Magnoliopsida; order Asparagales; family Asparagaceae; genus Agave; species Agave tequilana. Next base: position 67,773 of record JAVJIF010007124.1, on the reverse strand, counting down.
GATTCTTAACACGGCTCTGATACCAAAATGTAAGAAATAAAAGCAACTATTATGCGGATTAACAGCCATGAATCAAGAATCAATATCATCTCAAGAATTGAATACGTGATTAATATACATATACATTAAATCCCCATACCTGAAGCCATTGGAGAAGATTAGATGAAGGTTGAAGAAGACCTTGATTCCTTCCTTTTGATCCTGCAACCTCTTTTCTCTATCTCTTTTTCCTTGCACAAAACTCTTAGTTTTTCTTTTACTGATGGGTTCTCAAAAATTATGAGAGAAGAGATTGTAATTCTTTGCAGGAGGAGAAAAGTGGGTCGCACATTTGCAAATAAACCCTTTGAAATAATACCATCCATCATGGCACCCTTATATCTCAAAAGATTATATAAACTATATAAATGTGACTTTAATATGGGCACCCTTAATATCAGTTAACCTTAATTAGGAATCCAACAAATAACCAAGGTTATTGGTCCACCTTTAATGTGAGATTAACATATTGGTCATGAAGATAATTGCATATTACTTGCTAATATTGTTGCTAATAATAGCAATTATTGAGATAAATATGTGTAGATGTAATATTTATATCCGTGTGGATGTATGAATATGGATGTATATGAAAGTTTAGATTGACGAATGCATGTTATACATGAATATGCTTGGATCGAGTGTATCAATTGATGTGTGTATATAAATGTATGAACTGAACATCCCGTATGCGTTTGAAAACAGTAAATTTAATATAGATGGTAATAGACCGACTGATCAAACACTGAGATTTGATTAATAAATTTTTAATTTGAAATTGAAGAGAGTTGATAGTACGTAGTAACAAGCTTAGCATGAGTATGAATACAAAACTTCTTTTATAGTAATAGATTGAATCATAATTAATACTGTTAACTTGAAATATGATATATATACTTATACGGATATTCTTTAGATAAATGACCAGATAACCAAGAATTTAAATCAAGTATGATGAAAAACAATAATCAATAATCTAGCATATCAATTAATAGTGAAGTGTAATGATTGTCAACAAGAGAGGAATAAGTGATAAGATTTGAAAAATTAAATATGTGATATGATTCATAACTTGACCGATAAAATACCTACGACTATTAAACCGTATACATTATGTGTTTTTGGTATCTCGTAAATACTATAAGAGTTCCATGAAATTATGATTAGTGTACTAAATGGTTGATATATTTGTGAGTATCATATCTTTGAATATATGAATTCATATGGAATGACTGAGAAGATGAATAGAAATTAGGAATACTATGTGAGTTAGAACTATATATTTGTAACCATGAACTTATTAATAATATAGATTGGTGAGTAATACTTTTAACTCTAGAATTATATTTTGATGGTTGCGAATAAGGTACTAAAATAAAAGGCTATTATCATGTATGAAAATAAGATAGTGGGGGATGCGTGTTTCAAAATTGATGATCACTATTAATCATAAATTAAGAAAGAGGTAGTCCTATATATGAATGTTTATGTGAAATAAAGATAGGTGGACGTGTTTGCTTGCTTCATGTATGCATAAGATTTCTAGTTTTATGCATGCATATCATTACATGTGAGTAATGATAAACATGCGAGTTTGTGATACTCATTCATATTGGTGATTTAAAAATATTACATGTTGTTTATTATTGTAAATCGTGATACTCATTCAAGTTATTGAATTCGAGAACATTACATGTCGTTTATAACATATATTTTTATTAATAAATCAGAGGAAGGGACTGTGTTGAATCGGAACTGGTCGAAGGGGAGTATTATTATTTAATATATTGAAGGAAGGAACCAGGTTGTACCGGAGGTGATCGAAAGAGAGTATTATTATTTAATATATTGGAGCAAGAGAACAGGTTGAACTGAAGGTGATCGAAGAAGAGTATTATTATTATTTAATATATTGGAGGAAAGGACTGGATTAAACCGGAGGTGATGAAGGAGAGTATTGTTATTATTTTTATTGAAGTGCGCTTGTCATAAATTTTGATATCTTGATTTTTACTTGGTTAATTAAAGCATGCATGAATATATATTTATGACATCCGATAAACGGATGTGGCTGTTTATGATATCCGATATATTGATATTGTTTATGACATTTGGTATATGAATGTGATTATTTATGACATCCGGTATATGAATGTGATTATTTGTAATATCCAGTATATGATTGTGGTCGTTGTGTGCTTCATTATGTATAAATATACGATTATAAATTTGATATTATCGGGAGCGGTGTATGATATTCGCGTGTTTTGTATTTCATATATATGTGAGATGGATAAATTGTAAAGTAATATAACAATGAGTAAGATTGTATGTTCTGAGAGATGTGTTTGTGATCGTAAGTAATATGTAAAATACAAATGTGTTATGGAATAAAATTAAGAAATATACTAAAATGTATTTGATCGGGTTAATATAGGAGGTAGACAATATAGTTAGACATTTTATAATACTAGATATAATATGTTAAATGCTAAACACGTGCGTCTATAAGAGTGCGAAGAACAAGTATTATCTAATTAAAAAAAATTAATGACCTATTGATTGCACTACCTATCATAACTAGGAAGAAAATTAAGATTTTCATGAGAATGTTCAACTGCAACATACTTGATTTGTAATAGTATTAAAATGAAATTTTGATTTGAATGACTTTACTCACTGTGCTGTTGAGCTTACCTTACCTCAGTTTGATGTTTTTAGGTCACGGCAAAGCGAATGCCCGGCTTAGAACTATATGGATTTTCTCCTGAGATGATGAATGTATTTGCTGCAGAATGTGATTTTTTTGTAAACTCTGATTGTATTAGTATTTGTAAGTTTGTACTAGTAGTAGTAGATAGTGGTATACTAATAAGTAACAGTAATAATTTAATAGTTACTTAATTGAGATAGACATGCATGATTGTAGTTTTCATATTCAGTAGAAATTATATTTTGCTTTGTGTTAGAATATTATCTCGAGGGAGTACTCTCATATATATGTTTAACTGATAAACTTTGAGTTAAAATTATAAAATGGACTTTGAAATTGATAAGTAGGTGATGTCAAGCTGAAATTTATGACTAAGTAGGCGAGGTCAAACCAAAATAGTATTATATATTGTTTGGGATGTTATATGTTGATAAGCAAGCTGATGTTAGCTGAAATCTGAGATTTGTACCAGGAGAGACTTCGTATTGTAGAGGAGATGCTGCCGAAATTTTCGAATATTTTCTAATTGATTAAACTATAGCAGATGTCAATTATGGTAAGTCAATGATTATAATCTGAGGCCGTTACAAGTATTTTAGTTATTTTTCTCAAAGAGGGACCCGCAGAGTATCAAGACTGGTGTAAAGAAATGCTCCTTGAGTTCAAAGTCCTGGCAGAATGAATATTGGCACTTGAATAAACTTTATATTACACATGCTTACATTTGCTAAAAATATTAACCTCGATTGCACATAAATGATAAATGCTAACACTTTATGAAAGAACCAGCTTTGCAGCTGAAAAAAGAAGAAGAAGGAAAAAAAAAAAAAAACACTCTACATCCGCTCACAACCCCCTAATCTAATTACAACCCGAATGAAGCAAATCTGGACAGACTGAAATAATCCCATCATTGGGCAAAAAATGGGAGCAGAGCATTCTACAACGAACTGGTGATGTTGTTGAAGTTGAAGGGATGGCTGAACGTCGAGTTCATGTGCCATATCTTGAGACTTTGGGCCGTCACCGCGGCCCCGGTCGCGTTGTTGAAGAGGAAGACTCGTGCCGAGTTGTAGATTGCCTCGGTCGGGTACACACGAGATGTGGCGCTGGCCCTGCCTCCTTGAGCAAAGCTCTCCACGATCGAGTGATCCACCTAAATTTTGCAACACAATGTTAGTAATTTCTAATCTAGCTGAATGGAACAAAAAGATTCATGTAATGAAATTCGGCCGCTCACCAGTATTCTCAATGACAATGATTCGCCGTCAAGAACTGGGACCGTGTGCCCGACGACTCTCTTGACGATGTCGCTGGCCTTCGATGACCTGCATTTCGTAGAAATGTTACATAACATGATGCTGGTCAAATATAGCTAGTGAAATATGAGAGGCTTACCTCAATTCATCCTGGCAGAAGTGAGTGCGGAGACCTCCATCAGTTCCCCTGCTAACGTAAAAGTAGGTCGCAGTCTTCTCGGTGAGATCGTGATTCGCGAGCACGAGCAGACCAAACGGTCCGAGCAGGCCTCGGTTGGCCGCACCGCCGCTGGTGCTGCAGTTGTAGGTGACATCGACATCGACCACGGCCTCCAGCGCCTCTTTGTTGATCTGGAACTCAGCTTCTATGTCCAGCTAGAGTTCAGGAACAAATCAAACGCCAATTTCAAGTCGAGTTCAGGTAAACGAAATTGGGGAATGGCAATAAACTCATCATCGAATAGTTTGGTACCTGAGCTGCACCCCCTACGTCGAGGGCGAGCGTGGATCCTGCGTCGATGGTGATGCCGCTGAAATCCCTCAGGCCTGACCTCAGGGACTCCACCTCGTCGACGGGCCAAGTGAGAAGGTTACTGCCGGTTTTCATGTCAAACAACACGGTTCGGGGAATGCCCTGCATTGTGAGCAATTCACAAATAAGTATGTTAGTTGAATCAAATAAGAGTGAAATTCATCCACTTTTTGTTTATTTAAATCCTAACCGTACCTGAAGCGACGCCCAACCCTTGGTAATATCTGCGCGCTCGCTATCAGTCTCCCCAATCCACCCCCAAAGCACTCTCCTCTGCTTGTGCTGATCGAAGAACGTCTTCGCCGCATAAAACTTGCCCCAGTCGTACCTCAACCCGATCCCGACATCGAGAGCCTCGTCGTCGGGGATCCACTTGTTGGCCACGGGGTCATAAGTCCCGATGGCGTACCAGTCGTGGCGGTCGTCGTCTGAGCTGGCCTTGAGCACGTGCTTCACCTGCTCGCTGGGCCTGACAGAGGGGTCGAGGCCGCGGTTGGCCCCGGCGCCGGAGGTGGCGATGGGGTAGAAATCGATGCACTCCCACATCCCCACGCGCTCCACGGCGTGGAGGATCCCCGGGAGCAGAGTGTAGTTGAGGAAGTCCCTGGTGCTGTACACCAAGGCTATGCCGTTGTGTGCCGGATCCTTGGACCCAATGACAATGCGCCACGTGGAGTCAGAGGGTTCGTACCTGTCAGAAGTATTAAATTTTATATTTTTATGAAATTCTCTCTAAAAACAGTTTTTCTATAATTTGGACAGGCCACCAGCCCCAGTCTTTTCTATTGGGCCGGCCCATTGAAACCCACAAGTATATGTTAGAGAATACATTTACCAGGCAGTGGTGGGGTCCCTGAAGTCCTTGGCACCGATGCCGGGTGGCGGGACGAGAACGGGTTGGCGTCGACCTTGGTCCAATTAAGGAGGAGCGGGTCACTGAGGTCCGAAGGGACTGCGAGATTCTGCACCTGGACCGACTCATTGGTAGCTCCGGTGTACAACATTATGATTTTCCCATCAGGTAACAAAGTGGCCGAGCCCGTCCACACACCGTTTATATCGTACCATTGGTCAGGGACCATCGCCAAGGGGAGGTGCTCCCAATGAACGAGGTCGCGAGACACAGCATGGCCCCATGTTATGTTGCCCCAAACTGCAGCATCAGGTTGTACTGATAAAAGAAATGATACCAGCCTTTGTAATACATTGGACCTGTAATTGAAATTCAATGTTATTGTTATTAGCATTACTGTAATTTTTTTTTTTTGTGATATATGGTAAATAGTTTGAATCTCTATTTAATATGGATTCAAGAATAGAACACTATCAAGTTAGACCGTAAATTTAATGAGAATTTGGAAGATAAAAATTTGACGTAAGTAAAATCTCTTTTATGAATAATTAATAAATAGTTGGAATCTCCATTTAATTAGGATTGTAGAATAGAAAACAATCTAAACTTATTGATGTAAGCTACTAAAGCTAATTATTAACTATAACAAATAATATCATCAATGTTGAGTAGAACTTACAAAAAAAGAACAAGTATGGTTCCTTGAGATATCAACATGGAACATATCATTATTGAGCAAGAGAGTTATGTTGAGAAGTTTGGAACAAATGGATAAAACTTGTCAAACTCCGAAGGTGGAAAAGGCAAACATTTTGATGATTGTCGGCAACAACTACCACAAATTTTCTCGCATCAGAGTTGGATACCAGCTCCTCGGATGCAGGCAAAGTGACAAGAGAGAAGGTCCGTTACGTGAGAGTTAATCAACGTGGGAGGACGGACACGTGGGCATGAGAATCAAGATGTGTCACTTTCTTGGATTAAATTTTATTATGCACCTGAATATTTGTTAATAAACAATCATTTTCCTTGCTTAAGGGGTGCTTAATTTAACCTTTTTAAGTTAATAACATTCTTTTATTTCTTTTTGTTTTTTCTTATGCCGGCGGGTCGGGTCCGACGATCACGAATAATTATCCGAAACTTTTTTTTTTTTTTTTTTTGTGTACATTGCTATGTGAAAAATTAGTTCGCAAATAATCGCAACAGATAATTATTCATGAGTCGGACCCTATGTCTGGTGATTGATTCATGGGATCTGCCATCGTCTGTGCTTGCACCCGAAACCGCGAAACAATTTTTTTTTAAATAAAAGCAAGGACATATAGAATTTGTCAGCAAAAATACAACTTTAAATAGGGAAAAAAAACATCCAGTTGTTTTTTAATTGGAGAATAAAAACCCCAGGCATTGATATTTTATTCTATTAACATTTAAATAAATTTTTGTTTTCAGAATATTCCATTACAATTCTGAAAAATACAAATTACTTTTAAAAAATAAAATTAGCAAATTTTATCACAAATAGAATATTAACGAGGGGGCTATCTGAAAAATTTAAAGAAGGAAGGAGGAAAGAGAGATTCACGTGGCCCTCACCATTGGGATCTGAGGCGGTTGAAAGTAAAATCACGCCAATAAGAAGCACCAGTCGCCATCCATCAACAGGACAAAACTCACAAATCAGCAAAATAACCCAACAATTCAAAATTTACAAAAAAAAGAAAAAGAAAAAAAAGCCAACCGACCGAACCAAACAAAAATAAAGAAAAAGGAAAATTGCAGCTTTGATTACCGTTCATCCAGTTCTTTTCGGGCTGGAAATGGAACCCGGTCCGCTGCCACGACAGCATCTTGTTGGTCCACGGGTACGGCCCGCCAGAGCCCAATTTCTGCGGGCCCACCCCGGACGACTTCGACGACACGCCGGCCGCCACCCCACGATCTGCCCACACCGGGTCCGGCCCCGGCAACGTGTTCGGGTCCAGGCCCGTACCCGACTCCGAGCCGGAGAATGAGAGCAGCACCGCGAGAGTCAGGAGGAGGGCCGCAGCGAGCACGATGGAGAGCAGCCTTAGGCTGCTCCGCGGAGGAGCGGATCCGGGCTGGTCGTCGGAGGGGAGGGGGCGTAGGAGGTGGGGGGCGACTCGAGGTCAGAGGCCATGGTATGGTCACCGCCGGTGAGCAGAATGCGGATCAAAATGAATGAATGGGGGAAGAAATGAGAATGTGTTTTGGCTCGGTTCTTGGTAGAGAATTGGGAAGAGTTCAGGGGAATTTATAGAGAGAAAATATTTGGGTCTGAACTCGGACGGGTGGAGGTGACGTGGCAGGATCACGCGGTGGGACCCGCCAGGATTGGGTGGGGCCCGTGTCAGAAGGCGGAGAGCAGGGATGGCGTTGGTGTTGGCCCGCATGGACCGGTGTTGTGTTATTATTAACCGAAAACTGTTTTTTTTTTTCCTAATTTTTTTTAAAAAAAATATTTTATTCTTGGGAAAATGGATCCAATGAAATGGGTGATTTTCCAAGGGGAATGAATCGATTTAAATTTGAGAGGAATTATAAGGTACCAATTATTTCATTTGAGTACATTTAATTCCTTAACGATTTTACTTCTATGCTCCAAAATGATATACAAGACTTTATACTTGTCAAAAACAAAGGTCGTAAGCTGATCTTAACGTTCAATGTCTCTAACGACCAAAATCTCTGACCCTGGACCTCTTACAATCCAGTTTCGCTTTCACTTTGTGCAAAGAATAGAACTGTGAGCATTCTGATGAAGATATTTTGAGATTTTTGTGGTTATTTAGAGAATTATTATGTTAATTAGGAGTTATCCAAACTAAATTGAAGTCCAAACATGTTACTCATCTAGTTAAGAAGCGAATGACTTGTGATTGAGAATATTCAAAAGGACAAGCAACAAGTTCTTACGGCAAAGCTTTTACCGTGTACGAGACACGTGTAACCTTGTGCTTTTCTCAAAAATCACTAATTGACCAACTAACCTTGATTTATTCTTCACATGGTCTTGGAGAACGTTGAACTTGACTATTCCAGACTCTTGAATTTGCTAATATTATATTATGGAATAGAAACTTGGATTAAAGAGCTAATTAGAGACGCAACCTGAATTCGTGGAGCTTAGAGAAGGTTCGTTGGTGATAGGGACCCTAATGAGATGTGGGAGAGAGGTCCAAATTTAAAGTTTACTTTAACATGGAAGGATGGGGGCCATTTTGTTCTTGTTGCACAATTCAGTGAAAAAAGAACAAGCAGCTAATTAAATAAATTCCATGTGATTGCCCTAATATGTCCAATTTCTTTGTCCCCACAAGTGGTCTAGTACTCCTGCTTGGGTTGTTGATGCTCACTTGAGAAAAAAATGCCCAATTTCTCTATACGGTTGGGGACTCATAGTTACCATCCTTAAAAATATGTACTATATTAATCACATTCTATCAATAAATCTAGTATGATTAATAGTACATTATTTTGATTGGGTGGGCAGTTATTCCAAAAGGGAGAAGATTAGCATGTCTAGAAATATATAAAAAGTATAATACATGAGATAATTTTATTTTTTTTTTTAAATTTTTTTTAAAATTGCTCGTAGACTTATATCATAAGAACGAGAAAGAGAAGAAGTACTGTTAAATAGAAAAAAGAGTCATCCTAATAAAAAAAAGAGGAGAGAGTCCACCGCAAATGGCATTGCGGTCAGGCTTTCGGTTTGTAAGAGCTTGACGTTTGGGAGAAACAAATGAGAACACGATCCTATTCGGTCCTCTCATTGTGCACAAATTGCTTTCATAAAACATCAGTAGTCTTCGTGTGACACTGTGAATTTTCGTAGTAAGCTTTTTAGGTGTTGTATTTGTTGGAATTGAAGAATATAAAGGTGAATCTTCGAGTTGAATTATGGCAAGATCCGTTGATCAAATCAACCGGATGATGGTTGGAGTGTGTTCTCCTTCCATTTGTGATGAACGTGGTATATTCACATGTTCAATTCCGACTTCGAAAGAATGAGATATTCAAGTCCAAAGATTGCCTAATTCAAAGCCAAATGGGACTAAAGGTAGCTAAAAGCATTTAGTCCCACATTGGTCGTGGGATGGAAGCTCATGGTGTATAAATAGAGAAAATTGAGAACAAAGGGTGTGCCCTTTGGGTACTTGGAGTTTTCGCGCGCGAAAAGGAGGGAATTATGCACGTACATACGTGCGCGCGCGCGCCGCCGCTGGCGGCGGCCGGCGCCGGGCCGGGCTCGGGCCTGGGTCTGAGTCTGAGTCCCCTACCTGGCCTGATTCTTTTTGAATCAGGTTCCAAGGACCCGCTCTTGTTGCGATCCTGTTGGACTGCCAAAGGTTGCGATCCTGTTGGACTGCCAAAGGTTGCGAACCTGTTGGACTGCCAAAGGTTGCGCACCTATTGGACAACCAAAGGTTGCGAAACAGTCCGGTCCGCGTCAACGGTTGCGACTGTTGGGCTGCCAACAGACACGTCTGCTGGGCCAAAGGTTGCAACCTTTGGTTTGGGTTCAAACCTGTTGGCCCTCTCCTGGAAAGCTATATATAGCCCTCCATATTCTCAATTGAAACATACAATCTACAACACCAATCTTCTCTTCTCTCTCTAAATTCTGAACTGCAAATTAAGTTTTGTGTTCTGAATTAGGAAGTAGAGTTCTGAAGTGAAGTGACTTCTAAAAAGGGAAGTGGGAAATCCGTAACTCGGTTTCCGAAGCGACTTCCAACGGAGATTCTGCAAAATTGTTCTGAAAGAGGAATCAGAAAATTCAACAGATTCTTTTATAAGGATTGTTGTCTGAATCTGGTACTTCTGAAGAAAGATATTCTTCTACCTTCCATCGTCCTCAACAGTGGGTGCTCCTCCAGAAGAGTAAAGGCAAATATTCGTTTGAAATTTGTCCTTGTACCGCTGCTTCAACGATCCTGTGAAGGTACTGGTTGACTACGGTTCGACCGTACGGTGATTTGGTAGTGCTATCCAAATACCGTGAAAGAGTGTTGTATCTTGGGAGACCAGCGTCCATTATCCCGTTAGCACCGGTGCGGGGGACGTAATTGTCTTAAGGAGATTCGCTATAAGCGTACCTCACTCTAAATACTGTATAAGTGGATTAAGTCCTTTATACAGGGGATATACTTTACAGTATATCGAGACTGACTTAGATTCAGTCTAATTGGTGCTTTAACCAAGGAAGGAAATTGAAAGGTGGTTCTTAAATTAAGGAACGTTCTATTGAACGGAAAACCTCCCACCTGATATTTGCCGACCTGGCCAATTAGATTGTTGATATCTCAGTGATCTTGATTAGTTGTCAGATTGATTCTTGTTAAGCAGAATACCCAACAATCTTAAGACAATTACAGTTTCTTACTTCTGTTCTGCTTGAACTTGCAGAAGATGTCTGAGACAAATCAAGATAGCTCAAGTAAGGCACCAAACATGCCGTTACAAGCTATGATGCCAACTCCACTTCCTAACCCGAAGTCGGAGAAGCCAGGAAAATTTGATGGCACAGAATTCAAGAGGTGGCAACAGAAGATGATCTTCTACTTGACCACTCTTCATCTGGCCAGATTCCTGCAAGAAGATCCACCAGAGCCTGCAACTGATGCATGGACTCAATGTGACTTTCTTTGCCGAAATTATATTTTAAATGGACTGGATGACTCTCTTTACAATGTCTACAGTCCTATAACAACGACAAAGAAGTTATGGGTCAGTCTTGACAAGAAGTACAAGACTGAGGATGCTGGTACCAAGAAGTTCGTCGTTGGACGATTTCTGGAGCACAAAATGGTGGACAGCAAGACTGTAATCAGTCAGGTGCAAGAGTTCCAACTTATCTTGTACGAGATAGAAGCCGAAGGTATGATCCTACCTGAAACTTTTCAGGTTGCTACTATCGTGGAGAAACTCCCACCTGCGTGGAGAGATTTCAAGAACTACCTTAAGCACAAGCGAAAGGAGTTGAAGTTGGAAGATCTCATTGTGAGGCTTCGAATTGAGGAGGACAACAGAAAGTCCGAGAAAAGGAGCAGCAAGAACTCCTACGAAGTAAAAGCAAATGTGATCGAGGACTCAAAGGGGAAAGCGTCTACTTCCAAAAGTTTAAAGCGGAAGAAGACTTCCCAGGGGTACAAAGGCAAGGTCCAAAAAGGCAAGAACATGCGCTTCAAGGGAACTTGCTACATCTGCAACAAAGAGGGGCATAAGGCGAATGAATGTCGCAGCCGTCTCAAACAAAATAAGAATCTTGTTGATGGTCTTTTTAAAGACAATGTTGCAGTGGTAGACAAAAAGTCTGTGTATTTGTACCCGAAGCTTATAAATAAAGAAAATTCTTCTGTTTATTTACTTGAGTCTCCTAATTTGTGGCATGCTAGATTAGGGCATGTAAATTACAAGTCTTTGAAAAACTTGTCTAATCTGGGATATATTCCTAAACTCAACTTGGAAGAAATTCGCAAGTGTGAGGTTTGTGTTGAGGCCAAGTTGGCTAAAAATTCATTTCACTCAATAGATCGAAATACAGAACCTTTAGGGTTAATTCATAGCGATCTATGTGACTTGAAGTTTATGCCAACTAGAGGCGGTAAAAAGTATTTTATTACTTTTATTGATGACTGTACAAGATACTGTTATGTGTATCTTTTAAACAGTAAGGATGAGGCAATAAATATGTTTACAACATATAAAGCCGAAGTTGAGAATCAACTCAACAAGAAAATCAAGATTCTAAAATCCGATAGAGGCAGAGAATATGAATCAAATGATTTTAGTGAGTTATGTGCTAGTTTTGGTATAATACATCAAACAACAGCACCATATACTCCTCAGCAAAATGGAATTGCTGAACGGAAGAACAGAACTTTGAAGGAGATGGTTAATTCCATGCTCGTAAGTTCTGGAGCTCCGCAGAACTTGTGGGGGGAAGCTCTATTAACTGCAAATTATATTCTAAATAGAGTACCCCACAAGAAACTTGGTCTAATACCATTCGAGTTATGGCATGGAAGGACACCTTCCTACCATTACCTCAAAATGTGGGGGTGCCTTGCAAAGGTGCTGGCACCATTACTCAAAAAGACTAAGTTGGGAGCAAAAACTATGGACTGCGTATTCATAGGCTATGCCTTGAATAGTAGTGCCTACAGATTTCTGGTTCATAAATCAGAAATACCTGATATTCATGTAAACATGATTATCGAATCTCGAGATGCTGTGTTCTTTGAAGATATCTTTCCGTACAAACGGGAAGCAGATAAGACTTCTGGGAAAAGAACACACGAGATGGCATTCAGGGACGAAAGCCCCGAGGAACCAATTGTTAATGCGGAAACTGAACCAAGAAGAAGTCAGAGATCTAGAATCTCAAAATCTTTTGGTCCAGATTTCATAGCATACGCTATTGAGAGCGAGCCTCAAACATTTAAAGAGGCTATGTCAACCCCAGAAGCACAAATGTGGAAAGAAGCTATAAATAGCGAAATAGAATCCATACTAAGTAATCATACTTGGGAATTGGTAAACTTGCCTCCTGGAAGTAAACCAATTGGGTGTAAGTGGATTTTCAAACGAAAATTAAAACCCGATGGATCTATCGATAAGTACAAGGCTAGATTAGTAGCAAAGGGTTATCGACAAAAAGAAGGACTTGACTACTTCGATACTTATTCACCAGTAACAAGAATAACGTCCATACAGATGTTGATTGCGATTGCAGTATTGCACAACTTAGATATCCATCAAATGGATGTCAAGACTGCATTCTTAAATGGTGAATTAAGTGAAGAGATATATATGGAGCAACCTGAAGGATTTAAAGTCAAGGGCCAAGAACACAAGGTGTGTAAATTGGTAAAATCCTTATACGGTTTAAAACAAGCTCTAAAACAATGGCATGAGAAATTTGATAGTGTCATGATCAAAGATGGATTCACTATCAATGAATGCGATAAGTGTGTTTACACGAAAACAGTTGGAGATGCATGTATCATTGTTTGTCTTTATGTAGACGACATGTTGATACTTGGGACTAATATTGAAATTATTAAGTCCACTAAAAGAATGTTATCCAACAGTTTTGATATGAAGGATCTGGGGGTTGCTGATATAATTTTAGGAATTAAAATTACTAGAACACCAGATGGAATCAGTCTATCTCAATCTCACTACGTGGATAAGATGATAGAAAGATTCAAAGATCATGGATAAAAGAGAATACAAATCCTTTTCTCCCACACATCCACCTTCATAAGAATACAGGAACTGGAATACGCCAGTTGGAGTATTCTCAGATTATCGAAAGTCTAATGTATTTAATGAATTGCACTAGACCCGATATTGCTTACGCTGTAAGCAAGTTAAGTAGATACACTAGTAATCCTAGTGATCTACATTAGACCACTCTACTACGAGTATTGGGTTACGTATCACATACCAAGGAATATGCCTTGAGATATGGACAGTATCCTCCTGTACTGGAAGGATACAGTGATGCTAATTGGATTGCAGATTCTGAGGAATCAAAATCAACTAGCGGATACGTATTTACTCTAGCAGGAGCAGCGGTATCATGGAAATCTTCTAAGTAAACATGTATTGCCCGTTCCACTATGGAATCGGAATTCATAGCCTTAGATAAGGCTGGAGAAGAAACAGAATGGCTTCGACAATTCTTAGAAGATATACCATTATGGCAAAAGCCAGTGCCCGCTATATGTATACACTGCGATAATCAAGCAGCTATATCTAGGGCACAAAATGTTTTATACAACGGTAAGTCTAGACATATTCGTCGTAGACATAATACCGTGAAGCAGTTGCTCTCAAATGGAATTATCTCTATTGACTTTGTATCGTCAAAGGATAATTTAGCGGATCCGCTTACTAAAGGTTTAAGTGGAGAGCGTATAAACTGCGCATCGAGGGGAATGGGTCTAAAAGCCTAACCTTACCGAGTCAGCTTAATGGAAACCTCACTTAGCGACTGGAGATCCCACGGACTAAGTTCAAGAGGAAAAACTAGTTATGATTGACTCAGCAAGTAAGCACTTGGGAGCTTGACTCCAATTCATTCCTAAGGTGCACATAAGTGCTTTTCTACAAGTGGATTAAGGATAAGCTTAAATGCTTTAATGATGCCTATATCTTGTTACTAAACAAGTGGAGTAGAATAGACTACTCTTAATAGGTCCATCACCTATGTGAGTATAGAGTTGGGTCGGCTCTTTGGGAATCTCTATGGAGGCTGTTATTCCCTAAATATACTCTCTGAAACCAAGAATGTCCAGGGCCAAAACGGACACAACAGAGAACCAAAGTTGATTTGGAAAGTCACTGTGTGAAGCTTGTTGACTTGGCTTACACTAACGGCTAACAGTTCAAGACCTAGTTCACTGATTAGCCAGTAAGTCCGATAAAGCTTTCGCTATGGAAGGTTCAAGACCTAGTTCACCTATCCTTATGCAATTTCTTTTCTCAAGTACCTTTCATAATAGAGTCAGTCTCTTTGTATGTCATTTCCTTGAATCTCCATTCATTGTGGGGGATTGTTGGAATTGAAGAATATAAAGGTGAATCTTCAAGTTGAATTATGGCAAGATCCGTTGATCAAATTAACCGGATGATGGTTGGAGTGTGTTCTCCTTCCATTTGTGATGAACGTGGTATATTCACATGTTCAATTCCGACTTCGAATGAATGAGATATTCAAGTCCAAAGATTGCCTAATTCAAAGCCAAATGGGACTAAAGGTAGCTAAAAGCATTTAGTCCCACATTGGTCGTGGGTTGGAAGCTCATGGTGTATAAATAGAGAAAATTGAGAACAAAGGGTGTGCCCTTTGGGTACTTGGAGTTTTCGCGCGCGAAAAGGAGGGAACTATGCACGTACATACGTGCGCGCGGCGCGCGCGCCGCCGCTGGCGGCTGGCGCCGGTGCCGGAGCCGGGCCGGGCTCGGGTCTGGGTCTGAGTCTGAGTCTGAGTCTGAGTTCCCTACCTGGCCTGATTCTTTTTGAATCAGGTTCCAAGGACCCGCTCTTGTTGCGAACCTGTTGGACTGTCAAAGGTTGCGCACCTGTTGGACAACCAAAGGTTGCGAAACAGTCCGGTCCGCGTCAACGGTTGCGACTGTTGGGCTGCCAACAGACACGTCTGCTGGGCCAAAGGTTGCAACCTTTGGTTTGGGTTCAAACCTGTTGGCCCTCTCCTGGAAAGCTATATATAGCCCTCCATATTCTCAATTGAAACATACAATCTACAACACCAATCTTCTCTTCTCTCTCTAAATTCTGAACTGCAAATTAAGTTTTGTGTTCTGAATTAGGAAGTAGAGTTCTGAAGTGAAGTGACTTCTAAAAAGGGAAGTGGGAAATCCGTAACTCGGTTTCCAAAGCGACTTCCAACGGAGATTCTGCAAAATTGTTCTGAAAGAGGAATCAGAAAATTCAACAGATTCTTTTATAAGGATTGTTGTCTGAATCTGGTACTTCTGAAGAAAGATATTCTTCTACCTTCCATCGTCCTCAACAGTGGGTGCTCCTCCAGAAGAGTAAAGGCAAATATTCGTTTGAAATTTGTCCTTGTACCGCTGCTTCAACGATCCTGTGAAGGTACTGGTTGACTACGGTTCGACCGTACGGTGATTTGGTAGTGCTATCCAAATACCGTGAAAGAGTGTTGTATCTTGGGAGACCAGCGTCCATTATCCCGTTAGCACCGGTGCGGGGGACGTAATTGTCTTAAGGAGATTCGCTATAAGCGTACCTCACTCTAAATACTGTATAAGTGGATTAAGTCCTTTATACAGGGGATATACTTTACAGTATATCGAGACTGATTTAGATTCAGTCTAATTGGTGCTTTAACCAAGGAAGGAAATTGAAAGGTGGTTCTTAAATTAAGGAACGTTCTATTGAACGGAAAACCTCCCACCTGATATTTGCCGACCTGGCCAATTAGATTGTTGATATCTCAGTGATCTTGATTAGTTGTCAGATTGATTCTTGTTAAGCAGAATACCCAACAGTATTTTAATTCAAGAAATCCCTCGTCTTTTGTGGATGAAAAGATTCAAATTTGTAAACTTTCACTGAGAGAAAGGAATGTCAAGCCATTCGATTTAAGCATTAATTATTCTACTCACACTAAATGCAATAGAAAAGAAAAAGGGAATGGGAGGACCATTTAGCATTAGGAAACTAGATCCAGATCTCCTGAACAAGTACATCATTGATCTATATGGAACCTTCTTATTTTCCAAAAAGAAAAAAAAAAAAAAAAGAGAAAAGAAAAGGGCAAAAAAAGAAGAAGAAGAAGAAGGAAAATGGTGATCACACGTTGGACCAAAAGCACCTGAACTTACATCACATCAGGTGACCTGGAAGAGTCCGGGACCTCATCCATCATCCATTAGTGGCCATCCTATTAAGTTATATTTAAGTCTCTTGGTTCTTCTTCTTCTTCTTGCAATAATGGACATCCATTATTGTGCTTAAAATTCTCTAGTTTCTCTCTAGTGTGTCCAACCAAACTCTCTAGTGTGTCCCATACACTCTCATGGCTCATCATTGAAGGCAAGTGGCAGTGTGGGTCCCTTCCATGAACTTAAACTTATCCAATAACTTGTGGTGCTCATCAAATTGTAAAGTTGGTTAATTAGATTAGTGGTCATGATCTTGGAATGAAGATCATGAACTTATGGTCACTGTTGTTTCCATTCCTTTGGTTTTCACAAGTTTGATCCTCAACACTCTTGCAATGAGCATAGAATAATAAAAATATAACGAGAAAAAATACACAACACACATTGATATACGAGGTTTTCTTCTTAACTTGACCGACATTCGAGAGAGCACTAGGTAGGTTTTCGCTACAGTACAAAGAATATAATTTATTCAAAAAACAGAAAAAAACGAATAGAAATTTATGTAGACACTTCAACAATTTGGCTTATGTAAATTTCTAACAATATGTTGCCTAGAATTGAAGAAGGCAAAAATATTGGTAAAGACATAAAATTGGTGTTGTTATAATCGAATGAACTAGCAAAGAAAGAAATTAGGTAGGTAATATAGTCAAATGAGAAAAGAAAAAGAAAGAAAGACAGGAAGTATATTAATATCCAGAAAGTGTAGTTATTGATCGATCATTTTTTTTAGGCAAAAAAAAAAAAAAAAAATTCATGGTATGTAATGTTATATTATGAGAAATCTTTTCTGCATTAGTACTCTGAGTTTTTGAATTTACTGGCGGCTTTCACCCTTCTCTAAAAATAAAATAAAAAACTTCTTTTTGCAATGTTTGTTATAATATGCTTTAAAGCTACTATTATTTTTTTTCACAATTGTCGTGTTTTGTCAACTTTCCCCAAGTTGTTCTTTCGTACAATATTACGAGTTTATGAAGTCAAAGCAAATCACACATGAACCTTTCTAAATATCAGTAAGAAGATAAATTACTATTGTTACTTGTTATCGTTTCAAATTATAGCATCAAAACTGTCAATATCTCATATTATTTTGTATATTGGCATCATAATTATTTGAGAAATATATTTCTTCCATCTATTTTCTTCTCATTTACACAAAGAAAAGAGAAAAGAAAACAATTAGATCTCTTCTTGTTAATATTATTAAAATATAAATATCTCAATTCTCATTATAATTTTAAAGTTTTGGCAGGTAACAGAAATTTTATTAAATATAAGAAAAATAATTTTCATATACGCTATTTACCCGCTGACGTATTCCATAAAGTACGTGGGCCCTCTGCTTGTCACCAGTGTCGACATGACATAAGCCCCACTTGGTATGAGCGTTGGGCGTACCAGCGAGTAAATATTATATATAAATAAGAGAAGTTTTACCTGCTGTCAATATTCAACAACAAAGAAAGTGGGCCCCTGCATGTCCCCAGTATACGGAGGCTCATCAATGGATACGAGAAGTTTTACTTAATACAATGCACAAAAAACGTACGAGTTTGTCTCTCGAATACGAAAATACAGAGACACATACGGACACACATTGGTGGATAAGAAAAGAAGTTTGCAAGCAGAGAGAGAGAGAGAGTAGGGGTGGCCAACGGGACGAATCGGGTTGATTCGTCTCGTCTGGCCAACGAATTCATGACGAGACGGGTTGGACCCGTCTCGTCACGAATCCAAACGAGACAAATCAAGAATCGGGATAACGAATCGGGTCTCTGACCCGATTTGTTACCCGGATTCGCCGAGACGGGTTAGACCCGTCTCGTCTTTTATTATTATTTTATTTTTAAAAATTTCAAAATTTTCATGATAGGTAATTTTTTAACTTTTTGAGGGTTTAAAAAAATAAATAAATAAAATAGGGGTCCGAAATTAATTTTCCCGTCCCACATATATAATAATATAGGACTTAAAAAAAAAAAAAAGAAAGAAGAGGGGTCGGGGAAATTTTCCCCGACCCGATTCGTCCCGTGATTCGTCACGGGACGAATCTGACCCGTCCTGTTTAAACGGGACGGGTCAACTCGGGTTGACCCGCCCCTAAACGGGGCGGGTCCGGGTCGACCCGCAACCCGCCCTGTGCGACTCAAACGGGTCGCACAGGGCGGGGCGGGGCGGGTCGAAATGGGTCGACCGCCCCGCTGGCCATCCCTAAGAGAGAGATTGAATCCAACAGGACAAATTATTGTCGTCTTCTTCTTCTTCTTCTGTGTTTTTTGAGTTTGTGATCTGTTAAACAACTGCCCAAAATCACAACGTCAGCCAGCCAACCAAACTGACACACTGGGAGCTCACACTGCACATGACCCCTTGATTGGCTCTGTGCTGTGAACTTACACGCGTTTACGAGAAAACAAGCTAAATGACTTAATTAAGAGATCTCAATTAGTATTACTAATTTTTTACTAAATTATTGTGAAGAAAAAAATAATTAAAGTAAGTTGCATTATTGTTGTCCACGTAATGCTGATTGTACCTTCTTTCTCTAAGTTATCCATTTCATGATTACTTGTTTAATTATTTCTTAGGTAATGCAAGGCGGTCATCATCGATTGGTCTGGAAATTCAATGAATTATTCATTAATATATTCTATTACAATGCGTGAGTTATAGAGTGTTTGACGTGGCTCTATGGGCCCAGATCATCAGCGTGTGCGTCAGTCATTGTGACTAGCGGTGCCGTCGTTGACGTGGCATCAAATTATTTTCTCTTATTTTTATTTATTCTAGGAAAAGAGCCATTGCCTTAACATGATACACAGACTCGGGGCCTGGCGACCATGCGTACGTGGCTGCTTCTTGACCAGAAAAATGAGAGGGAGAGAGAAGAGGCGAACTCTCCCCGTTTTACTTGGCCATAAATAAGCCACGTACCCCTGGTCTGCTGACCAGGAGTCCAAAAATCATTACTCGCAACAAAATCACTTGTGGGCACTTAATTTAGGATTAAGATCCTAAGCTAATTCATGTCCACATCTGCTATAAAGTGGTCTTTGATTTCTCCGCATAATTCAAAAACTATGTTCAAACAAGAAACTCAATTTCTAACATGGGGAGATGACCAGATTGTTCCACTAACAACATTAAAGAACAGAATAAGAAAAATAAGTGAAACATATTATGGAAGTGAAGCATAAGACCTCTGAACAATAAACATTTGAAGTGTCTCTGCTGTTTAGTGTTTAGACAACGAGCCATCTGTGGCTGTTCTTCACAGTATCGCTTGCTTACTGCTCACTCTGAAACTCATAACTCCAAAAGATCATGTAAATCCAAATATGCATGATGACTAATTAAGGCAACCATGCACCCACCCATCAGGTACAATGATGAAGATGATGATTCAAACTTGTTCCATAATATTCTAAAACGATTGATCTCCAGTGCAGACTGGCCTCTCTCATGCATGGGCATACATATGTCCTTGCGGATGGCCCTGTGAGCTGTTAACGGCAAGGGACCCGTTGAAGACCATGGAAGGAATGAGAGATCTCCATCAAACTGCCGAATCAGTGAGGCCAACTTTTGATCCACGCGTCCTAATTACATCCACTCCAGATTTAAGCAGCCGCCTTTGTTGTACAATGAAGTCGTCGTCCACGTGGTGCTGACTGTGCCCTCACATGCCCCCTCAATTATTCACTCTCTCTCCTACGTGGAGAAATAACACGTCCCTAGGAGAAGACAAATAAGAATGGGAATGAACCGTATCTGTAGGTCTTGTCCAATAAAAAATTTACTGAAAATTTATATTCTTATAAAAAAGAATTTCTATTAAACATGTCAAATGAGAACCTGTGAACAAGTCTATTCTCGTCTCTAAAAACAGATCAACACTAAAGAATCATCCATGTGGGCCCCCAGTCAAGGACTGGATGCACGACAATTAGACAAGCAAATTTGGGAGGGTAGAAGGCAAGGAAGTGTGCAAGTCAATTTTTTAGGTCCTATGCATGTTAAAAACAAGAAACACCATGAGGTGACATTTGAACAGCAGTTTATTCTCAAAGAAATGAGAAGGAAAAATCACTGAAAATTATATTCTAGAGAGTCTCTCAGATGATCAACTCAGCCTCCTCATGGAAAACCATAGGAAGGGATCGAAATACATGCAACTGGTACAGTATACGTGTATGTATTTTCCGGGGCGATAATTGAGGCAAATATACGTGTGCATCTGGGTGGGCCAACTGGGCCCACTGCACACATGGAGCCTGCGAGCTGTGAATGGATGGGGACAGGTAGCCAACACCGAACGAGGCTAAAGAACTCAATCAAGCTGACGCACCCTCACATGCGATGGACGCAGGATGGTCCCCTTCAAATCCAGTCCACCTGGCAAATTCTTGTGGGACCCAGAATCCAATTGTCCACCTGGCGCTGGTGTCTCACATCCCCTCTTCAATGATTTTGTTTTAGTTTATCTCTGGAACAGTGAAACATGTGGGGCCCAGTCATCCGACAATTTCTCGGGACATATGCAGCCTGCCTGAATAAAGCCCGTGTTTTGGCTAGTTGGAGACCGCCACGTCGGCAATCCGCAAATCGGCTTGTCTTTTTTTGCGTGACAAAGAGCACATCAATTGATTAGTTATTAACTTGCAGAGAAATTTAGATTCTCGACGATAAAACTTGCTGAAATCTTTTCATATTCTTCAATAATTATTATTAATTCCATTTCCGTGACGAAGATTCTGGAATTTCGGAGTAACTAACTTGCCTGATATTTCTGCTTTGCTAGCTGTAAGAGCTAATTATTTTGCTGTTTGTTTCTAGAAAAGACCCTAATTCGTAAATGATTTATAACTTAATTATAATTATGATATTTGTTTACACAGTAATTTATAAAAAATTTACGTAACTCAATTGTTACTCACTTACAGTTAATTTTGTGATCAAAATTTATATTATTTTTTGTATTAATATTAATTTTTTTAATATTTAATATTTTAAATATTTATTTACAATATTTAAATTTTTTAAATCACCAAATAGTTAATTTTGTGGTCAACCTTTTCACTTACGGCTTATATAATTACGACAACCAACACTATAAAATAAAATACATTTTTTCATTTACAATTTTACATTACCAACCAAATATTGTAAAACTTATATGCATGTAACTCATTTACAACCGTAAATGAGCTTACCAGTTACGTGTTGTGCGCAGCGGGGTCGGAAGAAAAAACACAACAACCACCCTCCTTGAGGAATCCGCCCTCCTAGCGGAGACTCGATACAGCCAGAGAAACAACCAACGCAACAGGGACAGCAACCAACAGAGAAAAGCAATCAACGCACAAATTTAACGAGGTTCAGCCAACGTGCCTACGTCCTCGGGGTAAGGGAGAGAGATTTTATTGATTCAACAATCAATACAACTAAAACAAGAGGGAACTTGAAGAATTCTTGGAGATATTTCTTGGGATACAATACATGAGGCCTCTAGCCTCTATTTATAGCCACAGAGTCCCTGAATTTATGGAAACCCAGGTTGGATTCAATCCCATCCAGAAAAAGAATTCGAATCCTAAAAGGAAAGTCCAGTCGTGCCTGTCGGTCGACCGGCCGGTCGACCGACCCATGCCACGATCGACTGGCCCGATCGACCGCGCCTACCCGAGAGCAGAGCCACTTTAGTCGGTCGATCGGGGCTGGTCGATCGCTCCTTCCTGTGCACGCCCGTGCAAGCCGGTCGACCGGCCTCCTCCACCGGTCGACCAGGAGTTCGACCAGGAGCACCTCTGGCCTGCTCCATATGCCGTTTCTCGCTCCTTTATCGTCCGATCTTTGTGCTACCTTCTTCCATCTTCTCTATCTCCTCTCTCCCACAATTCTCCACCTTGGTGAAGATTTTCCAAATCTGAGCCGATCTCTAATGAACTCCAGTCTATCACCTGGCGAAATCGACACACGATCTCGGCAAAATCGACACACGATCTCGGCTTGCGCGCTCTGGATGAAATCGACACACGATCTCAGCGAAATCGACACACGATCTCGGCTTGCGCGCTCCAGACGAAATGACACACGATCTCGGCGAAATCGACACACGATCTCGGCTTGGAATCTGTAGCTCAGCTATCCACTGGAATGCACCACACATGCCTTCCCTATACTTCACCTTAGGAGAACTTTCATACATGCCGAACACCGAACGTGGCTCCTACTCTGCAACTTCACGACCTCATGAAGAACTCATCATGAGCCAACACTGATTCTCCAACTGACTAGCTCTATCTAGTCTACCTGTCTTCAGCTGACGGTCCAACCAAGTCTGAATAGAGCACACCGAACACCATCATCGACTTCAACAACTGGATGCACACCACTCCTTATGCAAGCTCAACATCTTCTCACCAGAAGATCAATCTGTTCATCGAGATCACAACACCTCACCTCTACGTGAAGTCTAACTCTTCACCTCTACTTGAAGTCCAACCGGCCACAACACTTCACATCTATGTGAAGTCTCTCCACCTCTACGTGAAGCTCCAATCGGTCACAACTCTTCACCTCTACGTGAAGTTCCAATCAGCTTCTCGAGAACCCAAACAGCTTCATATGGGTTGCATCACCAAATGGCTGCGCCTTTACGGCTGCCTACATACCTTGCCCAAAGGATCAAACCAGCCGTAGTTCATTGAAATGAGGTTCATCAAGCTCAAGCACTTGTACCTGAATTTGCAGCAGCGAACCTGTCTGGCTGAGTCATATGAACCTCCTCACGATCATCATGGAGAACAACGGCCTTCAACTTGAACTTATCGCTATCACAAGCTTAAGATTCATGCTTCTTTATCCACGAGCGTGGTTTTACCTTGGTTCCAATGGCTGCAAACAACTCGACATCCTCAATAATGTCTTCAACCTGTTCAGCATCAACCCTGGCTACATGATCTCCACCCGGTGTCACATCCAGTGAAATCTTCTCTGATGCCGAACCAACTGGAGATGGTGGAGTAGCATCAACCTCCACCCGCTGCGATACTTCCTTGGTCTTCGTCCTCTCCACCTGCTGAGAGACGGTAGACTTCAACACTGAAGTCTCATCAAATGTGACATGCCTACTCAACACGATCTTCTTATTTTCGGGTCCCACAACCTGTAGCCATTCCTTTTGACACCCAAAAATACAAACCTCTTTACTCGCGGATTCACCTTGCCACTCTTGGTACTGAAGTAGGTCGGACTTTCAAATTCACGCAGCAAACCATGATCTTGAGTAGCTTTTCCAGATCAAATTTTCAATGGAGCTTTACCTCCTACCGCAGTCGATCTATTCATGAGATGGCTAGCATACACAATCGCCTCAGCCCAAAATGATTTGTCTAATTTTACATTAGACAACAACCACCGAACCTTGTCCAGCGAGGAACGGTTTACTTCCTTAGCCAACCCATTTTATGCCTTTTGTGAAGTGAGTACAAATACCATTGTTCTGACGAAATTGTAGGAATTGGTACATGTCTCTTTCAACATTACCAAACTGTAGCTCCTTGATCTTCCTACCTGTCTGCTTCTCTGTAACGCCCCGATCCCACGGGTACGGGGACGTCACTGCGACGTATATACGCAGGTCAGAAAACACCCTCACGTATATACGCTAAGCATCAGTACAAGCAAGAATCAGAGTACGACAAAACGCAGCGTTCATACATATGCCAACATGAGAAGTACAAGTTACAAAGTTATCACAGGGTGATATACTATTACATAACCCATGCATCATATATCACAGCCAAGCACAAAAGTACAATTTACAATATGATTACAAGATGCTCACGAGCTGGAGGGAGATCCCGCGAGCTAGAAAGGAAAGTCTGGCACATAAGAAACCGAGACTAGTCAGCCTGCTCCGAAAGGAAAGCTTGATCTTCTATGGAAGGCTCCACTTCGATCCAAGTCCCAGAACCTGAACATACAAATTCAAGGGAGTCAGGACCTCCCAACAATTGATCAGGTTACAGCCGAGTGGCATAAGAGATAAGAGTAGGAGAGTTGATACAGTATTATGAATAATCAGCCAGCATGTAAAGGAACCACAACTTGTTACAGATGGAAAGGCATTGTACAAGCTTAAGTTACAGCCTCGTGAGACTAGTACTTCGAGGGAATAATCCAAACAAGGAAACCCTCATCTATATACCTTCATCTCATGTCACCGTAATCCAAGCGCGTACAACATCCACAATTAGCGTCTTTTATTATTATTATTACTCGTCTTACCCTGATGTCTAGCTATGTGAACCAGCGTCCCAGCACACATAGATCCACATCTGAGTAAAGCAAGGCTGTTATTGGAAACTAGCGGGGGTATCAACGAACAATGTTTACAGTGGGTCTCGTGCATACCCGGGACCACGGCCCAGGATGTTCCGCTGCTTGGTGACGGAACCTGCCGCTAGGCTATCAGGAGGGACTTATGTATGCCCTTATCATGATGGTACCAGGAAGGAGGGAGCCAGCACTCCCCTCGGTCGCCTGGAGGCCCACAGGTCAGACCGGAAATTTAGTTGCACAACATACCTAATACCACTGTAAACACGAACATATATTGATAGCCGCATATTTCCCCCGACCCGATGCAAGTTGTCTCATTTTATGAGTTCTTTAGATAATTATCAGATTTCGGAAATGAGCAAGTCAGGGATATTATAAAGACAGGAGTATCAGGAGTACAATCATGTAAATCAAATTTGTAAATCATGATGTCCGGTTATCATTCCGTTATCGTGATAATTATAAAAGTCAAGCGTATCATGCCTGGTGTTAAGAGATAGCATGATAAGGGGTGATATTCGTCAAATGACAAGTCTTGTAATAACAATATATATATTATATGTCCCGAGGATAAGATCCATATTCAAGGAAGTGATTAACCACAGCAGGCAGCCAAACTTAGTCGACTAGGGAGAACAAGTAGTCGACTTATGAAGGAGTTAGTCGACTATAGAGGAGGGACAAGTCGACTAATAAGGTTGCGTTTGGTAGGGTCGCGTCTTCAGGAAAAGTTAGTCGACTAGGGGAAAAAGGATAGTCGACTAATAAGGTCGCGTTTTCAGAAAAAGGGCGCGTCTTCAGAAAAAGTTAGTCGACTAGGAAAAAGGGGTAGTCGACTAATAAGGTCGCGTTTTCAGAAAAAGGGCGCGTCTTCATAAAAAGTTAGTCGACTAGGAAAAAGGGGTAGTCGACTAATAAGGTCGCGTTTCAAATAAGCTAGTCGACTTGAGATAAGGGAGTAGTCGACTAATAAAGGGTTCAAGTCGACTAATGACTGGGTCAAGTCAACTAACAGAGTGCAAACAGAGAGCAGAACCTGACTTTTGAGGGTTGCGTTTGTTGATAAAAATACAAGTATGAAAATAGTTATCCATGTCTTGGCGAGTAAAGTTACTCGCCTAAAAATGCGTCCAACGTCCCGGGAGAAAATGCCAAGTAAGGAAGATGAGTTCTTTGCTAAGTTTGTCGTCAATTATCACCAAAACGATTACCGGAAAATCTACGGTGATGTTGCCGACGAAGAAAAGCTCGGCCCCAATCCAAAAGGAGGGTACCGGCCTTAGAGTCTTGCCAACGGAGAAGAGCGCGGCCCCAGTCCAAAAGGAGTGGCCGGCACTCACAAGATGATGGAGTGGTGATGGTAGTTTGGAGAAGGTGAAGGCCTTGGTGGAGTTTTGGGGTTTGTGGTTGGTTTAATGGAGTTGAAGAAGGAAGAAGAGGAAGATAGGAAGTTGTAGTGGTTGTGGTTGTGGTGGAGATGAAGGAGAAATTAATGAAGATGGAGGCTTTCTTGGTGGAGAATGAAGAAAAATGAAGGGAGAAGAAGGAGAAAAGGCTTTTATAGTTGGAGTGAAATAGGAAGGAGGTGTAAATAGAATTTAGGGAGGGGGTTTTTGTAAAAATGGGGAGGCATGGTGCCCCTCTCTTGGCCGGTCATGGTGATGGGAGTGGTTGAGATATTTGGAGAGGGTATTTTTGAAGGGGAAGATATTTTTTGGAGGGAAAAATTTAGAAGGTAATGAAAGAATGGATAAGTTTGGAGAATTTGGTGGAAAGAAAAGGAAAAAGGAAAGTAAATGAAAAAGGAAGATATTCTCTTGGTAGAAAGAGTGAAAATAATTAGGGTGGCGGATTCCCGGGATTCAGTTGCGGACGCGGAAAAATACCGAAATCGTCCGAAAATCAAGTATTTCAGAACGACTCGCAAGAATTCACAAAAATCAAGAATATTATATTAAAACTCATGGTGAAATTCGTTTCAAGAAATTATTTATCATTTTAAAATTAAAAATCTTGGAATCGGCCGTCGATGTCGGTCGACGCCAGTTTTGACAGAAATCTAATAAATTTTGAAATTTCCCAAAAAAATGAATTAAGATAATAAATATTATTCTAAGCAAATGTGAAAAAGCGGTTTCTTAAAATTTGACCTTAGTTGTAAATTACAAATCTAGGAATAAACCAGCGGTGCTGATTAATCCTGATTTTGAGAGTGTTTATAAAAATAATTCAGGGAAATTCTGAAAAATCATGAAAAATATAAAATCTTGGGAAACGGTGTTTGAAACTAAATTTGACCCAATCTAATCACCAGAGAGATGAAATCATGAAGTACTTCCAAAATAAGAAAATAATAAATAAATATAACACAGAGTAGAAGAAAAATCAGGATACGCCTTTGAGTACGTATTCTGGGGACGGGGTGTTACAATCTATCCACCTTGCAAAAATTTCGTCCTCGAAATTTCAGGAAGGGGAGGATGACAGTAGAGAAGAATAGGAAGAAAGAGTTTTACCAACTAAGTTGTAAATAGATGAGGGTAACGCTCACGGATAACGTCCTCTCGTTCCCATGTGGCCTCTCCTGGCACATGCCTATTCCAAGAAACCAATACTAATGGTATTGCCTTATTCTTCAGAGTCTTGATACTTTTATCCAGAATGGCCATCGGTTGCTCTTTATAAGACAGATCTGACTGTAGTTCCAGTTCGGAGTGATTTAGAATATGACTCTCATCCTTGACATACTTTCGTAACTGTGATATGTGAAAGACATTATGAATTCCTTCTAATGACGGCGGTAATGCCAATCGGTAAGCTACTTCTCCCACACGATCCAAAATCTCGAATGGGCCGATGTATCTCGGACTAAGTTTCCCGCGAGTACCGAATCGGATTACCCCTTTTGTTGGTGATATCCTTAAAAATACATGGTCACCTGCTCTGAATTCAAATGGTCTTCTGTTCGTGTCAGCCCAACTTTTCTGTCGGCTCTGTGCTGCCCGGAGGTGATCTCTAATGATTCGGACTTTGTCTGTTGTCTGAATGAGGATCTCCGGCCCCAGAAGTCTTCTTTCGCCGACTTCGTCCCAACATAACGGCGATCTACATTTTCTTCCATACAAGACTTCATACGAAGCCATCTTGATACTGGCCTGATAACTGTTATTATAAGCGAATTCAACCAAATGAAGATAGTCCTCCCATGACCCTTTGAATTCAATCATGCAGGCTCGCAGCATATCCTCAAGAATTTGAATAGTCCGTTCAGATTGTCCGTATGTCTGGGGGTGATATGAAATACTGAATTTCAGACGAGTTCCTAGCCTTTCTTGGAGACTTTCCCAGAAATGTGATCGGAATCTTGTATCTCTATCCGATACAATACTAACCGGAACTCCATGCAGACGAACTATCTCCTTCATATATTTGTCTGCCAGAACTTCTGTTGTTTGACCTACTCTGAATGGTATGAAGTGAGCTGATTTTGTGAGGCGATCGATGATTACCCATACTGCATTATTACCCTTAGGACTGCGGGGTAGAGCTGTGACAAAATCCATGGTGATATGTTCCCACTTCCACTCGGGTATTGGTAAGGGCTGAAGAAGTCCAGCTGTTCTCTGGTGTTCTATCTTTATCTGCTGGCAAACCAAGCACTTAGCCACATACTGGGCTATTTCCCTTTTCATAGCATTCCACCAAAACTGTTGCTTTATATCTTGATACATTTTATTTCCCCCTGGGTGTATGGAATAAGCCGCACTGTGTGCTTCTGCCAAAATTTTCTGTCGCACTTCTCCTTGGGGAACACAAATTCTGTTACCAAAATATAGTGCATTATCCGAATGAATACGGATATCAGTTCTCAATCCAGCCTCTATTTGAGCTCTGAATTTCTGTAATCTGGGGTCTTCTTTCTGAGCTTCTTTAATCTCATTCATCAGGGTTGATTGAATCTGAAAGGTCATTAACTGTCCTGTCTTATCAATTCCTTGTACTATCATTAAGTCCAATTTTATAATGTCCTGAATTAACTCCTTCTGTTGCGTAAGTTGTACTAGCACTCTATTTTCTGGCTTCCTGCTCAATGCATCTGGTACTGTATTGACTTTGCCCGGATGATACTGTAAGTCTATATCATAGTCTGCCATTAATTCAAGCCACCGTCTCTGTCTCATGTTTAATTCTTTCTGCGTGAAAATATACTTTAGACTCTTGTGATCAGTGTAGATTAACACCTTATCTCTCAGAAGATAATGTCTCCAGATCTTCAACGCGAATATTACTGCAGCTAGCTCTAAGTCATGAGTTGGGTAACTTCTCTCATGTGGTTTCAGTTGCCTGGATGCATAAGCTATGACATAATCATGCTCCATTAATACACACCCTAGGCCTTTCCGGATGCATCACTGTATATAACCATCCCTCCTCTTCCTGAGGGAGTCCTCAAGACTGGAGCTGTAATGAGTCTTTCCTTTAATTGCTCAAATGCTGCAGCACATTCCTCGGTCCATATATTTTTTCTCCTTTTCGGGTGAGCTTTGTTAACGGGGCTGCAATCTTAGAGAAGTCTTGGACAAAGCGCCTGTAATATCCGGCTAATCCAATAAAACTCTTAATTTCTGTTACTGTCCTTGGAATTGGCCAGTTCTTTACTGCCTAAATTTTACTGGGGTCTACTGAAATTCCTTCTTCTGAAATTATGTGTCCAAGGAAGGCCATACTATTTAACCAGAAATCACACTTGCTTTGCTTAGCATGAAGTTGTTCCTGTTGGAGAGTCTGTAACACTATTCTCAAGTGGTTTGCATGCTCTCTGTCGTTCTTCGAATAGATCAAGATGTCATCTATAAAAACAACTACAAACTGATCCAAATATGATGAGAACACTCTGTTCATCAAATCCATGAAAACTGCAGGGGCATTGGTGACTCCGAAGGGCATAACTAGAAACTCATAATGGCCATAACGAGTCCTGAATGCTGTCTTTGGAATATCTTCTTTCTTTACTTTTAGCTGATGATAACCCGATTGTAAATCTAATTTAGAAAATACTCGAGCTCCATGAAGCTGATCAAACAGATCATCAATTCTTGGTAAGGGGTACTTATTCTTGACGGTAACTTTGTTCAATTCTCTATAGTCTATACATAACCGTTTACCACCATCCTTTTTATTTGCCAAGAGCACTGGAGCTCCCCATGGGGAAGTACTTGGCCTAATTAACCCCTTATCTAAGTATTCTTGCAGCTGTTTCTTTAGAATCTCTAACTCAGTGGGTGCCATTCTGTATGGAGCTTTGGATATGGGGACTGTGCCTGGAAGGGTGTCAATGGAGAACTCAATCATCCTGTCAGGTGGGAGCCCTGAGATTTCAGCAAACACTTCTGGGAACTCATCCCAAACTGGTACCTCCTTCCTCTGGGTCTCAGCAATAGTCATTTGAGTTTTCTTCTTGACAGCCTTAGGTACCCCATCAAATTGAAATTCCGGCTGACGTGAAATTCTGAACTTAATTTTCTTCTCCCGACAGTCTATAACTGCATAGTATTTGCTGAGCCAGGTCATACCTAAGATTACGTCGTACCCTTTGGTATCTAGTACGAACATATCTATGGCCAAGGTCCTATTACAGAGTTCTACAGGGCATTCAGTACAAACTTTAGTAGATATGACTACTCCATTCCCTGTACTAATCTCCCATTGGTGGTCTAAAGATTTAACAGGTATAAAATGCAAGGCAACAAAACGATCAGATATGTAACAATGAGATGCACCCGAATCAAAGAGGGCAAGAACAGGTTTTGAGTGTACCCTGATCTTACATGTTACCACCTCTTCAGAAGTTTCGGCCTCTTCCGCTGTC
Organism: Agave tequilana; assembly: GCA_038442645.1. Lineage (NCBI taxonomy): Eukaryota > Viridiplantae > Streptophyta > Magnoliopsida > Asparagales > Asparagaceae > Agave > Agave tequilana. Next base: position 36,688 of record JAVJIF010007124.1, on the reverse strand, counting down.
AAGTTGTAAGCTTGTCCCCTTCCGCGACCAGCTGCAGTTCTAACTCCCCTCCGGACTGGGCGGATAACTTGTTGTGGGGGAGGGGGAAGGGCCCTCCTAACTATTGGTCCCTGGTTCCTCTGTCCATTTGGCCCTGGGAGTGCTGGCAATGCTTGGTTGACTATTCCCATTCTCTTGTGGGGACAGACTTCTATTGTATGGTCACTGGAACCACATACCAGGCATAGCCCATTTGCCCTACGGCAATTTTGTTGAGAGTGACCTGGTTTCTGGCAATAGTTACAAAAAGGAAATGATTGGGTTACCGGGAAGGGGGCTGGTCGAAATGGTCGTCTCACGGTTGGGACCTTTGCTGCTCTGAATGGACCTCCTCTCCCTGTTTGTGGAAATGGCCTCTTCATGGTCTGATTCTTTATCATGTTAGATTTCCTTTTTTTCCAGTCCTCGTTCCACCTCCCGAGCTATGGTGAGGACTTGGGAATATGTTTTCAGCTATTGGGGCATTAAGAAGACTTGAATGTCCATTTGTAAGCCCTGTTGGAATCTACTCGCCCGCTTCTCTTCATCAGCCACCATATATGGAGCGAAGCGGCTCAGCCTCAGGAACTCAGCGACATACTCATCCACAGACCGGTTCCATTGCTGAAGTTGGATGAACTATTCTTCCATTTCCTTCTGAGCTGTAGCAGGGAAGAATCTATTATAGAAGCTTTGAGAAAACTGGCCCCAAGTGACATGTTTCTCCAGTCTCGCTTCTTCAGCTAGCCACCAGGTCCTAGCTACATCTTTTAGTTGAATCTTGGCGACCTCTACTTGATTTTCTTTTGGGACCCTGGCTACGTTCAACAGATCTGTGGTGTCGATCAGCCATTATTCAGCGTCTAGTTGTTTCTCTCCTCCCGTGAATATCGCCGGTTGCAACCGCCTAAAGTCTGAGACGTTCCCCGGCCTTGGTTCCTTGGGAGTCGCTAACTCTTGCCGAAGGAGTTCTGTCTGTTGTTGCTGATTCTCCATCATAGTCTGGATAACCCTCAGAATATCAGCATTCTCTCCCGTGGGTCCATTTGATGCTTGTCCGGAGTTGTTACGAGCCGTCCTTCTATCCATACTTATGTTGGTAAAAAGGTGACTGGAAACTGGAAAGATGGAAGGATTTTAGGACATAAGGGAAGGAATCAAGAAGGACTAGATAACTTTGTATATTGTAGTTGGCAATTGCAAATTCCAGTAATTTGCTGCTTGACTGTACTGCAGGCATGAGAGCCCTGGCTCTGATACCAACCTGTAACGCCCCGATCCCACGGGTACGGGGACGTCACTGCGACGTATATACGCAGGTCAGAAAACACCCTCACGTATATACGCTAAGCATCAGTACAAGTAAGAATCAGAGTACGACAAAACGCAGCGTTCATACATATGCCAACATGAGAAGTACAAGTTACAAAGTTATCACAGGGTGATATACTATTACATAACCCATGCATCATATATCACAGCCAAGCACAAAAGTACAATTTACAATATGATTACAAGATGCTCACGAGCTGGAGGGAGATCCCGCGAGCTAGAAAGGAAAGTCTGGCACGTAAGAAACCGAGACTAGTCAGCCTGCTCCGAAAGGAAAGCTTGATCTTCTATGGAAGGCTCCACTTCGATCCAAGTCCCAGAACCTGAACATACAAATTCAAGGGAGTCAGGACCTCCCAACAATTGATCAGGTTACAGCCGAGTGGCATAAGAGATAAGAGTAGGAGAGTTGATACAGTATTATGAATAATCAGCCAGCATGTAAAGGAAGCACAACTTGTTACAGATGGAAAGGCATTGTACAAGCTTAAGTTACAGCCTCGTGAGACTAGTACTTCGAGGGAATAATCCAAATAAGGAAACCCTCATCTATATACCTTCATCTCATGTCACCGTAATCCAAGCGCGTACAACATCCACAATTAGCGTCTTTTATTATTATTACTCGTCTTACCCTGATGTCTAGCTATGTGAACCAGCGTCCCAGCACACATAGATCCACATCCGAGTAAAGCAAGGCTGTTATTGAAAACTAGCGGGGGTATCAACGAACAATGTTTACAGTGGGTCCCGTGCATACCCGGGACCACGGCCCAGGATGTTCCGCTGCTTGGTGACGGAACCTGCCGCTAGTGTAACGGTCCCGGCTCTAATAAACAAGATTAGGCCTAAAACACAAATTATCTCCATTTCTCTTATAAAAATTTTGGCAGCATCATCCTTAATATTTCATTTATTCCACTTACAATAACCCACAATTTCGGCTCAAAGGCCTACTTAATCCCATCAAAGATTTCGGCCCACACGGCCTACTTATCATGGCACAACTCATCAAAACTTAACTATATACATAATGTCATAACTTGCATCCTCCATCACAAGCATATATCTTTTCATCACAACATCACCAAGGTTAACTTTCCAACAATCATATTCCCACACATAGCCATCTTTCGAAGTCCAAAAACATAACATAACCAAGGAATTCACAATCCAAAACATTACATCACATGAAAGTTCCTAGTTTCAAATACCTTAAAGACAAATATACATCAATTATATCCCAACATGTTCCATAGAGACAAAGGACTTGGGTAAAGTCCATACATACACATTTAATATAACCAGGCTAAACAAAATGGTGCCACAACATGTCACATAGTCCATAACTTAACTCTTGCAGTTAGAGTGGCCTCTTACCCTTATCCAAACCTGAAAAGATGGAAAGAAAATAAAATGAGCTCGACAGCTCAATGAGTAAACCATGCCGTAGGGTGTTGGTATAATAATTTCATAAGATAAACAGTTTAGAAGAGGTAAATTACAATGAGTCCCATAAACAACAACTTATTCAAGCTACCTTACTTGTTCCAAGCTCCATACACATGTGGTCTACATGACTCCACTATCAAAAGTTGCATTTAACTATATCATGACACAAAAGATATAATTGTATGAATATGTATGAAATTCTCGTGGATGAGTCCACTCACATCAACTCGGCTCGTTATACACATAAAGTGACATTTTAGTTTAACACAAGCATTATCAATCATGAATGCAACTTGACAGTTCACTTTTAGATATCATTCAATCTAAATGAAATTTCCCCGTCTTCCACCTCCTACCGGCTCCCGCACGGCCCCTTCCTCCTTATATATAATTCATATAAAACATATATGTTTCCCCGTCTCCCCCCTCCTACCGGCTCCCGCACGGCCCCTTCCTCCTTATATATATATATATATATATATATATATATATATATATATATATATATATATATATATATATATATATATATATATATTCATAAGTATATGTCAAATCCCCGTCTTCCCCCTTCTACCGGCTCCCGCACGGCCCCTTCCTCCGTTAAAACAAATGCATCATGCAAGGTTTAAGTTATCATATTCATAATAAACAATGTAGAACTATTTACACGTCATGCCCGAAAATAATGTGCAACAATAAAGAAACATGCACTTGGGTTTCCCAAAATCATGGTAACGCCATAGTGCGCCACTTCCAACCCCGCATGAACCTATGTATCATCCACATGTACTCACTAGTACACAACATAATGTTATGACATAAGGAGGGATTATTCCCCATGTACTTTTGTGAACATAAAGTAAACTTCAAGTCAATTAATCGGCATCTATGGGGTGATTTTAATATGAATCGTATGCTTCGCATATGCATCACATTGTTTCTATTTTATAAAGAGCCAAGTTTATATCATATCTATATCGAATCGACTATCATGATATTGATCAAGAAAGGTAGCAAAATAACTTGATAAATTGGCTCAATAGGCATACATAATATACTAGAACATGAGTTCTACACACGCATATCATATCGATGTAATGTAGAGACATAACAAGCATATAATACCCTTTCTCATTTCAATTAACCTAAAGTTAATTACCAAACAGCGAATTAAGATGCTAAACCCTCTCATTTAAGCGTGATATTTAAGCTAGAGCATATATATTACCCATGCATCTCATCACAACCTAACATAGACACACCACAACTAAGTGATACTCATAAATTTCATTTAGTTGAGGACAACCACAAGTAAAACAGCAATATAACAAAAATTAGCACACTTATGGGTCACCCATACAAAAGAAAAATTCTGATTTCCAAATCTTGATAGAAAAATATATCCCTAAGAGTTAGATTTACTCACTATGGTTTATAACTCTGAAACAGAGAATTAGACTTCAGGAAAACTCTGTTTGGCAGTGCAAGATTTAAGTTATGGATTATGTGACATGTTGTGGCACCATTTTGTTTAGCCTGGTTATATTAAATGTGTATGTATGGACTTTACCCAAGTCCTTTGTCTCTATGGAACATGTTGGGATGTAATTGATGTATATTTGTCTTTAAGGTATTTGAAACTAGGAACTTTCATGTGATGTAATGTTTTGGATTGTGAATTCCTTGGTTATGTTATGTTTTTGGACTTCGAAAGATGGCTATGTGTGGGAATATGATTGTTGGAAAAGTTAACCCTGGTGATGTTGTGATGAAAAGATATATGCTTGTGATGGAGGATGCAAGTTATGACATTATGTATATAGTTAAGTTTTGATGAGTTGTGCCATGATAAGTAGGCCGTGTGGGCCAAAATCTTTGATGGGATTAAGTAGGCCTTTGAGCCGAAATTGTGGGTTATTGTAAGTGGAATAAATGAAATATTAAGGATGATGCTGCCAAAATTTTTATAAGAGAAATGGAGATAATTTGTGTTTTAGGCCTAATCTTGTTTATTAGAGCCGGGACCATTACAGTTGGTATCAGAGCATGGTTTAGGCAAGGTTAGCCTAGATAGGTGTAGTATGTGGGACTGATTATGAGATCATGTGAAAATTTTATGTGTGCTAGGGTAAGTTAGAGATGGGGTATTAGGATGTAGTAGAGTCTTAGGGTATTTGACCCTGAAATGTGGGATATTTAATTGTTCTCTACATTTGAATGTGGGTACCCGCATACCTTAATTCAAATGGATCTTGCAAGGGGTGCGGGCCCTTCTGTAAGAAATTCCAGTGTTATGGGACACCGGAAAGGGAGAACAATCAAAATATCACATTAGTCAGGGTTAAACCTATTGGAAGGACAGATGTGCATAGGGAAAAATTTATGAAAGATCGGCATGGTTAAATGAGTGGTGATTTTCTATCATGTCTTGTTATATATTCATGCAAATCATTACTTTGGGGAGAATTGGAAGATACATCGTCTAATATAAATGTCTTACTTCTACAGATGGGAGATTCTGAGATGACTGGATCATCATCTGACGGTCCGGAGTCGGAAAGTTTAAGTTGGATTGCGGACCAGATGGACTGGGAATTTGAATCTGATGAGACCGATCCAGATGTCATCCTGAAAGGTCCCCCAGACAGTTCAGATGCAGGGATTCGCTTGGGCTAAATGAGAAAGATGACTTTAGTGAGGCAGAAAGTGCCATAAGGAACGCACCAGCAGCTGAGGACCTGGGAGTCCTACCTAATGATGAGATGAACCCTGACGGAAGGATTTTCGTTGGGAGTATTTGGTGGGATTCCAGTTGGGTAGAAGATATGGACCTGTACGATGATAATGAAAATTTGGGATGTGATTTTGATGCTGTACTGGAGGAAGTAGAAGAGGATCCAGAAGAAGAAGACCCAGAAGAAGAACCTGTAGGGGACGACCGGGAGGAAAGCTCCTCGGGTTCTAACATTACCCCTTGATAGGAGTTTAGATGGGTGGCATTTTTTTGTTTTTGCTGTTTTTGTTTTTGAAGAAAAGGAATGTTGATTCACATAAGTGATATTTTTTTTTGTAAAGAAAGTGGCTGTCAATAGCTATATATGAACATGTGTCCCTTTATGTCTGCATTGGTATGTTTTGAATGAATGCAGTCATGCTAATGTATACGTCACCATGAAAACATTTTATGCATAAATGAAATATTAAGGATGATGCTGCCAAAATTTTTATAAGAGAAATGGAGATAATTTGTGTTTTAGGCCTAATCTTGTTTATTAGAGCCGGGACCGTTACAGCTAGGCTATCAGGAGGGACTTATGTATGCCCTTATCATGATGGTACCAGGAAGGAGGGAGCCAGCACTCCCCTCGGTCGCCTGGAGGCCCACAGGTCAGACCGGAAATTTAGTTGCACAACATACCTAATACCACTGTAAACACGAACATATATTGATAGCCGCATATTTCCCCCGACCCGATGCAAGTTGTCTCATTTTATGAGTTCTTTAGATAATTATCAGATTTCAGAAATGAGCAAGTCAGGGATATTATAAAGACAGGAGTATCAGGAGTACAATCATGTAAATCAAATTTGTAAATCATGATGTCCGGTTATCATTCCCGTTATCGTGATAATTATAAAAGTCAAGCGTATCATGCCTGGTGTTAAGAGATAGCATGATAAGGGGTGATATTCGTCAAATGACAAGTCTTGTAATAACAATATATATATTATATGTCCCGAGGATAAGATCCATATTCAAGGAAGTGATTAATCACAGCGGGCAGCCAAACTTAGTCGACTAGGGAGAACAAGTAGTCGACTTATGAAGGAGTTAGTCGACTATAGAGGAGGGACAAGTCGACTAATAAGGTTGCGTTTGGTAGGGTCACGTCTTCAGGAAAAGTTAGTCGACTAGGGGAAAAAGGAAAGTCGACTAATAAGGTCGCGTTTTCAGAAAAAGGGCGCGTCTTCAGAAAAAGTTAGTCGACTAGGAAAAAGGGGTAGTCGACTAATAAGGACGCGTTTTCAGAAAAAGGGCGCGTCTTCATAAAAAGTTAGTCGACTAGGAAAAAGGGGTAGTCGACTAATAAGGTCGCGTTTCAAATAAGCTAGTCGACTTGAGGTAAGGGAGTAGTCGACTAATAAAGGGTTCAAGTCGACTAATGACTGGGTCAAGTCGACTAACAGAGTGCAAACAGAGAGCAGAACCTGACTTTTGAGGGTTGCGTTTGTTGATAAAAATACAAGTATGAAAATAGTTATCCATGTCTTGGCGAGTAAAGTTACTCGCCTAAAAATGCGTCCGACGTCCCGGGAGAAAATGCCAAGTAAGGAAGATGAGTTCTTTGCTAAGTTTGTCGTTAATTATCACCAAAACGATTACCGAAAAATCTACGGTGATGTTGCCGACGAAGAAAAGCTCGGCCCCAATCCAAAAGGAGGGTACCGGCCTTAGAGTCTTGCCAACGGAGAAGAGCGCGGCCCCAATCCAAAAGGAGTGGCGGCCCTCACAAGATGATGGAGTGGTGGTGGTAGTTTGGAGAAGGTGAAGGCCTTGGTGGAGTTTTGGGGTTTGTGGTTGGTTTAATGGAGTTGAAGAAGGAAGAAGAGGAAGATAGGAAGTTGTAGTGGTTGTGGTTGTGGTGGAGATGAAGGAGAAATTGATGAAGATGGAGGCTTTCTTGGTGGAGAATGAAGAAAAATGAAGGGAGAAGAAGGAGAAAAGGCTTTTATAGTTGGAGTGAAATAGGAAGGAGGTGTAAATAGAATTTAGGGAGGGGGTTTTTGTAAAAATGGGGAGGCATGGTGCCCCTTTCTTGGCCGGTCATGGTGATGGGAGTGGTTGAGATATTTTGGAGAGGGTATTTTTGAAGGGGAAGATATTTTTTGGAGGGAAAATTTTAGAAGGTAATGAAAGAATGGATAAGTTTGGAGAATTTGGTGAAAAGAAAAGGAAAAAGGAAAAAGGAAAGTAAATGAAAAAGGAAGATATTCTCTTGGTAGAAAGAGTGAAAATAATTAGGGTGGCGGATTCCCGGGATTCGGTTGCGGACGCGGAAAAATACCGAAATCGTCCGAAAATCAAGTATTTCGGAACGACTCGCAAGAATTCACAAAAATCAAGAATATTATATTAAAACTCATGGTGAAATTCGTTTCAAGAAATTATTTATCGTTTTAAAATTAAAAATCTTAGAATCGGCCGTCGATGTCGGTCGACGCCAGTTTTGACAGAAATCTAATAAATTTTGAAATTTCCCAAAAAATGAATTAAGATAATAAATATTATTCTAAGCAAATGTGAAAAAGCGGTTTCGTAAAATTTGACCTCAGTTGCAAATTACAAATCCAGGAATAAACCAGCGGTGCTGATTAATCCTGATTTTGAGGGTGTTTATAAAAATAATTCAGGGAAATTCTGAAAAATCATGAAAATATAAAATCTTGGGAAACGGTGTTTGAAACTAAATTTGACCCAATCTAATCACCAGAGAGATGAAATCATGAAGTACTTCCAAAATAAGAAAATAATAAAATAATAAATAAATATAACACAGAGTAGAAGAAAAAATCAGGATACGCCTTTGAGTACGTATTCTGGGGACGAGGTGTTACATTCTCCATTCTTCCTCTCCACTTCACCAACATATCTAGGCATTCACTCCTTTGTCTCATGGGATATATCCAACAATGCCTAGATAAACTATCAACAAAAGTGACGAAGTACATGAGACCTCCAAGCGATGCAGTCTTAGCACCCCAAACGCTTACATGAACACAATCAAGAAGACCTTCTGAGCGGTGAGCGCTGGTGCTGAATTTCACCTTCTTCTTATCCAGAACGCTGTGTTCACCTTCCAAGTTGCAGGTAGCAACACCTTCCATTGATCCCTTCTTTGCAGGAGCTCGCAAAGACCTTTCACCTCCATGTCCGACCTTTACCTGTCAAACCTTCTTGCAACCATCATTTGAAGAGCTAGAAATCTCTACCTGACCTGTAACCGTACTATCCTTCAAGTAGTAGAGACTGTCCCAGCGGACGCCCTTCATCATCACTATCGAGCCTTTCATCATCTTGAGAACACCATCTCGAACAGATATTACCAGACCCAATGCTTTCAAAACACCAACAGAGATAAGATTCCTTTTGAGTTGAGGTACATACCTCATCTCCTTCAATTCTCGTACTATCCTATCATCCATCTTGATACGGATTGTACCCATCCCTTCTATATTACACGGATGGTCATCTCCCATGACCGTGTAACATCCATCCAGCTTCTCAAAGCTAGAAAACCAGGCCCTATTCGGGCACACATGATAGGTGGCTCCGCTATCCAAGATCTACTCAGCATTATCTGAGTTACAAACAGTAGGAGTAGTAACAGAGAGAGAATATCGATGAGTCCGAGTCTGATCCATCTGCCTGTGAGGTACTGCCATGAGTACTGACCACCTTTGCAAGATTTACCTCAGTCTTAGACTCCACCTTCTTACCTTTGGCCTTCGGGCATTCAACTTTCCAGTGTCTTAGTTCCTTGCACGAGGCACATTGATTCTTCTTCAGATTTCTGAAACCTAATCTGGACTTTGATCTCCCCCGATCGTCTCTTCCCTTCCTATTAGAACTTCTGCCTCTTACCTCCAATGCCTCTGCTGTTGTGCTTCCCGAAGAAGACAGTCGGTCCTGTCTCCTTACTTTATAACTCACAAGTGCAGCAGACACCTTATCGTAGTTAAGGGATTGTCTACCATTGAGAAAAGTAAGAGTAAAGGCCTCATACTCTTCCCTAGGAAGAGAGTTCAAAAGAATTACCGCCTTATCCTATTCACTAGTCTCTACATCCACATAAACTAGATCTGTAAGAAGCTTCGCGTAGCGGTTCAAGTGTTCGTTGACGGAGCATCCTCTTTGCATCTGAAACCCATAGACCTTACGCTTCAATTACAATCGCGATTCTATACTCTTTGTTAGATACTTCCTTTTCAGGATCTCCCACAGCTGCCTCACAGATGTCTCATGCAACACCTGATACTTGATGTCTTGTATCAGACAAGACCTGATCAAGTCACACGCTGAACGGTTCATCTTGTCCCAATCTTCTTCCGTCGTTGATGCACGCTTCTTCTCTAACCGTAGAGTGTCTTCGAGGTTTGATGCCGTCAGTGCATCCATAACCTCACACCTCCACATACCAAAGTTGTTCGTCCCGTTGAACTTCACCACATCAATCCTTGGATGTGGATTCATCGATCTCATCGATGTACTTTCTTCAGCCATCTTCTCAACTGATTTCTCAAAGCAATGTGGAAACAAACGGAGTTAGATAAAACAAACTAGATAAAGACAGGATTTTTACCTCCACGCGAAACCCTCGAAGAGTTTTTGAAGCAATCTACTCCGCCAACTTGATTCCTCGAGCAATCTTCACACGCTGTTCTGAGATCGACACACGATCCCACAAATAGTTCCAACTCTGAGCCGAGATCGACACACGATCTCCGCCAATCAGCAACAGATGCCCTTGAATCAACAGATGATCCCACGTCGAACCTGGGATGCTCTGATACCACTTGTTGTGCGCAGCGGGGTCGGAAGAAAAAATACAACAACCACCACCCTTGAGGAATCCGCTCTCCTGGCAGAGACTCGATGCAGCCAGAGAAATAACCAACGCAATAGGGACAACAACCAACAGAGAAAAGCAATCAATGCACAAATTTAATGAGGTTCGGCCAACGTGCCTACGTCCTCGGGGCAAGGGAGAGAGAGATTTTGTTGATTCAACAATCAATACAACTAATACAAGAGGGAACTTGAAGAATTCTTGGAGATATTTCTTAGGGATATAATACAAGAGACATCTAACCTTTATTTATAGCCTCAGAGTCCCTGAATTTATGGAAACCCAGGTTGGATTTAATCCCATTCAGAAAAGGAATTCGAATCCTAAAAGGAAAGTCCAGCCGCGCCTGTCGGTCGACAGGCCGGTCGACCGACCCATGCCACGGTCGACCGGGCCGGTCGACTGCGCCTACCCGAGAGCAGAGCCACTTCAGTTGGTCGACCGGGGCCGGTCGACTGCTCCTTCCTGTGCACGCCCGTGCACGCCGGTCGACCGGCCTCCTCCACCGGTAGACCGGGAGGTCGACCGGGGCCGGTCGACCGCTCCTTCTTGTTCACGCCCGTGCACGCCGGTCGACCGAGCTGGTCGACCGGCGTCCTCCACCGGTCGACCTGGAGCACCTCTGGCCTGCTCCATGCGCCGTTTCTCGCTCCTTCGTCGTCCGATCTCTGTGCTACCTTCTTCCATCTCCTCTATCTCCTCTCTCCCACATTACGACTTACTAATTACAGCCAATTACCACAACCAAACATACCCTAATACTTAGAACGTGACTCGGAATATTTCTCTTCTTTATTTGTCTCCTGCTTTCATGATTCTTCGAAACATAAAATTCCTTGATAACATGCTGGATGTGGAGAAACAAGTCTCATCTTTGCTTTTACGCCATTACAGTATTTAAAATAATTAGAAAAGAAGAAGGGTGCAAACTCACCTTACTCAAACTTGAAAGTTTTTCTTTTCTTTATTCTCTCTCTCTCTCACGCGCGCGCGCGCGCGCACAAATTTAACTTTTTCTTTGTATTGATCTCAACAATTAATCGACGGGACCACTCTCAAAATGGTGGTTGAGGCTTCACATTACTTCAACAAATCAATGAGCACAAAATGGAGGCAATGACAATATCAGTGATGAAATCAAAAGAGGCCCGTGCGGGGCACTCACAAATAATTGTACTTTGATTGGTTGTGACTTGTGAGCAAGCTCCTGAATTCGAGGGGGACAATAGAAAAACCAATCAACTACATTAAAAACAAAAAAAAAACCCCTCCCTCTCTTCAAAGTCCACGTGGCCTGACAATGCCTCAAACTTCTTCTTTAATCATTATTTGGTTTTTAAATTTTGAATTATTATGGCTTTATTTATTCGTGCATTTGAGCAGTGACACATGTGAGCGATGAGCCATGGGCAAAGTCGCGGTTACCTAAATGTGCATAAGTTTTAGTTTTAGTTAATAGTTTTTAAGGCTAATTGCGTAGAGCCACGCGTGTGATTTACTAACCAAAGGTCCCAATATCACCATCTCTATGATTCATGCTGACTGTGATTCAATTATGTCTTCTTCTAATTTCTCCATAATTTTTATTTCTTTTCTTCATTCTTTATGTTATGTCAATTATGTCTCTGTTGCCGTGTCATTGATGACGCCACAACAAGAGAGGCGGAAAGAAATGGCACCCCTCTAAGGACCTGTTTGCCGCGGATTCAGACATTTGGGATCTGCGTTGGGTCAAATCAACAGCTTCATGTTAGAAATGACATGACGCGTCTCCGCTACAGTGGGTTTTCTACTGATTTCGATTTCGGTCACTCGCGCGAGAAAAACGTTCTCTCTAGCCACGTAGATATTTGTGGGGGCATGCGTGAAATCATGATGATTTTCAAGAAACGCGGCACCAAACGCGTTATTGAAAAACGCTTACTTGGCGTGCGTGTATCAGGCCACAAACCAGCTTCCTGTCCTCGATTTCAAGAAACAAACGTGCCCTGAACGGTAGTGGCGTACGCAGGGCGAAAACATTTTGAACTAAAATTGAAAATTTATAAAAATCAAACAACATATTCCAAGTTTTGATATTACAAAAAAATAGAGGGGCTCCCATTCATGACAACATATCTCACTCTAAATTATAATGCTCCCCTTTCAAGAAGCCATATTCTGAAATCGTTGAATGATTGATTCATTGTCGATGTTATCAAATATGTCTTTTTCAATATATGTCACCAAGCAATCATTCATCGACTCATCACCCATTCTATTACGCAGCGAATTCTTGATAAACTTCATTGCAGAGAGGTTGTGAGAGTTCTCAATCCCCAGAGGAGAGACTGAGAAACTGTCATTAAGAGAAACTAGAGGTTTTTTTTTTTTTTTTTGTGGAGATCAGGAAAATGATCCAAGTTGAATTTTTTGCTTAGTTAACCCAACTCCAGTGGGGGCGACCGCATACGCTCGCCCCCACCTGCGTCCGCCACTGCTGAACGGGCAATGATACACGAAAAGGTCAAGATTTCTTCTCAAGCTCAAAATCTTTGTGTTTGGTTGATCTGAAATTAATTTACCGTTTTCTTGAAGGAAAATGAGTTATTTAGGAGATTGTAATGTCCAATAGACCGAATTTGTGGACAGTGTTCCAACAATTTGGAGAGAAGTAGAAAGTACCCCTCTTTCTAAAATGCTCTATTAGTTAGAAGTCAATTTGTTTTAAAAAAAAAAAGGAAACTCTTTAATTACCTAAATAAGTTAATAAGTGACCAATTTGTAAGTTGTTGTTTTCACCGACCACGGGATCTTGATGATATGAAATTTGGATCCTCTCATTTTCATCTCTTAAAATTGATGGGTTTTATCATTTAAATTACTAGATTTTGACAAGTGTAATTGCACATACAAATAAAATTATATTTTCTCTCTCTTTTCCTAATCAATAGATTTGGAGTTAGTAACAATGCAATAGAGATGAAGATTCTCGTCCATGTTCAAAGGTAGGTAGAGAACCATAGAAAATAGGCTAAACCCTAGAGTAGCACATGATCTCAAAGAACTCTTAGTGTTGAAGAGCTTCTGAGGAATAAAAGTATAAACATAACGGACTACTGCAATGTTTTCTCACATCTTCATTATAATATTTTGTCGGGTTAGTTGCATAAAACAATCATACACTATCGTGGTTTTCTAAACAAACTTTGTGCGCTATTGAAATGAGTAGGAAAACTTTCTGTACTATCAAATTTAGCAAACATAGTCTGTATTATTTTAAGATTTGACAATAAGTTCTCTGCTTCTACTGATTGTAGCGAAAAACACACTTGTACTAGTTCAGGTGTAGTAAATAATCAACGTCTATTATCTCAGAATCGATAAAAATTATAAATTGTAATAGTACATAGGTATTTTTTGCTGAGTTTAATAGTATAGAGGGTTTTTTTTTTAATTCATTTACGAAATAGTGATATTAGAAAAGGGTTTTATACAATTTATCTTATTTTGTTTGATTATTCTTTCTTTACTGAAATGACTAATCAAACTGGAGTAAAAAGAAGAAATGAGAGAGAAACGAGAGAAAAGAAAAATTCAACAAACAACGTGAATGTCATGCTTGTTGAGAAAATGACTTATAATCTTAATTTGTTAGAATATTACTTTTGAATATGAACCTTACGGTTAGATATCCCCATCAATTATAACCTTTCAGTATTCCTTTGCATTGACACAAATCTAAAGTCGGTATGTGGGGCCATATGTCCTCCAGCATTTATACAAAGTCTTATTCTTGTCCCATAATTTCTAGGGTCGAGCCAAAAAATTTTCAACAATTTCTTTCAAATAACACGTTTGATAACTATAGTTTTTTATCCTTTTAAAGTGTCATAAATATTTTTCTTAGAAAAATATTTTTCAACCATAACGTTGTTGGGTGATAGGAATCAGTAGGTACACCCGGACATCCCAACTTTGCTGGTATCTACTTAACACCCTCATCATCTAACTCATCTCCAACATATTATTAATATAAAATAAAAAGTAATACATGATAGTTCATCCAAATGAAAATCAACAAAACTTAAAATTAGTTTACTGAGTAGAGATCAAGTGATTTCAAGTCAGTTTGTCTATTGTCGCACAAAGCATGCTACTTTAGGTGTAGAAAGAAGATGTCATTCGATGCATGAACGTGAAACCACTTGAATATGTAGATCAAAATGACCTATTCATTCTCACAAAGTTTAGTTTAACTGTTCTATAAAATCATCTTCCAATTTTTCTATAAACAAATCCATATCATGATTTTTACAATGTTAAAAAAAAAAAAAAAACCTTTCCAATTCAGGTAACTTGCCATGCATATATATTTCCTCCCTATCCCCCTCTTCATATTCTTATATTTCAACATTGACCATAATTTTTTTTTTTTTTTGTTCATCAACCACCAACCAATCTTCATGTAGATTTCATTAAATATAGAAACATTTGTCCTTGATTATTTGATTTACTGTCTAATTAGTCTTGTGTTTAGCAGACATCCCCACATGCATGTTATGATATAATCTCTCAGGATATATTAATTAAAAAAAAATGAAGGACTAAAATGAAAATAAAAACAAATCCTGGGACTAAAGAGTGGAATAAAAGGCCACCAGTTTTGCTGTCTCTCCCATGCACTGCACTGGCATTGCATGATCGCCACATGCAGTTGATGATATAATTCCAACCAAAACTCCACACAAACAGCCCACAGGTTCTTCCATTATCTATAGCAGTTGTTTAATTTGCATATAAAAAAAACAATTGGGGGGCTTAAAAAAAATATATTTCAAAGAATCAAAGTTGTCTGTAGCTCACAGGGAAAAAGTTGGGTGATGAGATCCTAATACCTTCAGAGGCGAAATTAGATGAGACTTGATTCACTCATTAAAGGATGTAAGAAAGCAAAGACACTTTAATTACTCATTTTTATGTTTGATAATTAGGAAGGTGGGTGTCTAGATCTTACCAAAAAAGGGCTCCCAATATGTATGCTTTGTTGGTATATTATTTAAATTTTGCACCCTAAAGCTTTAGAAATGTCCAATAATGATTAACATCTAGATTATATATCTAGATTTTTCATGCAGTCCGCGTATATAAAAATTTCATATTTTTATATTTTAAAAATAATATGTAATGACATAACTCGTGTCTTTTCATAATTTTTCATTTTTTTTGTTCTTATGTTTTTTTAATTTTAATTGTAAGGTACTATGTTGACCTTAAAAAAGTAAATGTCTCTGTTAGATGTGTGAATCATATTAGATTAATAAAATTTAAATGAATAATTGAATTAATATGAGAAACCGAAACGACCCTATAGAGTTTATATTATATTTGTAGTGAGATATTGTTGATTATTTAAAAGTGGTCAATCGTACTGAACCTCTTCATAAAAAAGAAGGACAAAGGTGAAAAAGAGACACAAAGTACGTGTGCAACGTGTATGTTGTGCTCGAGTTGAAAGAGACACAAAGTAGGTGTGTGATCCGCAACGTGCATGTCATGCTCTTTGACGCTTGACAGCATGAGTTGGGTCTCATTCACAACATTAAAGCCCTTGAGTGCGAACCAATATGAATTGTCAAAACATAATTTTTCAAACTAGCAACCACAGGCTAATCTACAAGTGTCGCATGTAATTGATGCAAATATTGCTGGAAAAATAATTCAATTTTAAATCATGTTAGTACAGTGTTTTGATCAGAGTTGAGTTAAATTAAGAGTCTCTATTTAGAAAAGTTTTTATTTCTATAGAAGTCAAAATCTAATTATGATTGTAATAAGAGTTTTTATTTATTTTGGTTTTCATGTAAGAGTAGTAGTATTTGGTTATTAGGGGATATCGTTTCAGCCACTTAAGTCACACCGTAATAGGAAAAATCACTCGAATAATTTTATTCGCTTCAGCCACCTCTTTTTTTAAAGTAAGGATGTACGCCCACGTGTCATGCGCTGAAGCGGTCATCAGCAGCGGAAGATGAAAATATTCCTAAGTAATTACTTTACAAAAAAAAGCGGATCATTTCGAAATTGTCTTATTTCTAAGGACTGCGGCTATAAGTCCTCACAAAATGATCGCAATACCATAGAGGACTGCGACTATGATCACACTCCTCATCAAAATGTCTTATTTCTGAGGTCGGGGTCAAAGTTGAAGGGAGAGCAACGTCGGAGGCGATGGGAAAGGATAAAAGAGGAAAAAAAAATATAGAAGTGGTGATCGGGAGGAATCAGTTTATGCTGACGTGGATGATGCTGTAGCTACAAAATTATGAAGTTGAGTATTTTCTAATCATGAAGTGAAGCAGGTGGTTGTAGCAAAATTTTCCTTGATTGTTAGAGTTGTGTAGGGGTAAGAGATTGAAAATTTGTATTTTTATAAATAGAACACAAGAGTGCTCAATTTTGTCTGAGAAAGTTGTATAAGAAATTATATGAGTCAATAAAATAAAGTTAATACTTTTTTTCCATCATAAATTTCTCTCCTCTCATTTTTTTTTTTTTTAATCAAAGATCAACAAATATGCTGCGTCTCCTTGCAAAGTTGTATCACCCACTTGAAGCAAAAATAAGTAAAAAAACATATGAAAGCTCGAGCTTAGATCTTCTACTTTGAAAAAAATGTCGACGTTATTGAATAGTAGCACTATCAAATATCAAGATTAGCCGTTATTAAGTCATGCAAAATATATTCAATTAAATGTAGAATACAACAAGCAACCAAGTTTTGGGATATACGTACATTTCACAAATTTTGTGCTCTTGGCAGATGTGATCTAATTCAATAATTCTAGAAAATGGTGGTAAATTTTGCATATGAGGTTTCTCAAAGAGAGCAATTAAGTTCGCTTGATCTTTCAGGGGAAAAAAATATTAACATTGATCAGAACAAAGTTTGCTTGATCTTTAGGTTAAGCTTGAAATCAAGCAGAAGCCTGTCGGCAGATAGTTGATCAGAAATATTTGAGATATAATCTCGTCTTAATTAGGTATCTTTTAGAAAAAAATTGCTTGATCTTGGGTTGATAAGTGCAATATGTATCCATTTTGGAATTTGTGGGAAATATCACGGGTGTCACTAACACTGCCTACAACAAAGAAAGTAAAATCTTCAGTCGAACTTAATGATTCTGAAACACAACACAAGACAATATTTGGGAAAAGCCTAACGCAATGTGATACATGCTAACCTTCAAATCGAGAAGGACGATATTATCAAGTTAAAAAGGGACCATGCAATAATTTGAATTCTCTATCTTTACGATGAACATGTGTCGTAGAGAATTCAAATACAATTATTACTACTCATTATAAATACAATTTAGTACTACTCATCATAATCTGTGCTCATGAAAACATCAAGATAATCTTCATCACACTATTGGCTGAGACCCATCACCACATCTCACGTATCAGTGTTAAGAAATGATAACTCAGCACAAAGTAGCCATCTCATACTTGTCACATGTTAGGTATATGTATACGTTTTAGAAATCTCTGTCAAATCGTGCTTCTATTTTAAATTGTGACAATCTGAAAATAATTCACAATGCTTCTAACCCCGTCTTTCACAAGCGGACAAAGCATTTTGAACTCGATTGCTACCTATTTGTGAGAAGATTCAGACTGGTTTAATTAAGACTGCATACACTCCAACTGTTGGAAAGAGAGAGATTATTACCTAGGAAGCTGACTGGATTGCTGGATTGCCATGGGTCGCGTCGAGGAGATCGCCAAGGAAGTCGACGACGGAAGGCAAAGTGGACAGCAGCAGAAAATAGCAGCAGCAGCAGAATCAGGCAGGGTCGATTGACCGGTCCAACATGCACAGGGCCTTAGGCGGTCGACCGGCCCGGTCGACCGAAAGACCCTGACTGTAAAGAGCCAAACTCTCGGTTAAATTCGGTCGGCCGACCGGGTCGACCGGAGGGGAGGTCGGTCGACCCGTCGGTCGACCGACAGTCGGGTTTGGGCAAAAATCTGCTGTTCCGCAAATTGCGGAACAGTAGGGTATTTAAGGGCTGCTGGGATTTTCTAGGGTTTAGGCCTGCGAAAAAGGATTAGCTGAGAGTTCTCTTGCATTCAAAGAAACGAAGAGATATTGTAATCATCTTCCTAAATAAAATTCTCTCCATTGATTGCCCTGAGGACGTAGGCATTGAGGCCGAACCTCGTTAAATCTTGTCTTTGTGATTTGTGTGTTCTTCGTGTGATTGTTGGGTTGTTCTTTGTGCTGGAGATCTTGGGATTCTCTATTGTTTGGTTGTTGTGATTGGATAGCGCGCACAATAAGTGGTATCAGAGCTTTCGAGTTGCACTTGGGATTTCTGAGGATTCGAAGGGCTCGAGATCTGATCCGGTGGAGATCGTGTGTCGATCTCAGATCGGAGGTATTGGGTGTTCGAGGAGATCGTGTGTCGATCTCAGAAGGACGCAAGGAGGGCTCGTTGAATCTGTGTTGAAGTAGATCCAGTGAGAAACTCGATTTAGGGTTTCAAGGGACAGGTAAAAATCCTATTTTTATCTGAGTAGAGATCTATTTCAAGTTGGTTGTTCTTCCGCATAAATAGAGAATCAGAAAAAAAATCTCAATGGCAGAAGAAACTGCATCTGTTAAGACAATGAACACTCACCCAAGGATTGAAGTTGTTAAGTTTAATGGGATTAACAATTTTGGTATGTGGAGATGCGAGGTTATGGATGCGCTGAATGCATCAAACCTCGAAGACACTCTCCTATTGGCGAAGAAGAAGAACACTACCACTGATGAAGAGTGGGCGAAGATGAACAAGTCGGCATGTGGCTTGATACGTTCATGCTTGTCACAAGACATAAAATACCTTGTGCAACATGAGACGTCAGCGAAGAAACTGTGGGAAACCCTTAAAAAGAAGTACCTAACGAAGAGTGTGGAGTCCAGGTTGCAGCTTAAGAGTAAGCTGTATCAGTTTCGGATGAAGAAGGGGAGCACAGTAAATGAGCACATCAACCGATATACGAAGCTTCTTATAGATCTGCTAAATGTGGATGTCACGGTAGATGAGGAAGATAAGGCGGTCATCTTTCTGAATTCACTTCCTGCAGAGGAGTACGAGACATTCACACTGACCTTCATTAATGGAAAGCAGAGCTTGGATTATGATGAGGTGTCGTCTGCATTGATGAGTTATGACACAAGGAAGAATGAGAGGCATCCTTCTCAGTCAGGGTCATCGGCGGAGGCATTGGAAGTAAGAGGCAGAGGTTCATCAAGGAAGGGCAAGGAGGTGAGAGGAAGATCGAAGTCCAGGTCGGGCTATAGGGATCTGAGGAAGGATCAGTGCATTTTTTGCCGAGAGATAGGGCACGGGAAAGTGGACTGTCCGAAGTTCAAGGGAAGAAGAAGGAGTCGAAGGCTGAAACAAATCTTGCAAAAGTGACGAATACTCAGAGGAGCAGTTCACAGGCAGATGGAGCAGATTCGGACTCGTCAGGTTTCTCGTTTTCAGTCAGTTCTCCATTATTGGTAACTCATGGAAAGATGAGTGGATTCTGGATACAGGTACAACATACCATGCGTGCCCTAATCGGGGCTGGTTTTCCAACTTTGAGCAGCTGGAGGGTGTTCGGTCGTTATGGGCGACGATCACCCATGTAGCGTGGAGGGTGTAGGTACAATCCGAATCAAGATGTTTGATGGGATGGAAAGGGAGCTGAAAGGAGTGAGGTATGTACCTCAGTTGAAGAGAAATCTAATCTCCGTGGGAACTTTGGAAGCATCGGCATGGTGATATCTGTTCGAGATGGCGATCTCAGGATGATCAAGGGCTCGATGGCGGTGATGAAGGGCGTCCGCCGAGGCAATCTCTACTACTTGAAGGGTAGTACGATTACAGATCAGGTGGAGACTTTAAGTTCATCAGATGATGCTGGCCTGGAGGTCTGGTAGGGAAAGGTTGGACAGGAAGAAGAAGAATCTTTGCGAGCTCCTGCAAAGAAGGAAATGGAAGGTGCTGCTACCTGCAAGTTGAAAGGTGGACACAGCGTTCTGGACAAGAAGACGGTGAGTTTCTGCACCAGTTCTCACCACAATGAAGGTTTTCTTGATCGTGTTCACGTGAGTGTATGGGGACCTGCTAAGACGACATCGCTTGGAGGTCACAGGTACTTTGTCTCGTTTATTGATGATTCATCTAGGCAGGTTTGGATATATCCCATGAGACAAAGGGGTGAAGCCCTAGATGTGTTGATAAAGTGGAGAGGAAGAATGGTGAGGCAAATAGGTAGGAAGATAAAGGAGTTTCATATTGGTAATGTTGGAAAGGACATGGACCAGTTCCTAAGGTTTAGCCAGAACACAGGTATTGCTACTCACTTCACAACAGGTAAAGATGGGTTGGCTAGAGATGTAGTCCGTTCCTTTATGGAGGAGGTTCGGAGGTTGTTGTCTAATGCAGGATTAGACAGGTCGTTTTGAGCTGAGGCGACTGAGTATGCTAGCCATCTCATGAACATATTAACTACGATAGGAGGTAAAACTCCATTGGAAATTTGGTCTGGGAAATCTGCTCAAGGTCATGGTGTGCTGCGGGAGTTTGGAAGTCCGGCCTACTTCAGTGCCAAGAGTGGCAAGGTGAATCCGCGGGCAAAGAGGTTTGTCTACTTGGGTGTCAAGAGGAACAACTACAGGTTGTGGGACCCCGAAGACAAGAAGATCGTGAAGAGCAGGCATGTCACATTTGGAGAGGCTTCAGTGTTGAAGTCCACTGTCTCTCAGCAGGTGGAGAGGACGGAGACCAAGGAAGGATTGCAGCGGGTGGAGGTTGATGCTACTCCATCATCTCCAGTTGGTTCGGCATCAGAGGAGACTTCATCGGAGGTGACACCGGGAGGCGTTCAAGATACCAAGGATGATGCTGAACAGATTGACGACATTGTTGAGGATGTCGAGTTATTTGCAGCCATTGGAACCAAGGTGAAACCACGTTCGTGGTTAAAGAAGCATGGATCTCAAGCTTGTGATCTTGACAAGCTGAAGTTGAAGGCCGTTGTCCTCCATGATGGTCGGGAAGAGGTTCATATGACTCGGTCAGACAGGTTCGCTGCTGCAAATATAGGTACCATTGCTTGAGCTTGTTGAAGCTCATTTGAATGAACTACGTTTGGCTTGATCCTTTTGGGCAAAGGTACGTAGGCAGCCGTAAAGGCGCAGCCATTTTGGTGATGCAACTCTTATGAAGCTATTTGGGTTCTCGAGATGTTATTTTGGATCTTCACGTAGAGGTGAAGAGTTATGGCCTATTGGAGCTTCAAGTAGAGATGGAGAGACTTCACATAGAGGTGAAGAGACTTCATGTAGAGGTGAAGTGGTGTAGCCAGTTGGATCTAACTTAGTGGTGAGTTGGTGTGATCTCGATGAACAGGTTTATCTTCCGGTTAGAAGATGTTGAGCTTGCATAAGGAGTGATGTGCATCCAGTTGAAGCCGATGATGTTTGGTGTGTTCTACGCAGACTTGGTTGGACCGTCAGTGGAAGACAGGTAGACTAGATAGAGCTAGTCAGTGGAGAGTCAGTGTTGGCTCATAAGGAAGTCTTCGTGAGGTCGTGAAGTTGCGGAGAGGAAGCCACGGTTAGTGATCGGCAGGTATGAAAATTCTCCTAAGGTGAAGTGCAGGGAAGGCATGTGCGATGTTTTCCAGGAATAGATGAGCCAAAGATTTCAAGCCGAGATCGTGTGTCGATTTCGCCGAGATCGTGTGTCGATTTCGCCAGGTGATGCACTGGGGTTCGTTGGAGTTCGGCTCAGATTTGGAAATCTTCGCTGAGGTGGAGAATTGTTGGAAAGAGAGAGATTATTACCTAGGAAGCTGACTGGATTGTTGGATTGCCATGGGTCGCGTCGAGGAGATCGCCAAGGAAGTTGACGACGGAAGGCAAAGTGGACAGCACCAGAAAATAGCAGCAGCAGCAGAATCAGGCAGGGTCGGTCGACCGGTCCGGTCGACCGACATGCACAACATGCACAGGGCCTTAGGCGGTCGACCGGCCCGGTTGACCGAAAGACCCTGACTGTAAAGAGCCAAACTCTCGGTTAAATTCGGTCGGCCGACCGGGTCGACCGGAGGGGAGGTCGGTCGACCCGCCGGTCGACCGACAGTCGGGTTTGGGCAAAAATCTGCTGTTCCGCAAATTGCAGAACAGCAGGGTATTTAAGGGCTGCTGGGGTTTTCTAGGGTTTAGGCTTGCGAAAAAGGATTAGCTAAGAGTTCTCTTGCATTCAAAAAGACGAAGAGATATTGTAATCATCTTCCTAAATAAAATTCTCTCCATTGATTGCCCCGAAGACGTAGGCATTGAGGCCGAACCTCGTTAAATCTTGTCTTTGTGATTTGTGTATTCTTCGTGTGATTGTTGGGTTGTTCTTTATGCTAGAGATCTTGGGATTCTCTATTGTTTGGTTGTTGTGATTGGATAGCGCGCACAACAACAAACCTTCGAATTGAAGATATTTTACCAAAGTAATGGTTTGTGCACATTTTCATAAATTTATCCAAAAGTTAAGCTTTTTCTCTTCACTCTCTATATTGAGGGCAAGTCTTAGAAACAACTTAATTAACCGAAGATTGTATTATTGTGAATTTATTGTAACCTTATAACTTACAAATCCCACCTCTTACATATAGTTGTACCGTTAAACTTCTTGACGTTGTTATAACTACTTGATCCTATCCTCTTCAATTTGATTGTAATAAGAAGAAGGTGAAAAAGAGGCACAAAGTACGTGTGTGTGTGTGTGTGTGTGTGTGTGTGTGAGAGAGAGAGAGAGAGAGACCCCGCAACGTGTATGTTGTGCTCAAGTAGAAACAGACACAAAGTAGGTGTGTGATCCGCAACGTGTATGCCATGCTCTTTGACACTTGAGAACATGAGTTGGGTCTCATTCACAACATTAAAGCTCTTGAGTGCGAACCAATATGAATTGTCAAAACATAATTTTTCAAACTAACAACCACAGGCAAATCTAAAAGTGTAGCCTGTAATTGATGCAAATATTACTGGAAAATAATTCAATTTCAAATCATGTTAGTACATTGTTTTGATCAAAGTTGAGTTAAAATTAAGAGTATCTGTTTAAAAAAGTTTTTATTTCTATAGAAGTCAAAATTTAATTATGATTTTAATAGGAGTTTTTATTTATTTTGGTTTTCATGTAAGAGTAGTAGTACTTGCTTGTTAGGGAATTTCATTTCATACACTTGAGTCAAACCATAATTAGGAAAAAATCCCTCGCATAATTTTATTCGCTTCAGTCACATCTTTTTTTTTAAAGTAAGGGTGTATGCTCAAGTGTCATGCGTTGAAGCGTTCATCAGCAGCGAAAGACGAAAATGCTCATAAATAATTACTCCAAAAAAAAAAGCGGACCGTTTCGAGACTGCGGCTATAATCGCAGTCCTCACAAAATGATCGCAGTACTATAAAGGACTGCGATTATGATCACAGTCCTCACCAAAATATCCTATTTCCGAGATCGGGGTGAAGGTTGAAGGGAGAGCAACGTCGGAGGTGATGAGAAAGAATAAAAGAGGAAAAAAAAAATAGTGGTGGTTGAGATAAATCAGTTAATGCTGACGTGGATGATGCTGTAGCGTGCAAAATTATGAAGGTGAGTATTTTCTAATTTTGAAATGAAGCAGGTTGTTATAACAAAATTTTCGTTGTTATTAGGGTTGTGTGGGTGTAAGAGATTAGAAAATTTGTATTTTTATAAATAGAGTGCTCAATTTTATATGAGAAATTGTATGAGTCAATAAAATAAATTTAATGTTTTTTTCCATCATAAATTTCTCTCCGCTCATTTCATTTTTATCGAAGATCAACAAATATGCTGCATCTCCTTGGAAAGTTCTGTCACCCACTTGAAGCAAAAATAAGTTAAAAAAAAAAAAAATGAAAGCTCGAGCTTAGATCTTCTACTTTGAAGAAATTGTTGACCTTATTGAACAGTATCACTATCAAATATTAAGATAAGCCTTTACACGGTCCCAATAAAGAGTAAGTCATGCAAAATATATTCAATTAAATGTAGAATACAACAAGCAACCAAGTTTTTGGAATAATCGTACATTTCACAAATTTTGTGTTCTTGACAGATGTGATCTAATTCAATAATTCTAGAAAATGGTGGTAAATTTTGCATATGAGGTTTCTTCAGGAAAACAATTTAGTTCGTTTGATCTTTCAGGGAAAAAAAAAATATATTAACGTTGATCAGAACAAAGTTTGCTTGATCTTTAGGTTAAGTTTGATATCAAGCACAAACCTGCAGGCTGATAGTTGGATCTCTAATATTTGTGAGATATAATCTCGTCTTATTTATGTATCCGTTTCGGATATCTTTTTGGAAAAAATTGCTTGATCTTGGGGGGGTAAGTGCAATATGTACCCATTTTGGAATTTGTGGGAAATCTCACGGGTGTCACTAACACTGCCTACAACAAAGAAAGTAAAATCTTTTATCAAACTTAATGATTCATAAACACAAGACAAGAAAATATGCGGGAAAAGTCTAACGCAATGTGATACATGCTCCCCTTCAAATCGAATCGAGAAGGACGATATTATCAAGTTAGAAAGGACCATGCAATAATTTGAATTCTCTATCTTCTAGATGAACATGTGTCCTATAGGATTCAAATACAATTTAGTAATGCTCGTCATAATCTGTGCTCATGAGAACACCAAGATAATCTTCATCACACTATTGGTTGAGACCCACCACCTTATCTCACGTATCAGTGTTAAGAAATGATAACTCAGTACAAAGTAGCCATCTCATACTTGTCACATGTTAGGTATAAGTATACGTTTAGGAAATCTCTATCGAATCGTGTTTCTACTTTATACTGTGACAATAAGACAATCATTCACAATGCTTCTAACCCCGTCTTTTCACAAGCGAACAAAGCATTTTGAACTCGATTGTCACCTATTTGTGAGAAGATTCAGACTGGTTTTAATTAAAATTGCATACACTCCAACAAACCCTCGAATTGAAGATATTTTACCAAAGTAATGGTTTGTGCACATTTTCATGAATTTATCCAAAAGCTAAGCTTTTTCTCTTCACTCTCTACATTGAGGGCAAGTCTTAGAAACAACGTAATTAACCGAACATTGTACTATTGTGAATTTATTGTAACCGCATAACTTACAAATCCCCACCTCTTACATATAGTTGTACCATTAAACTTCTTGACGTTGTTGTAACTACTTGATCCTATCCTCTTGAATTTGATTTTAATAAGCAGCTTTAAATAGATGTATCGTGGAGCTAATGAGAAAATCACACTGCAGCCCGAATCACATAATCACTTTCAAGGGAAGATCGCTACTGAGCAATTTGATCTGTCCTCTTGAACGTCTCTCAGATGGTTCTAGCGATAGCGCGCAAAAAGCAACATGTCAGTTCTGGAAGAAGAGTATACATAGAATGCAAATCATAGGAAATAGACGGGTGCACTAGAAGCCGCAACTTCTTGATCCATACAATGTGTAGAGGTTGTCTCTTGAGCTTGTGCGAGTGCTAGAAGTCGAAGGGCTGGCTCGATGTGGAGTTCATCTGCCATATCTTGAGGGTTTGGGCAGTCACTGTGGCTCTGGTCGCATCGTTGAAGAGGAAGACTCGTGCGGAATTGTAGATTGCTTCTGTTTAGTTTGAAATTGCAGCAAATTTATCCTCATCCATGAATATCAAAAAAAAGAAAAAAAATGTTTACAACCTGCACATTTCTCCACACAAGACTGAGACCAATCGTCGTTAAATGACATTAATTTTTTTTTTTATGATGAGACCCTTGTGTGATCCTCACAGAATAATGTGTAAATCGTAAGCTGAAAGTAAAGAACTTCTCAATATCAATACGCTAGTTTTGACATGGAAAAGTTGTAAGGGCTACCTGAGCTGCGTCTCCTACGTCGAGGGGAAGTGTGGATCCGGCACTGGTGGCGATGCCGCTGAAATCCCTAAGACCTAACCTCAGGGATTCCGCTGCCTCGACGGGCCAAGTGAGAAGGTTACCGCCGGTTTTCATGTCAAACAACACAGTTCGAGGAACGCCCTGCATTGTTAGTAATCCACAGGATTATGTTAGTTGAATCAAATAAAAGCAGAGTTCAACCCTCTGTATATATTTTTTTTAATCTTTTTATCCTTTTCAAATTCTAACAGTACCTGAAGGGACACCCAGCCCTTGGCAATATCAGCTATCTCGCTTTCAGTCTCTGAAATCCACCCCTAAAGCACCCTCCCTGCTTCTGCGGGTCGAAGAACGTCTTTGACGCATAAAATCTACCCCAATCGTACCGCAGCCCGATCCCGACACTGAGGGTCTCGTCGTCAGGGATCCACTTGTTGGCCACGGGATTGTAGGTCCCGATTGCATAGTAGTCGTTGCGGTCGTCTTCCGTGCTGGCCTTGAGCGCATGCTTCACTTGGACGCGGTCGGCGTCGGCGGACGAGGTGACCATGGGTAGAAATCAATGCACTCCCGCATGCTGACACGCTCGACGGAGTGGACGACGGCAGGGAGCAGTGTTGAGATTTGGGTCGAACAAATAGTTTCACATCGACTAGACGTGGAGAAGGTCTTGGCTATATAAGGATTTATGCAACTCCACCTAGAAGGCTAGTTTTTTGAGATGGTGTCCAAATCCTTCAATTGGTATCAGAGTCATGCCCGAATTTAGTCGTGTGTGTGGGTAATGTTCGACGATGTAAGATTCCCAATAACGCAAAGGTCCACGTGGCAGGTGGCCTCCGAGACTTCGTACCTGTTAGAACATTTTTTTTTAAAAAAAATTACTAAAGATTGTAAACATTTATTTATCTAAATTATTTTTAATGTATGTTCTTTTTTACTAATTTTTCCTTAATTTTGATTGTTTATGTTGTTTTGAAGAATGAAAAGAAAGAAAAAATGCTTCAATATCCTAGCTAAAACCTATTATGGGGTTGTTAATATTTCCTTGTAGCCCACAAATATTAGTTTAGACAGGTCTAGGGCGAGCCTCTTTAAAGCCCAAGAGAACAGAACATCTCTATATCTTAAGCCCAGAAGTTTTTGACACTAGAATCCAGATATGCCTCAATCGTGAAGTTTCTGACATTTTTTGTCACAGTCCCAGTCTATTGATTAAATTAATTAGGAATTTTTTTAAAAAAAAGCTACCAGGCAGTGGTGGGGTCCCTGAAGTCCTAGATGCTGATGCGGGCAGGGGTGTCATCACCGGGTTGGCGTCGGCCTTGGTCCAATTGAGGAGGAGCGGGTCATTGATGTCCGCAGGCACAACGAGATTCTAGACCTGAGCCGACTCATTGGTACCTCCTGTGTATAGCATTAGACTCGTCCGTCAGGCAACAGGATGCCGAGCCCGTCCACACGCCATTGATGTCGTACCACTGATCCGGGACTAAGGCCATGGGGAGATGGTTCCAATGGATGAGGTCACTGACACGGCATGGCCTCACGCTATTTTAGCCCAGACTGCAGCCTCTGGATTGTACTGGTAGAAGAAATAGTACCAGCCCCTATAATACATTGGACCTGTAGTTAGAATTCAGTAACATTGCTATTTACCTGTGATTCTAAAATTCTATCGGTTTTATTCTTGGGTCAAGCTACTCCAGCTGCACCTTCCCAACTCAACTAGAAATCTAAGTGAACTGAAATATCGGGGGTATAATCCCTCCCTTCTAGTTTTTAATTTTTTTGGCTAATAAAGAATAATTCACTACCACAACTGCCGCCTTACAAGATACAAAGCAAAGGGGAGCGAATATTTCCACCCTAAAAAATTATGAAAGCACCCCAGCGATTAAGGCACCCTCAAATGTGATGAAGGCACCCCAAAAAAAAAATAAAAAAAAACCCAATTTACAACCCCCTTCTTCTTTTCCTCCCCCTCCTTTCCCTTCCCTTCCTTTCCATTCCCTCCGGTGAACCCCTCTCCCCGGTCGCCTCCCTTCTCGGCGATCCCCTCTCTTCCAGCCTCCCCCCGCTCCCGCTCCCCTCACTCCCCCTCCCTCTGATCCTCCCCTCCCCGGCCTCCCACTCCCCCCCTCTCCCCTCCCCGGCCTTCCCCACTCTTCCTTCCTGGTTTCCTCCCACTCCCCCTCCGATCTCCCCCTCCCCGGCCTCCCCACTCCCCTTCCGATCTCTCTCCTCTTCCTTCATCCCCATCTCCCCTTCCTCCCCTGCCCCCTCCCCCCCCCCCCCCAACACCGATCTGGCTCGGCCATATCGGGGAGTGGAGTGGTGGGCGAGGGGGTTGGGGGGAGGTCGGGAGGGGGGCAGGCGAGAGGGAGGTGGAGGAGATCAGGGGTAGAGGGGAGGCCGGGTAGGGGGAGGAGACGGGGAGCAGTGGAGGAAGGAAGGAGGAGCGGGGAAGAGGAAGGGGGAGGCCAGGGAGAGGGAGGGAGATGAGGGGGGAGGGGGAGAGGAAGGAGGAGGAGGAAGAAGCAAGGGGTGTTTTAGACTTTTCACCAAGGGTGAAAATGTCAAAAAAAAAAATAATGACACACTTGTAATAATTTTAGAGGTGTCCTCATAATTTTTTAGGGAGAAAATATCCGCTCCAAGAGCACAAGCATAGAAAGTTCGGAATAGATTCCTATTTGATTGGGACTCTTTTAAGTTGTCCACTCACACCGGGTCTGGGCCCTGGACCCGGACCCAACCGCCGAGTTGAGATCGCGAATAGCGCCACAAGAGTCAGGAGCACGGGGGACGCAGCCATCGCCATGGTCAGTGACTAACACGATTGGTATTGCTACAAGTTCTTTTTTTTTAAGTACTTTTCGAGGGAGAAAACAAGAGAGGCTTTTGCAAATTGGTAAAAAAATTTGCAAGTCATCTCGAAATTTATATGAGTACTCAAATGAGTAGTCAAAAAAAGCACTTGAAGCATTATCTGCCGTTTTTAAAAAACTGAGAGATTGATTAAGAGACAAAGCTGCTGCATAGGAGGCTACGCTGAGATTAATTACAAGTTACAACCATTAATCCCAGTTGTCCCAATACTCTGCAAGCTTGTCCTTTTCTTTATTAATAGCTCTCTCTTATAATTGTGATTTTTTTCTTAATGGCTGATCAGAAAGGTCCAGCTGCTCTCAATGCACTTTGTGGGAGCGCTGGGCTACGATTTCCTCAAGCCTAATAATTTGTAACTGCAGTTCACTATAAAAATCTGGAAACAAGTTTAAGTTTCAATCAACAAGCTGCATGAAACGAACTCTTGCTTATTTGTGATGAACATAGATTATTCTGTACATAGAATTGTAGACAAATCTTTTGTACTATAAAATAATTTACGTTAGTTCTATGAGATTAAAATGGCCGACACTAAAGCAATCCATTTCATTTCAAAGGTAATTGAACTAGTACATGGGCAGCTCTACTCAAGCATAATACAAACAAGAATCTTGAGGGAATGTACAAGATAAGAAGAAGAAGAAGAAATAATGGGAAAATATCGTATAATAGAGACTTAAAATGCCCATAGAGGGACTTGAGACTCAGAGACGACACCAGCGCTAGAATTCATCTAAGCTCGGCACAGCAAAATTCGATAGCTCTGTCAGCTTACTGCCGAGAGATGCACAATCTGAATATTCCCAAATCAACACGATAAACTCTTCTTTAGGCGCAATTTTGGGCCAGAGAGTCTCCCGTAAGGGAAGCGATCGAGTGATTTGATCTGTGCTCTTGAATGGCTCTAGCGACATCGCGTCACTCCAATACGTCAGTTTTTTTAGAGGAGTACACACAAGAATGCATATCAGAGGATAAGTTCACTCCAAATAGTAGACGGGTACAACTTCATCATGACCATATAATGGTTGGTGTTAGTAGAGGTTGTCTCATGGAGCTTGTGCAGGCCCTAGATGTTGAAGGGTTGACTCGATGCTGAGTTCATGTGCCATATCTTGAGGGTTTGGCCGTCACTGTGGCACCAGTCGCGTTGTTGAAGAGGAAGACCCGTGCCGAGTTGTAGATTGCTTCTGTTGGGTACACGCGAGATGTGGCGCTTGCCCTGCCTCCTTGAGCAAAGCTCTCCACAATCGAGTGGTCCACCTAAATTAGCAACACAAATGTCAGTAAAATGTGTGATCTAATCGAGCTGTATGGGACAAAAAAGGGATTCACATATGAATTCTTTAGGTGAAATCGCTTAATTACCAATATTCTTAGTGACAATGTTTCGCCGACAAGTACTGGAACTATGTGCCCTATGACTTTCTTAACAATGTCGCTGGCCTTCGACGATCTGCATTAAGTAGCAAAACTTTCAAAAATTGGCCTCTCCAAATCTTGAATCATTATGCTGATCAAATATAGCAAGTGAAAGTATACGAGGCTCGCCTCAATTCATCCTGGCAGAAGTGAGTGCGGAGATTGCCATCAGTTCCCTTACTAACATAAAAGTAGGTCGCAGTCTGCTCGGTGAGATCCTGATTCGCGAGCACGAGCAGGCCAAACGGTCCCAGCAGCCGCGGGCAGCAGCGCCACCGCTGGTGCTGCACTCGTAGGCAACATCAGCCTCGGCCGTGGCCTCAAGTGCATCCTTATTGATAAGGAACTCGGCTTCTATGTCAAGCTAGAACATTGAAGGAAAAAAAAAAGTTAGAATTGTTGGCAAATTCATCCTCATCCATCATGTAAAACGAGGTCGGCTACCTGAGCTGCGCCCCCCACATCGAGCGGCAGCGTGGATCCTGCACCAATGGTGATGCCGCTGAAATCCCTAGGACCAAACCTCAGGGACTCCACCTCCTCGATGGGCCAAGTGAGAAGGTTGCTGCCCGTTTTCAAGTCAAACAACACGGTCCGGGGAATGCCCTGCATTGTGATTTGTGAGTAACATATGTTCAGTATGAATCCAACACTTTCTATTTAAGCTCATCACTTCTTTTTTTCCCTTCAAATTCAAACATTACCTGAAGGGACGCCCAACCCTTGGCAATATCAGCACTCTCGCTATCAGTTTCTGAAATCCATCCCCAAAGCACCCTCCTCTGCTTCTTCTCATCGAAGAAGGTCTTGGATGCATAAAACTTACCCCAGTCGTACCTCAGCCCGATCCCAACATCGAGGCTCTCGTCCTCAGGGATCCACCTGTTGGCCACCGGGTCATAGGTCCCGATGGCGTAGTAGTCGCTGTTGTCGTCCATCGTGCTGGCCTTGAGCACGTGCTTCACCTGATGGCTGGGCCTGGCCGAGGGGTCGAGGCCGCGGTTGGCTCCGGCGCCCGAGGTTGCGACGGGGTAAAAATCAATGCACTCCACATGCCGACGCGCTCGACGGAGTGAAGGATGCCCGGGAGCAGAGTGTAGGAGAGGAAGTCCTTGGTGCTGTACACCATGGCTATGCCGTTGTTGGCCGAATCTTTTGACCCAATCGCAACACGCCAGGTGGCGTCCGATGCTTCGTACCTGGCCAAGGGTTGTATCAACCTTTTAGCCTGAAGTACCTATAATTTTAACTATTTGCTATATTTTTTTCTTCTTCACTTTTTAGTTTTTTTTTTAATCTTTTGATACTAAATTTTCCTTAACTTTTTATTGTTTATGTTGTAGTGATTATTTATATATAATAAATCATAAACTGTAATCTTTGATCCAAAGAGACGGGAAAAGATTTCCTAAAAAGAGGAAGAGAGAGAAAAAAAAGGGGGGCATTATGCAAAATCGAACTTGTTATGGAAGGGCTTAGGCCGGGCTTACAATAAGCGCGGTCTGTTAAAACCCATAAGAACTATGGGTCCATATTTGCACGTTTCTACGTGTCCATGTGACCGAGTGGCGCACACCCCTCACCACGATGGGGAAGTTCTGCGGTTCGTATACTCTCGTGCTCAATCGCTCAGGTAATGTTGATAAATTTCTTCCAAAAAAACTCTCGGATGATCAAATCAAAAGGAAAAAAATGCAGCAGTTATGGAGTACTAGTAATTACTTAGTCTGCGTGATTTATGTGGATTTTCTAAAGAAGTAATTTATGATATTTTTTAAATAAGTGTTTGATAGATAAAAAAAAATATGAAAAATCTTTTAAAATCATTATTTAAAAATTTTCTATTCTAAATTGAAATTTCAAATTTCATGATTTTCTTACTTAATCATATGGTTATTTTCTATTTAGGTTTGATAACTTTTCAAACCAAATATAAATATTTGGATTCTAATACTATAACTTTTAAATCTATAAAATACTAAAAACATCTAATTTTTTTTATTAAACATCCAAACAAAGTCTTAATTTTGGAAAGAAAAATTACCACGCAGTGGTCGGGTCTCTGAAGTCCTGGTTGCCAATGCCGGGCGGGGGCATCATCACTGGGTTGGCTTCGGCCTTGGCCCAGTTACGGAGTAGCGGGTCGTTGAGGTCCACAGGTACCGCAAGATTCTGGACCTGAGCCGACTCATTAGTGCCTCCTGTGTACAATATTATGACTCTCCTGTCAGGCAATAAAGTGGCTGAACCAGTCCATACACCGCCGATGTCGTACCACTGGTCTGGGACCAAGGCCACGGGAAGGTGCTCCCAGTGGACGAGATCGCGAGACACGGCATGACCCCACGCTATGTTGCCCCAGACTGCAGCATCAGGATTGTACTGGTAGAAGAAATGATACCATCCTTTGTAGTACATTGGACCTATAGTCGGAATTCAGTTTACTTAGAATCTATTTTTTTTGGGAGAAAATCAGAAAGAAAATTATCAGGTAATTTAATGGCATCATTAATCTTGATTAAGAAAATACAACTAGAGATTACAAAAATTAAAAAACTGAAAAAGTGCCCCAAAAAAAAAAAAAAAATTCCTTGGAATGAGATCAGGATAACTGCGAGCTTTAGAAAAGAAACATTTTGTTGATTGTGGAGCACAAAATCTTGTTTTGCATCCCAATTGGATACCAACTCCTATAGGATGTTAGTCAAAAAATGACAGAGATTTGTGAGGTGAGAGTTAATCAACGTGGAAGGACACGATGGGAATCAAATTGTGACACTTTCCTCGATTAAAATTTTATGCAGCTTAATAATGTTAATATTTGTAAATAATGACCATAGGTAATTATCCATATGTAGGACCGCCATGTCATCGGGCTCTTCGTATCTGAGCTTGTAACCGAGCAGTGTAGGGCTCGCCACTCATTAGAATATTTTTACAAAAAAAAAAAAATGTGAACCCCACGACATTAACGAGGCAAAATTGAGTGAGTGTAAGTGCTCTAATGCAAAACAGATTAAAAGTCAAAAAAGCAAAAATGTGCAGATTTAAAACATTTTCTCACTAAAAGGTTTTCCTCCAAATTCTAATATTTTTTAATCGTAGAACAACACCAAAAGTAATATTTAATTTATTTTAATATCAGACTGAACTTTGCTAGCAAATGTCATTATAATATTATAGTAATTGTTTTTTTTTTTTTCAGTGAACGAGAAATTTAGATTTCAAATCTTACTTACAATAAAAATTCATTCTACTCTTTGGAAAAGGAAAAGCGTACGAATGTAAATATTAAATTAAACAGTAAACACTTTTTCCAGGGGATTTCTATGGGGAAAAAAGGAAGTTTTGTCTTACAATTCTGAAAGTGCTTAACTTAAAAGGGAACTTAATCTAATTTTCAAATCTGTAGGCGTCGTAAACCTGTCCCTAATAGAAATTTCTTATTTCAAATAGATAATTATTTTTCTCAAAACAAAAATTGATAATTCTTGACATAAATATAATATTTAGACATTTTGAGATCTCTAGAGTTTATAAGAGAATATTTTGTCAAGTGGTCCGAGGGTGCTGAGTCGATGGTTAGATCTGAAATCTCCAAAAGGCTTTTTATAGTATACCCCCATTTATTATATGTATTATGTAGGAGAAATATGAGGGAAGATTGCAACAATTTTCTGCTTGATGATGTGACAATTTCTTTGGATTAATTTTGTGCAACTTAATAAACAATCGATTCTTCCTCTTAAAGGCAACTGTGAGGCCCCCCTGTTGAAGACAAGAGACACAGTTCGGGTCAAAAGCAGTAACCTTTTCAAGTTTATTGCCACGTGTAAAGCCTTGAGGCAACATACAAATTATTCATATGTTAGACCTCTCATGTTTGCTTGTGTTATGAGACTGTTTTGCGACATAAAACATCTCAGAAAAGCTGTAAGATTTTGCAATAAGAAATAAAAAGAAATCTCAAATTAGACATCACCTTTTCAAATACAAATATTTCAAAGGTACAGTAATAATTTCTTTTCTTTCCTAATTCTTGGGCCGTAACACACTGGCCCCAATAATCTTGTATATAGAAAATAATCTACAAAAGTTCTGAAATTAATTAAACTTAAAATAAAAAAGTAAAACTCAGTTTAAATGTTTTTTCTGAAAGTAAATAAATGTGATCATAAATATTACATTTATAAAGGGTTTATCTGCAAAAAGAAAGGAAAAATGCAAAGATTCACGAGGTCCTCACCGTTGGGATCTGAGGCATTTTGATAGCAAACCACGCCAAAAGAGCACCAAGGGCCAACCATCACCAACAGCCAAAACACACAATCAGCAAAATAACCCAACAATTTAAAATTTTACAAAAACGCCAAAAAAGATAAACATTTAAGGAATTTTTTTGCAGATTTTGTTTACCATTCATCCAGTTCTTTTCGGCTGGAAGTGGAACCCGGTCCGCTGCCACGACAGCATCTGGTTGGTCCACGGGTACGGCCCACCAGAGCCCAATTTATGCGGGCCCAACCCCGCCGACTTAGACGACACGCCGGCCGCCAGCCCGCGGTCCATCCGCACAGGATCCGGCACCGGCACCGGCACCGGGTTCGGGTCCAGCCCCGGAACCAAGTCCGTGCCCGAAATCGCGAGCAGCGCCACGAGAGCCAGGAGGAGGGCCCCGGCCATCGCTTTGGAGAGCAACCTTAGGCTGCTCCGCGGAGAAGCTGATCCGGCCGTCTGGTCGTCAGACGGGAGGGGAGCGTAGGAAGTCGGGGGCGACTCGAGGTCGGGGGAGCCCATGGTGAGATTACCGCCGGCGAGCAGAATGCAGATAAAAGAAGCGAAATGGGTAATGGGATTGGATTTGAAGTTTGAGAAGAGCGATGGGCTTTGGCTGCTGTGAGAGAATCAAGAGAAGCTGCGGGGTATTTATAGAGAAATTTTGGTCTGAAACCCGACGCGGGTGGAATCCGACGTGGCAGCAATGCATCATGTTTAATCTTATCTTTTATCTATTTTTAGTAACGACCAAATGCCTGTCAACAACGAGTTTTTAGGCTGGTACATAATCTTTTTATGTAAATTAAGTAGTATTCATTGGACCTGCGAGTTGGGTGGTTGTGGCCTTTCTTTGAAAAAAGTATTTGCATTTTTTATTTCATTTTGAACCCCGCCAAAATTTTCATTTAGGACCTTGTTTATTTTGCCATTAGCATAGTAAATCAAATCCTTCCTAGACCCTTTCTTACAAAAAAAAAAAAAAATGCTCGCATACTAATAAATTACTACTGCGTACAAAATTTAGCATTAATTATTATTTTATTATTGTTACGGTGGCTGCTGCTCTCACTACTCTTGCTTTTATTCTTAACTGTCGCTATTTGGCTGTTTCGATTACTATAATGTCAACTACATCAAACTAAACAACTCTTATTGCGACGACAACTATCAAAAATACTATTTTATTACATTATTTTTTTCTTATTTATACCAATCTATAAATGAATATAATTTAGCTCCATGACCTCCTTTAGTCAAAAAAAATAAATAAATAAATAAATAAATAACAGCCACACTCTTTATTACTTTATGGAATCTGGTGTGATTTATTAACTCCATAATCCACTACTTGAAGCGGTAATGATATAAATAATTTGGTCTCATCTAATTATACAATCTTAAAGAGTTTTCCCCCTATAAAAACAATGAAAATTTAAATTAAATTGTCGTTAATCCATCAACAAACTCTGATTGTTGTAGGAGAGGAAAGGAAAAAGACAATCAACAAATCAATGTCATGCCAATCATACCATTAATTTATGTTTATATCACACTAATTAAAAGAGTTTTTACATTTTAATTTAAGAGTTATAATTGTCAAAGAAGTAGTTTAGAAGTTAATATATATTTTTTAAAAAAAGACATTAATAAATTAGTAATAAGAATTTAAT